>JAUYWH010000007.1:10204335-10228651 GCA_034779795.1 Ctenopoma multispine | reverse complement strand
GAGTATAGAAATAAATCGTAATTCAAACCCAACAAGCAGGAGCAGCAAACAATCCGTGTCGTGTCGATACCGGAAGCGGATAAAGGCATTAAAGCTGTATGAATGTATACTTTGACTGTATAATGTATCATGTGGACAAAACATCTGCTCTGCCATATGTATTATGTTTCAGCTATTCTACACACTGAGAGACTGAAAAGATCTCTGCCTGACAGATGTGCACCCATGACTGGTAATATGATGGATGCTGCAAGTATGTTTGAATCTGTCTATTGATCCCTGTGCATAAAGAGTTGTTCCAGGTACACCCCCCCACCCCCCATTGAGCACAATGATGTCAGCATTCTTCGATTTCTTTTAGTCTATGTGCTTGTAGATAACCAAAAAAAGGTGTAAAAACCTAGAGCTGAAACAATTAGTCACTTAATAGACTAGTCAATAAAGGAAACTTTATAAGAAGCTATGTTGATAATCAGTTAACTATTTAGTCATTCGTGGAAAAATATAATTTATTTTATTTTATTTACACTTTTATTTTCCTATTTTGATTATTTTAAATAAAAATATGTAGAAATTTATAACGTGGATGGGTTCATTTGTTAGATTTTTGTTAGATTTCTGAGAATTACTCCGGTTTTGCACTGAACACATCATTTATATGATAAATGTGCAGACCAATCTCAAGTGCCCTTTATATCTCAAATCCTGCCTGTCATTTCCTCTCAAACTTGCATCACATCAAAAGCATTTTGACTAGCATGAAATGTGTACTATGAAGACATATCTATAATGCCAAGAGATTTGTGTATTTTACACACACACACACACACACACACACACACACACACACACACACAGACGCACACACACACACACACAGACGCACACACACACACACTTCACTCTCCATTTCCATCTTTTTACTGACTAGCCAGAAGGATTACAAGCAAAGATAGACTTCTAAGAGATGAAAGGTGATCTAGGTGGGCTCTCCAAATTCGATTTTCATGGTGAGCTGCAGATGCAGCCAGTCTTGAATGCGTGTGCAAAGCAATCATGCACGTAAACTTACATAAGTCAATTGCTTTCAAGTATTTATTAATGTGGTGATTATTTTTTTTGTTTAACCAATTATGCAATCCGTGAGTTCTAACATTTGTGGATAAAATAAATAGTAATATAATAAATGCTTTATTAATAACCTTGGGGAAACTCTTTGCGGACATGCAGCCCTCCTGGGATTCAAAGACGACTACCGACTGCCTTACTAACTGCACCACGGTCGCCCAAAAACTGAAACCATCACGTTTTGGAGTTTTATGCATAAAAACAACATGGTTATAAAAACAGTTGCACATTTTCAGCCTCTAATACAATCAGTGATAACTAATCCTGCAGCTCTACATAGACCAATCAAAAAATGTAAATACACTGAGTACTACAGCAAGACTCAAAAACTAAACTCAAAAGACAACTGGAGAGAGAGACACGGCGTCTATCTCATTATTCAGTACAACAGAAAAGACCACAGCTGTGTTGTGCAGGCTGTAAATGGAACTGAGTCCCAGGCCTATAATTTCACAATCCTACACTGAGCTGAGCATAAACATTCAGTGAATGACCCTCATTCCAAGCATTATCAGTCCTCGTGGGATTACGAGCTATGAGGATGGATATATTAGACTGTAAAAAAGGATGTAAATGAAAGTCAGTCTGCCTTGGGGCCAGACCCTTTTAGTCCTTTATAATAAATAACATGATCTTGTTTATTCATTCATTAGCTTTGTGGTTGAGTTACAAGTCTCTTAACTCCCCCGTGCAGCAATCCACTCGTCAGTGAGTACCACCCCAGTTTCTGTGCCGACCTCACCTTGAAAGATCTTTTCATCCTGCTGTCAACCCCCAGCTCCACCCCACTTCTTTGTCTTTTTTCATCTCACTCTTTCCCCTTTAGTCACATAGCCAGAGTTGGCAGGTAGTGGGCAGGCACTGTTCAGTCTTGTCAGGGTAAATTATGGATCAGGTGGCCGGTGAGCTGTCAGTTGTACCAGCTATGTGCTGGTGCCAAAAACACCGCAGGCATTTCTTGGCACATACAAACACACCTCCCACCTCCAACCCCCAAATACAGAAACACGGTAATCAAAGCGAGGGCGCCCCTCATCTTCAACCTCCTCTAACCCTCATGTGTTTTCATCATCTAAAATTACTTATTCATTGCATGCATGCACATACACATTTGGAGGCACATGCCCAAATCTATGAACAAACACAAGTGAAGACAGGCATGCATGAAAACAGACACACAGACACATATGGTGTGCAGCCTCCACCTTCTCTATTCTGGAGGAGCTCCAACATGCCTCCAAATCACAGTACAGGGTATTTTCTGGCACAGAAAATCCATCAGTACACTGCCTTTATGCAATTAGATGAAGGTACACATGTTCACACAGACACACACATACACACACATAGCTCCACCCCTTCTGCAAATCAACTCATTCACAGATGAGACACACACTTAATCTAAGCAGCAGGGCTGTTAGGGAGATAAAGCAGCATACAAGAATAGGTTTGGTCAATACCTGTCTGTAAAAAAGCATAACTAACATGTTCTCTCTATGTAAACTTGCTTTAATTAGCTTTACATAGATGCAAATTTTTGCTCAGTTTCCACGTTATTCTGATATTTTGCCTCTGTGGATGTATTAAGAAAAGGCCTGAAGACAAGGAAGAAGATAGGCAAAAAGGAGCTGGAGAAAGAGGATGGATGCGGAGAGGGAGCAGAGGGGGAGGGAGTGGACGGAGGCCCATACGAGGCAGGGTGTGATTTTAACACGTGGAGCTCACAGTTTCATTACAGGTCTTTGGTCTGAGGAGCCCAGGGGTCAGACCTGATCCAAATGCACACTGACAAGTGCAAATGGGATTCTGTTGTCTGTCTGAACACCCTGCATACGAATCCCCTGCCCCACAAACACACTTTCTCCCAAAACCAACCCCCTCCTTCTCTAAAACGCACACTGTCCCAAAGCATCACCCTGTATACATTAGCACAAACACACACATACAGCAAACCAGCCTAATAAAAGTGAAGTGCAGACACTTTCCTCTGATCTGCATCTGCTTTTCTTCCCAACAGCAGTAGTTTCTACCTTCCACTGAAGTGACACAAGTACATTTAGCACCATTAAAAATTTTACTTCTTTGACATTTAAATTAATGTATACAAAAAAAAACTCGACAATTCTATAAGAAAGCATGATTTAGTCTTCTTTGACCCCAGTAGTTTTTGCACAATTTAATTCACACATTTTCTAAACACATAAATCTACCTATGCACATGGGACCATCAATACAGCAGCCTTGGCTCACACAATCATCTTGATAAATCATCCAACAGTCAGCAAAGAGAAGAATCTCCATTGATAAATAGTAACTGTCTTTTCAGACTAACTATCGTCTACATGGCCTACGCACACAACTAATACATGCTCTACCACCACACACACACACACAGGGAACAAAAAAGGCAATGACCCAGGAATAATTTGCACATGACCTTTCTACATGTCATGTTTAAAATGCAGTGTCCTGAATGTGCTAGATATGCTTAAAACATCCAGAGATGCTGTAGTGATAAAATCCTCTCCTGTATGAATGCACAAACAACTTTAACACAAAAATGCTCTTGAGCGGAGGGGCAGGGTATATTTCCAGTGTGAATGGCCATTCATGTAAAAGGAAACCACAAAATGACCATGTTTCCTCTCTGCTTCAATGTAGAACCAGCATGTGCACATAAGCAACCCGGAAACATGCAGACTGCTAGGCCAGAAAAAAAAAGTGTTCTTAGAAATTAAATATGAAAAACATAAAATATGCAGCCAGCTCCCACTATGCTGATGCTGCCTCTGACACAGGCTTTCTCTGCTCCATTCCCACTGCATGTTTTATTCAAGACTGATATTCTAAAAGCTGAAATAGAACAATCTATTTCCCCTTGCACTCCTCACTTCTGATTTATGATGAATATTTCAGAGGAATGTCAAAAAAGACAGAGAAACTCCACGCTGCAAACCAGCGTCTCCCAATGTTTCCCATCCTCCCTCCGTTTTACAAGACAGCTACGTGATCCTTGTGCAAGACTCACTTAAGTAGCAGATTTGCTTAATTTTCTACATGATTTAACAATTTGTGGAGTGAGTGTGCAAGGGCATGAGAAGGGGAGTCTTTGGCCCAGGAGTGGGGAAAAGTGAAAAGCAGGCAAGTGGAGAAGAGATAAAGAGAGACGCAGCACTCTGCTGACAGGACTCATGATATGAGTGGAGGAAGCATATTCCCAAACATAACAGAAGAACCATGTAGCAAATCTGGTTCTGTTTTACAGCAATTCAAGATTGTAAACTGCAAGTCAAACTTTATTTTACTTTATTTTGAAAACTAAACTTTAAAACTAAAAAAATAATATCACATTAAAAAGTGCATTAAAAATATCATCCATCCATGCAATTGATTCTATTATGTATAACAAAAATTCAACAAGAATAAACAAGCGGGTAAGTAAATTATGGACACATGTGAAAGGCACACATCTGCTCCTGCTCTTTCTAGTCCCTCATGCCTATTTATACCTGACTGGAATGTCAGTGACTGAGTGACACATACACACGCACACACACACACACACAGAATTATAGACAGCGCTATTGTTCTCTTTGAATCTAAGCAAAGTCATGTACACTACAATATAGAAGAGAAACAGAAGGCAAACTGAGAATAGAAGACAGGGACACAGCCAGGGGGTTTCTCGGTTACACACACAAACACATACGTGGAGTACAGATGGTACTCACAGTCTTTCAGTGTTGCGGGGGATATTCCTTGGCATGGTTTTGAGACCCAGTCCATGGCAGTCTACTGTGGTGCCGCTGCAGGTACAGAGGGCTGGACAGGCATTGGCATTGCCTATGAGGAGTGCAGAGAGCATCACCACCCAAAACCAGAGTGGCTGCCCAGTCAGCTTGCCCATGCCTGCCCCAAAACAGTTACCTCTAATGAGCATATTCACCACTACTGTAGCCAACAAAACCCTGCTTCACTCTGTCCCCCTTCTCTTTCTGCAAAAACCAGGAGTCCTGCTACACCTCGCAAGTCCTCTAAAATTATTTTATTTGTGTGGTGAATAAAAAAAATTACTATTAGAAATGCTATTATTTTCCTTTAGTTGTGATGGAAAGAAAATCCTTTCTGTTCTTCTAGATTTCTTTTGGTGTACGTTTCATATCCACCACAGTTTGCTGATTTAAAAAAAAATTTCTTGCTCTTATTTTCTCCTCAGCAAACTCTTCTTCTCTCTTGTCTTTGTGGAGTTGCTGCGCTCTGGTCTGCACACGTCTGCGCCTTAGTCCTCCTCTCATTCAGTCCCGCTCTGCTCTGCTCACATGAAGAGAGAGGGAATAGGGAAAGAGCAGAAAGAAAAAAAAGCCAGTCTCTTTCTCTCTCTCTCTCACACACATACACACACACACACACACACCAGTCATCCATCACAGGGATCTACAAATAGCAGAGCCCCCGACTCCACCCCTACCCCTCCTCTCCTCCCCCTCTCCCTCCTCACACAACATCACCCCCCAGAACCCTGCCTGAACTCACTCTCATTCTTGAGATCCTTCTTTCATTCCCTTGATTCTATACACACTACAAATCTACTCCAAATATCTTTCTTTTTCATTTTTTTTCACTTACTCCACTCCTCCTTTTCTCTCAGGTTTGCCTCCAGGCAAACCCCTAGAGAGGGGCCTAACCTGCTTGACACTGCATAACCCCTGCCCGAAGGGAGAAGCTGTGGGGAGACAGTGTATGTGTGTGTGAATGTAACGAAGGATAATCCACTGGGGAAGAGAGGAATCAACACCTCAGTACTCGGAGGCAAAAAGCAGGAATAAATAATCCGTAAGTGTGGGTCTTAACATGTAGATCAAGTGTGGCCACACACACAGAGAAGCTGCAGCCAGGAACTAGAGTGAAAAAGCATACACACACACACACACACACCAATATTCATGATCTGTTGGGAAGGCAAACCGCAATCATAAAAAGTAAGTCAACACTATATTTTAAGCACAGCATGGGCACATGAACAGAGATTATATCCTAATATACACTAATCAAAAGACAAACAGCTACACTCACAACCATACCTGCTGTAAGATTTGGATTTATGGGAGGAATTGGCACACAATCTCTCTCTTAACGCCAGGACAAGGCATTCCCTGAAGTAGATTCAAAGGATAAAGACATAAACTAAACTGTGTTGAGAAGGGAAAATTGAACGATAAGCAGCATCTGGGGGCCATTATTTACTTTAACTGCATTTTTAATAAATATTATTTTGCAAAGGTTGACATTTTGTTAAAACAGTGGATATGTTAGAGTCTAGCAGCTGTTGACAGTGTAATTGTAGCTTTCAGGAAACCTTTCCAAAAGCATATTGATTTGCAGTTCATGGAATTGCAAATCAGTGGTGGTGTAGGAATAGACCTCTTATTTTTATGAGTTCAGTCCAAGGTGCATTGTTCTCAACTGTCCACACATTCAAATAAATGGCAACACTTTAAAAAAGACAAAAGAAAAAGGAAAGGAAGCAGAAAAAGTACTAAGTACTTCTTGTATAACTTTGCACTGGTGTGTAACAATATGATGGTGACAGTTACAAAATAGATCCTACTTATCAGTGAATGAAAACCAATACTCAATTTACATTCTTATTATATTTAATCTTTGTAAGGCAGCACACTGCACTCAGTCACAACTTGCTGATTTGATGGGGTGATTATTTTATTCTACACAAAAGGACACAAAAATGGCAATACATTATTGGTTTATTGCCATTTATCACCTGATTTAGTATTGATTGAGAATGGTTATTTAGATAAACACACAGACATTCACAGAAACCTGTAAACTAGTTATTGTACAACAGAACACAAGATTGATTTTCCTAACATTAGCTCCTAATTTGTTTTTGTTTTTTGTTGCTTGTTACTACACATGGTTTTAATAATAAAGTAAAGTGTTCCATAGTTTGACTTTATTCAGCCATCTCCAGCTAAAGGCACTTTGGCTCTACAGGGGGCTTTGTTGCGGGGTGGATCCCTCCCAACATAAATATCAGCATAGACCTAAGAATCCCATTCACTTGGACTGGCAGACACACAAACAAAAAAAGAAAGAGGCATACAGAAACATTTGTTTGTCTTGCTGCTTGCAATCCTGCCAGCTTGAAAGAATGTATATGCATATGTGTGTGTACATGCAAGTGTGCGCAGAAATACACGCCTCAGAAAAAAAACAAACTCTATTTGTCCCAGTAAAAGTGTTAGTGCAATGTAGATCTTCCTTCTATGAATGGCTAATTAAAGAGGAGACAGTGGTGTTTAGTGCTAATGGGGGGTGGTGGTAAAGTTCCTCTGCTCTCACAGAGTCGTGTAAGGAATGCTCACACAATACACAACAGGAATTATTCTACAGCTCTCAAAGATGTGGGAGGACATGGCAGTAATTTACAATTAGTCTGCAAAACATAAGACCTCACCAACAATTTACTCAATTGAGGGACTAACTGTGATTAATGTGGAATAACACCCAATTTTAAAAATTCACAGTATTCCTGAAGTTCAAATATTTTCCTACGGCTTTCATCCAGGCTTAGAAATAATAATAAAACAAACATTATTTGAGACAACGTTAGCATCTGCTTGTTGACGAATAGGGGGAAGGAATCAGTTAACTCCTGCATGCTGGCCACACAAAAATGGAAATGAAATGTGCTTGAGAGAGATAGTGAGAAAGTAGAAAGAAGCTAAATTTAGCAGCTGGAAATTGCAACAGCATACTTCATACTTGAGGTATTAGTGTTTGACTCTGTATTGGTGAAAAGGCAAGAAAAAAAATCCTCTATCCGCCATGGATTGTTGAAAATAGATCCAACTATGCCAGACTATTTAACTTGGAAAACAAATTTAGTTTAGCTTTTAACACATACTTCTGCATCTGTTACTAGCAGTCCACTGTATGGTGTTTTAGACAGAATTAGCTCCATCTGAAAGGCATACATTTAATTTTAAACAATCACTTCCACTAAACATATATGTTTGTGGGTTTATGCATTTGTGCATATACCAGATAATATAAAGTTGATTACAGTATGGCTGACTTGTTTGACATACTCATTCTGGAGAAGGGATGCTAAATAAAACCACTCTTGTAAAACAATACTATTCCTAACATGGAAGCTGTCTGTAGTGTATTTACAGAACTTGAGAAAAAGCAGACCCATTTTCACAGATGTTTACAACACATACTTACAATACCAAACATGTATTGACATGGACACCATAATGACACACTGGGACATTCCTCCTATTGTGGAGAACTGGCTTCACTTATACTCTCGCCCCCCCAGCTCCATAAAATATGTTTAATTTGGTCAAATCCCTTACTTCAGAAAGCAATGATTTTAGTGACAGTTTCCATTTAGTAGCATTCTGCTTATTGGCCATGAGCCTGACACAGATTTACTTTTTGTTCTATTTTATTTGACATATCTGTAAATATTAACACAGATTTACATTTTCACGTTTAGATTTTTTTGTTTTCCATTCCTTACTTGCTAAAACAGACATTGCTTACTAAAGGTTTGCTGAAATGTGACACCTTTTTCATTGTACGACACTGGAACATGTACTGTTAAAGTTGGGAGAGGTAAAAGGATGGGATATAGAAAAATGTAAAGTATCATTTATTGTCTTTAAAGGAAATATTGCATATGTTCAAATGGGTTTAATAGGAACCGACCTCTAGGCTGATACATTTCGGTTTTTGAGTTTGTTATTTTATTAGAGAATGTGTGTCTACTTATATATAATATTTAACATGACAGCGTTAGAGCAAATTTTTTCTAATTTCTCTCACACTGAAATCTCCATTTTATTTAGCTCAGAGGATATGTTGTACCTTAGACGCTGTAGCTGACTACTTATTTGCAACTCAACAGCATCACCTTGTGACTGTAAATATATAAGTAAAGGTGAAGAGCTATTCAAATTCCGAGGACAAATAAATGAAAATCTCCATCATACCTTCATTTAGGAGGTATAATGGTGACAAAAGAATAAATGGTTCATATCCTACTATAGGTATTCTTACATATCAAAGAAGAAGACAACTACACAACTCAGCTTGATGTCTTTTAATTACAATGACTTGCATAGCTTCACAGTAGCATTAACATAATCCGTTTACATGGTAATTAAAGATGACCATGGTATAGCTCAATTGTAACAGCTTGTCAGAGTGAGCACTGAAAATGGCAGTGCTGCATAAAGTGTAAGAGAACTAGTAGCTTTCAAATGTGACAGTGGCTCAAAGACAAACGGGCAAACAACCACAATAGAAAGCAAATAACAGATTTGTCTTCAACCAACCACTGTTAATAAAAATTATAGAAAAAAATTGACAATAAAAACAATACAAAATCTTTCACTAACATGTGAATAGACAGAATGCATATAAAGCTATAAAAGAGTTGCAATAAAATAAATAAACTGGCCTGAGAAGTCTAATAGGTTGCAAAACCAATATGTAGTTTAAAAGTAGCAGTAGTTTAAAGTATCACAGTGTAGTCAGCCAAAATTTGAGCTAAACTGCAAACAGAATCTTTCATTCTGTATCTCCCACTTTCCATTTTTCAGTCCCGTATTGACACACAGTGAATTATTTATAATGTTTAAGCAAAACAGTTGGGATCTTAAAAAGGCAAAAAAACATATTTAGGTTATATAAAACTGCATTATGCAGTAACTTATACATAGTCATTTTAAGGCACATCTCTGAATTCATTTCACTTTGTACTAAAAGTCTTACTACTACAACTTAAAAGCAAATCTAAAACCCTGCACTTTACCAATACATTTGATGCACTAGATCCCAGGACATCCAGATGAACAATAAAACATAAATATTGTACTTTTAGGTTTGCAAGTTAAATAAATGCAATAATAAAGTGATATAACTCCCAAATTCTGGTTGCACATACACGTAACCTATTTTTGAAAAAGGCATACAAAAATAACAGGTACATCATAGAAAACTGTTAAATAGCATTGGTCTAAAAAAAAAACTTTTAAGACTTAAGATTCACAAAAAACACAACTGCTAAGCACAGATCTAAACATGGTGTCAAAACAAAGCCGTATAGTGCACTACACTAAGTTTGTGTTAAACACACTTTACTACCCTTGTCAAAACTGATGTTTCCTTAGTTGTGAAGATTGTTTTAAAAGATGATTAGTCCTGGAGGAGATGAAAACAGAGAGGCAGAAAATTAGGTAATTCCTTAATAGTTTCAAGCATCATTAGTAATGTAAACACTGCTGAGTCAAAGTGAGGCCAAACCTGTCAATGGTGAACCACAGTCATAAGTCTGAATTGCCAGAAAGCGCCTTGAGGAACTACTTGTCACTTGATGACCGTTTTAGGAGTGAATGCTACTGGGCTACAATTTAAACATCACATTTTGATTGAATTTGGTTTGAATAAAATGTAATTACTAGTTATTTCTCCATAAATGTGCACAATAATCATCACAGTGGGAAATTATAGGTAATTTCACCACTGTCAAACATGTTTGTTTCTTGTTATTGTATATAAGGAATATCCAGTGCGAGTTAATCATCCTGACAACGTAGATATACCCATTGTAGTTTACTGTCCAGCAGTGAGAATTTGATAGCGATTCTTCGACACGCTTTTTAAAATGTGTTTGCTTTGTGGTATAACAATGCAATACTCACTCCTCCACAGCTGGTGTTTTCTCTGCTGGGTAGAGGACTCTGTATTCTGCTATTTTCTTTCTCTGTCAATGCTTGGCTTCCCAACACCTTTCTCTGTTTTAGAAACAAAATGCCATTACAGAGAAAAATACTTTTTTACATACTATTTTTACAGTTTTTCTTTCCAAACTCACAGACGCTAGGGACCAAGCTAGGTGTTTGAGCATCAAAAATACTTTCTCAAAAATCAGAACCAAGTCATGTAAGGAGCAGAAGAACATATTGTACACTTGAGAACAAACCTTGATAATTCCACCCAAGGAGCGTGAACGCCAATGTTTTCTGCTGAATGGTGTCCTTGAGTCAGCTGAAGGTGACAGCAAAGGCTGCTTTTCAAACTAAAGACAAAGACAAAACAACCTTAGGAGGTGGGCTGCAAGTAACTTATTTGCATGTTATTCCTCTTCATAATGAGTATGCTGAGCCACTATACCTGTCTGATGAGCTTCTTCTTTTTGGCAGACTCTGGCATACTGTTCACTTGCTGGTACAGCTCTCTGAGGGCTGTTTCAGTATAACTCTGAGTCTCAGATGACCTGATGGTACCAGCTCTCATTGAGGGAGAAGGAAGACCAGCTGTTTCCACAGGCATGGGATCATCTTCAGTCACATGTTTGGTACCAGAACAAAGTGTCAAGTCATCCTAGCAGGATTGCACAAAATGTTATTTTACTGAAGACAAAAGAAAACCTATCCAACTGCACAAACATAGACAACAAACATAACCTTTGTCTCTGAGAGCTGAATACTGGCACAGTATACAAAATGTTTATGTCAATGTTCTTTGAACATCATTTTATTAGCTTATTAGTGCCTAGGAGCAGATACTAGCCCCTCCAGGTTCTGTATTTAGAAACAATCTACCAAAAATTAACAGGCTACACACTTAAAAAGTCAGCAAAGAAAAGATTAGCGTGGGAGCTTTGGCAACAGCTCATACAAGTAATGCAGTGTTAGTACTTTCTTTTTCATTAAGTTAAACTAGAAGTTAGAAACAGGAGAAAACACAAAACGCTCACCTTTGATTGAAGAGTTTTTGATCCTGTGAAGAATAAGCGTGCATATTCTTTGATATACACAGGTGCCTTCAATGAAATACAAAATGTATTTAAAATTTTTTGATGAAAGATGATTAGGTAGTATTAATGTAGCGTGCTAGAAATTGATGAACCCATTCTTAACACAATATATATTAATGCAGCCAATGTTCCACCTGAAAGGGATTTGATGGGCAATAAAGGAAATAAAGTACATATGAATGGAAAAATAAAAGCCCATCATAAATCCATCTGATTGCAGGGCAATTAGAAAAATAAGTAGTGCTCAATGATATTTTAAATATCTTTTAATTCTTGTTACTTTGGCAACAATAAAGCTACCTGTCATAAAAGATTCAATGAAAGGAAAGAGACAGATTATGAAATAAAAGAAACATCACTACACAGTGATGTACTATGCATTTTCACACGGTATTTAAATTAAACACCTGCTGTGTTTGATTTTGACATGAAAGTAAACTTCAGTAGATGCATTCAGTGGTTTAAATATGTTACAAGACTAAGATTAAGACAAACTATAACTAGAAAGTCAGAAGTCATATCCACAGAAACAGGCTTTAAGCTGCTTACCTTGAACAACTTCTGTGAGTGTCTGATGATGAATGCTATGCCACTATTCAGTTTCTCAATGTTTCCCTGTAGATCACTTGCCATCACCTGCACACATAAAAAGCAGAAAATATTGTCAAGCAACTGTTACTGCCATGGTTTTGTTGACTGCATATATATAGGAGATGTAATATAGTTAGAGGGTAGAATAAAATGAACCTCTGGTGCTTACATTTTTGGGCCAGATGATGTGTGGAGCAAACATCGTGGCAAGATTAATTGCCGACATCTTGTTGATGTGTTGATTGTGGGCAGTGTGGTACAGCAAATCCAGCAGCAGTTTCAACAGGCTGCGATTGGCTGCAGGAAGCAGCATGAAAAGCAGCTTATATGCCTCTATTTGGCGTTCCTTGTCAGGTACACTTGTCTTATTTCCCTTATCATCAAAGCGAGTCAGCTCTGGAAACAATAGATGAGAGAATTATTAGCCAAGTAGAAAAGGGGTCGCTATTGTTTTCTTTATCTTGAGGCCTGGCAAAAATCTGTTGAGTGAGAAGAACCACACCTCCAATCTTCAGGTAAGCATGGTAGTGCCTGTGTGTGAGCAGAGGCTCTGGCAGCTCTCCCAGGTAGGTTTTGAGCAACGTGGCTGCATCATTGGGGTGGAAGTCACCTGTCTCTAGATCTATCTCTTCCCCAGTGTTCAGCATCTCCCTCAGGGCTGCCTGCCGCAGGCTGTGGCCTGGCACACGGAACAACCCTTCCACATGAAGGTCTGAGAGGTGAGAAAAAAATTATATGGAATAACAGCCAGTGCGAAGGGAAACAACGATGAAGCATTTAGGTGGGTAGACAGAGCAAAGGAAACACAGGGAGACAAAGACACAGAAGGGAAGAGAGATGGAGTGAATGAATTGGAAAGGGGAAGACAGGAGGAGGAAAGTGCTTTCAGATAAATTATTAACTCAAGCATTTGCTCCCAGTGTCCACTTTCAGTAAATGACATCACTGCTTTCTAGAAATAGACCATGACCTCATATTCCAACTAAGTTAAAGAACAAGTAGTAAGTTAGGATACAGCCTTTATCCTTAATGAATCCAATTCTTCTACAACTTAAAAATACATAGTGATCAAGAATCTGACCAGAAATACCAAGGTATCTTTCAAATCATTAATAGGCTTTGTCTGAAAGAAATATTGTGATGATTAGGAATGCTTTACTTCTTACTTCCTTCTCAAGGCTAGGCATGCAAAATGTATGTACTCATAATATCACAAACTGCTTTTGATGAAAATTCCCACATCACTACCATGCAACAGAAGTTATGCAGCTATATGAAAGCATACTCACTCTTACTCAGGTATTCAATGAGCTGATAGATCTGTGCTATTCCTTCTTCAGTTAAAGGTGCACCAAAAATCACTCCTTTATCTGAAAGGCATCAAATAGCACAATGACACTGTATCTTTGAGATGTATAATTGGATTTTTCTGACTGCACCTTATATACTTTTTACTTATACTACACCTTTTATGGATAGGTCAACTTTATAATTATCATAAATCACACTGAACTGCTGCTACATCGCATTTAAAATAAAACAGAAGAAACTTGTTTACACTGAAACCATGCAGCAATGGAGACATAAAATGTACATTCTATAGAGAGTGAAATTAAAGATCACTTAATCTATTAATGTGTCAAGGACTGAGGTGAGATGATAGACACATCAGTTGCGCATTTTTACTTGTTGTACCCTGTACTGTTTTTATACTCTCAAAACTGAAGCCACTTCATCTCATGACAACGTTTACTTTGACTTTGACTAATAATGTTGGACATGTTGATCAAGCAGAACAAACACTTTGATGGCTTTCTGAAAATTTTAACTGTCTGTCCTAATACTGACTATTCATATAAGTTAGCAATTAGTCAAACATTTCAAACAACTAAAACGTCCAAGGTAACAATAATAAAATATATAATTTGTGTATTCCTGTATAGACTAACAATTTCAGTCTCATGCCATACTGTGTAAAACCTGTAGATAAAATAATTAAACAATAAATTACTATGATATACTTCTCTAAAAATCTTTTTCAGTAACCTAAACACCTGACCATATTAATGGTACCTAACCTTTCCGTTTCAGGAAGTTGAGGGAGCGTAGAAAGCCAGTGGAGGACGGCACTCTAGGCTCAGACTCTCCGGTGAGTTGGGCAAATTCATCCCCTGGAAGGTCAATGAGTCGAGTAATATTGCTAAGTACCAAATCTGTGAAGGCCTGTGGTTGCTCGTGTCTCAGCCTCTCCACAAAGAAGTCTGGGTTAAAGATCACAGGCTGGCTTGCGTTTGTATTTTCCTGGCTGATAAACACATTGCATTTCGTTGCCCTGTTAGATAAAAACAGAAGCAGAGTTGGAGTTTATCCTGATCTTCAGGGGGATTGGACAGTTTTGAGTTGGTAAA
The DNA here is from genome assembly GCA_034779795.1 of Ctenopoma multispine. NCBI lineage: Eukaryota > Metazoa > Chordata > Actinopteri > Anabantiformes > Anabantidae > Ctenopoma > Ctenopoma multispine. Next base: position 10,213,672 of record JAUYWH010000007.1, on the reverse strand, counting down.
ATGTAGCAATTAAAACGCATTGGCGGACATAAACTAACTAACGTTTACGTTAACTTATGTTCCGTTTGGCTAACGTTACGTCCCAATACTCCCATAGTTGTAGTACTGAGTAGCTACAAACAAATACATTTTCTTAGCACACCCCATCGCAGACACCTGCAATTTATATCACAGTTATGTAACTTGTAAATTTAACCACACAAACATAATGTTGATACCTTCTTTCCAGTTTGTGATTGTTTTGGGGACCGTTTTCAGCCGCCATCTTCGTTTTAAATCTTCCGCTGTTTTATTTTAGTCCCGCCCTAAGCGTTGTGATTGGCTGAAATAGATGTCACTGTAGGAGGGGCAGGACACGTAGAAAACACCCAAAGAAGAAGAAAGTAAGCCCGAGTGATATTGATAGTTAAATGTATCTTGATTTTAAGATACATAAATGCAGTTTGATTAGCTTTGATTTGATTTGAAACAGCAGGCGTTCAAATATAAATTTGAATGAATATGAACCTAAAATGTATTTTTAAAAAGGCAGCATAAAAACAGCTCAAACTCTTTTAAAATCCGGCGGGAAATAATAATGTACATGGATGGATGTGCAAAAATACAGTGTGGAGAGAAACTGTTGAATCATTTTATGTGAATAATTCAGTTCCTTCTGCCAGAAGGCATAGAGACAAACAGGTGTCTAGTGTATGTGATCCTTAATGTTGTTAACCCTCATTATTAAGCAGCTACTGTAGACATTGTCCAAATGAGGTTGTGTCCCAGTTACTCTTTGTATTGCTTAACCTGTGTCAGTCTCTGTGGGTCTCTGCTGTTTGTGAAGCACAAGATGTGCAATGCGAAAAGATGTTCTTGCCAGTGCTATGGTGGAAGTTTATAAAAATTTGTTGGGGTAGTTGGGTTTAAAATTCCTGAGAAATGTTTGAATAATCAAGACATTTATAGCAAGAGACACCACCTATGGCATAATAGTGAATCACTGATAAGGTGTGTATAATTGTAAGAATATTATAGATGATGATTCATTAAGTATATCAACATGACGATTTATCTTGAATATTGGATAATCTGTTTTATGTTTCCCTTGTTAATTAATTTAATTTAATAATGGCATGTATGAATGTAGGCCTACAATTCATAAAATTCACATAGATTTTCCTATGGAGGAATGCAGATTGTTTCATCTCAAAGTAAGTGTACGTGTTTTCATAGTGTTGTCAGACCATGCTTTTACATGTGCAATTAAACACAGGTGTTTGATAGATACAACTCAACTGAAATTACAGAGTACAGGAAACTGGTAGTTACACTGATCCCAATCTACTGTAGAGATGTAAGCAGCTGTGGGTATCAGTGCAGGCAAGTGTTTGGACAGAGAGAGACATGTAATTTATTTTAATTCTGTTAAAATATCTACTATGGTAATGTTTACTATACATATGATGGATTATACTGCATCAGCTAGTTTTAAGGCTTCGTTTATTCACAAATCACAAAAAATAGACTGTGATGTGAGTATTTAGTATCACTGAAAACTAATCTCCCATTAATGTAACCTACAATGGTGCAGAACAGAGATTTGTTGGGAAATTATGTAAAGGATTAAAATTTAATGTACTGTCACTCTGGGAAACAAAATGGAAGTTGACGTGTTGGTGAAATAGGAAGAGGTTCTTTATACCCATTGTTATACCCAAGAGATATGATGTGGCATTTCCTGCTGTTGGTTGTCTTGACAACACAGAAGACTGTTCTACTTCACAAATTTTTTTTTATATCACATGTAAAATACAACAAGGTTCACAGTGATCCATCCATCCAGCCATTATCAACCGCTTATCCGAGGTCGGGTCGCGGGGGCAGCAGCAAGGTTCACAGTGATATAAAATATAAATCTGATAATGTAATGCAAAAACAAACTAAACAAATTACGGTATTACGTTAAATTTCTTTATATCCGTCACAATAATGCAAACTGAAAATCACAAAATATATATTTCTGGCCACTGACAAAAAGCATTTTAAACATTATTAATCTGCAGCACAGTGCCACTAATTCCACATATTCTATACACAAAGTAAAAAATTACAATATTTGAAAAAAAGCATATGCTAGCTAGATTTTGTAATACTGATATACTTTTAACTTGTTGAGAGACGGAACAATTTCAGGTAAAATTATCCCATTTTTTAAGCCAAGGTAACACAAACACAAAATTCACATTCTAACTTATGTTAAAAGGGGCTTTCACGGCTATCCCCATCCCTTTTAATTGCCCGTTGTCTCTCTATAGCATTTACAATCAGTCTTCTTTCTGGATGTTGTGCTTGCTTCTTCACTAGAACTTCTCTGATGCAGCCAAGACATGCTCCCATATTTCCAGTAGCACTGAGGCCTAAGCCTACCCAGTGTTCTCCAGCATGCCCTGCGGAATGTGTGCGAAGAGATACAAAAGAGCAAGGGGTCCAAAGCACCATTGATATACCAAAGTGGAAGTGACAAATATGATTTCAGGATTGTGTAGACAGAGAGGACAGTGTCAGACCACACAACTACGTAGACCTGCATCAAAGACGAAGCTATGTCTGGAAAGTTGCAAACAAAAAAGGCAACTACAACTGCACCTGGAAAACATAAGATACACAAGATGTTAATACCTAGCTGTATGTAGAGTAAATGACATACTATGTTAATGCATTTCATTTAAAAAGCACGAGAGCCTTACAGTGGGGTAAGGGGTTATTTGCTATCTTCAACAACAATATTTAACAGGAGTTCATATTTGTTTGTTTATCAGATTTGCTAAACAAAGTTGACCAAAGCTCAAATTTTGCAGTCAGGACACAACAACATCCAGCAATGTTAATCTCTCCATGTGGCTATCATAATGAGACACCTTGTAGATTTTCACCAAGCTTGATGATGATGTCATGATGTTTGATGTGACCAGAGATTTAGTCTTCATCACGCTGAGATAAAGGAAAGCATCATTTACAATGTTGTGACTTACCCATGAGTTTTAGAGCTCTCTTTTCATTTAAAAGTAGCTGTCCATTCTGATGGCACTGGATATCTCTTCTTGCTTCTGGAATTGGGCGCATGAGACCCATGTTTCTCCTTTGACGTCCGTTCCTCCTCAGGTAAAGCAGGATGAGCAGATAGAGAGTAAAGATGGAAGTCAGTGGGACCTGTCACCACAGAGAACAGAGGGTCTGTGGTTGATGCAAATAAGCAAATGCAATTAGTTGAACAGGACTAATCTTACCAGAAAGAAGAACCCTGCCCTCAGGAGTAAAGCTCCTTTGTAAATGTGTGCAGGATCAGGTTCTGTCATCTCACACATGGTGGAAACTTGGAAGGCGTCTTCTCGTGTGGTGGCTGTGTAATCCAGGATACAGGCATGTGCCTGGTCATAGACCAGAGCAAAGGGTATTGCCGAGACCAGGGAAATGATCCATACAGTAAGAAGGCATGGCAGTCGAAACCTCTGTTTGAAAGATAGAAGACAAGTTTCATCCTAATACCCATTAACCACTCTGTACTTTTTATCTGGTCAGATTCAAATCATGTTGTTATTTCCATCTACCACATATTTCATTGCATTCTTCACTTTAACACGTGTTCACAGTATCTTGTGAAGTTTATCTTTATATAGTTCCTACAAACAAAACATGTTTTATATGAATTCTGGTGATAAAATAAAATGATGACAGTTGCCGTTTGCCCAGTAAATGCAAATGTACCATATAGTCATATAGTATATAGACTCAAATTCAGTGAGTGTAGAATGTTACATCTGTATTGTGCTCTGTACTCAACCTTCAGACTGGAGACAGACCACATGGTGTGGCAAATGGCTGCATAGCGTTCGGTGGTGAAGGTCATGATAACCCAGCTTGTGGTGGCACAGTACACTTGGCGAACCATGAAGTAGACTTTGCATACTGCTTGGCCCAAACGCCATGGATAGCTTTCCCAGTAGTACCGATATAAAGTTACAGGGATGGTCAACAGTTGCAGAATATCTAAAAGTTAAACAGAGAAGAAGATGGAAACTCATCTTTACACAAGTTCACAATGAGAATGGTTCTTGAAGTTAGAATTATATTCAGTGTACTGAAGTGTAGTGTAAAACCTCACATGTACTTTTTATGATTATGGCTTCTTAGTACAAAAAATACTTAATATGTGTTATGACATGTATTATTTCACTTGAATACATTTCAGAAAGCAAGAAAGAAAAGTATGATTCAATTGCAATTTTATACTTTTAACAATTTGCCAGTTATACATAAGGAAGAATTAGTGAGAATGTACAATGCATACCAATCAAATTAGATTCTTAATGAGGGACTCCAATTTTCTTTATGATCTTTTATAAAGTGTGTATAGTGTATACCTGATATGACGAGGCTCAACAGGTAGAAACGAATGGCACTAACTCTCATATGAGCATCCATGAGTATGGTCAGTATGCTCACCCCATTGAATAAGACCTGTAGAGCATTATAGGTTACGTAATCAGTGGTGAAATGGTATAAAATATTTGCTGTCAGCATGCCTAGTGGTTTAGTATTTGACTTGAATTTTATTATCAGATATAATATTCAGAACATAAAACTAGCTTGCATTACAAATATGTTTAATAATTTTAATGTTCATACGCCAAACATGAAGATGATGCTGTAGAAGATGGTCATGGGGACTGCAATTGTCAATGGCTCACTTTTGGTGACACCAATGTTGAGCTGTGGCGTCTCACTTGGGCTGACATTACAGCTGAAGAGGAGGGACATCTGCTCCGAGAAGTTCATGATAAGGCAGCTGTTTGAGAACTAGAGAAGACTAGGAAGACATTAAAGAAAAACTTTAAGTCCATTGGCTGAGTTGGGTTGTATTTTAAAAAAAGTAATGGTTTTCATTTCTATTTTCCTGTACTATGTCACAAAATTAAAATAATTCACAATGATGTTGGACATTCTTTATTTAGATGACATATTAAGTCAGTTCTATATGTGTGTATGTTCAGCAGCATGATAGACAAGCAAAAAAATGGACTGAGCTCTCCTGGTGAGAAAATCTGCAGCTTCTATTTAAGAAAAATCCATAGAATTCATTGGTCTTTCTTTCTAAGTGTAGGGTTAGGATTCCTTGTTGTAATTTTAATTGTCTCATATTAAACATAAACTTAATGTATGACATATTGTACAGTACATTGCAACACACTATAAATACAAAAATTTTCAGCTTCAGTTGTTGAATATAATGTTAATTTCCCATAAACCTACATTACAGAAAGCAGTAGTGTTTTAAACTAAACCCTTCAGTTTATATCTGAACATTTAATACCATATGTGTGAATGTAAGCATGATTCGTATGTATTGTATCATCTGCACCTTACTGTAGTTTTTTTCATTTTTTGCAAATTAACCAGCAGACTTGTGCTAATCTACAGTATATTGTTATATATTACTATCATTGTACAGTTTATCTTAATTTTTATTTCACATATGTCTCTATTTTTAAAAACATTATTCTAGTTACTCACCCATCTGCACAACTACCTACTTACTGCATCTCCCTAAAAAGTATAGCTTAACCATATTGGTTATCGATTTTTGTGAATTAACAGCAGTTAAAGGCACAGTAAAATTTGGGAAAACGGATAAATGAAAGTGAACAGCATGCAGAGCCCATGTGCCACATTTACAATTGACCTTTGTGGGTTTTTCTGAAGGTGCATTAGATGAGTAAAGTGTAGACTTACCTCCTGGAGGCGAAAAAAATATAGGATGAAGACAAACAGCTCTCTGTCTCTGTTTGGTTATCTCACTCCTTCCCTCTCTGACTCACACTGATTCTGCTTGTCCCTCTCCCTCGGTTATTCTCTGTCTCTCCCTCACTTACTCCATCTCCTTCTCTGTCCACACACCTCAGCTCACATAAAGAGAATCTTAACTGCAGCAGTTTAAAAGAAACTGTAAACATGTCAATGCTGCAGCTTTAACGTGCAACACAGTATGACAATACTTGTACAAAATGTAAATGAACTGTTTAACTACTGAAGCAAACATTTACCTGTTGCGCGATCATCATTGTTTCTGCAGAAACATCGTGAATAATTCATAAGTGAGTGAATCAGAAATGCACAAGACACACTGCTGCCATCTAAAGACATAAAAACTCAAACTGAAATTTTCTTTTTTTCATGTTTTTATTTTACAGGTGGATATTGTGGTGACAGTCATTCCCTGAATACATAAAGACTAGAAACAGGGGGAAACATTTAGTAGGCAGTAAATCAGTCAGTCTGTCAGTAGGTAATAAAGACCACCTACTAACCTACCAGGTGTCTCCATCTGTTTACAGTGTTTACGCAAAGTTAATTTATCTAGCTGCTGGATGTAGCTCCATATTTACTATACTGTTTATGGAGTGATAACAATCATCTCATCTCAACTGAAGTAGTTCTTTTTGTTAAAAAAAAAAAGAATATTTCTTATTCACATACAAAAATTATTTACTTACAGAATCTATCACATTGTGTCCTATAAATAAAAATATTATAATATTTCTTTACATCAAAATACAATTCAGTTTTATAAATCAAACAACAGCAGAAGTAATTTATAGAATTGAATCATCTTAAAAAAAAGTAAAACAGAAAGAAAAACAGAAACATTACAGAGCTGTGTTGTGTTCTTGTGTTATTCCAGCATCCTTTGCCATGCCATAGAAGTGACCTTGTTTTTGAAGCAGGTTACTTGGAGAATCAAATTCTACAATTCTACCAGCATCAAGTACCATTACCCTGTGGAGGAAGAACAGAAAGAGAAATAGTAATCAGTTGAGTAGTATGTGTTATTGGTGTCTGGCAGAGGAGAATGAAACTTGTAGATAAATTTACTGTTCGAATGCCAAGGAGATGCATGTGTGTATGTTTGTGCTTTTCTAAATGTATGCTGTTAGGTGCAATGGAAAAACAGGCACACATGATGGACAGATAAAATAGATAGGATAGAATAAATGAGTGGATAAGCAGTCTTTTTCTAAATGCGCTAGTCTGGTGACCTCTGCCAAGAGCAAAAGAGTAAACATAACAAATATACTATTAGTGTGAAATGTCTTTTCTATATCAAAACAAGTGTATATACTGTTCATCACAGGTTCTCCTCAGTTTGAGGTCAGTTCTCATGTCATTGCTTTATACCTAAATTTAAAATTCATTATTTTGCAGGTAATTTATAAATCTATGGAAACATGTTTTTGGTGTACTGAATACCTATTTCTCAAATATAAAGTGTCTATTTCCATAATATACAGAATACAGTTAACACTTTCAAACACCCTACTCCTACACCCCTATCACTCCTTAGACTTTGAACCTTTTGAAGCAGATTTTTGATCTGTTGATTTGATTCTCTTTACATTAGTGGACAGTAGTACGCCGCTTGACTAGGACCTGCTGTGGCCATGAGGCTTTGGTCACAACAGATGAATCATTCTATCATTCTCTTCATTCACAGCTGGTCCATGACACCTGATACTGAATCAGACTAGCATTTTATTTGAGACTGAAATAATTGAAAAAGGTCCGATAAAACAATAGATAATAGCTGACAATATTCTAGCCCTGCAAGTACTCAGAAACAACTCATGCTCAACACAAGTCCTAGAATGGTAAAAATGCTCAAATTAATATATACATTTGTAAAAAGTTTTTGTCAAAAGTATTTTTAGTTTATTTAGCTTGAGTGTTTTGTATAATTTATTAAGAAAAAAGCTTTACCTTTGGAAGAAATAATGTGGAATAAATGGTTTCCACACCAAACAAAACAAAACAAAACAAAAGAGGAAGAAACTAATTTCCCACTGACAAGACTGAAATGAGTGTAGAAGGACTTAATTTATTCTTAAGGGAGACTAACTCACCTGGAGCTGTCCATGATGCTATGCAAGCGGTGGGCGATAGTTAGGACAGTGCAGTGTGAAAACTCCTTGCGGATGGTAGTCTGAATCAGGTTGTCTGTCTCCAGGTCAACAGCTGCTGTGGCCTCATCCAGGATTAAGATACGAGATTTTCTCAGCAGTGCTCGGGCCAGACACAGCAGCTGCCTCTGCCCAACACTGGGAAAAGAGTGACATGTTGATATTACAAATGTTTTTTTGACAACATAGAGATGAACCCTTTAGATTAGTACTGAGTATAAGATACTCATTTTTGCCTTGATGTAGGAGATTTTAGCATCTGCTGGCACAAACACCTGAGTTGTGTGGGTGGTGTGTTTTGACACTACATTATGCTTAGACTGTGCAAAACACTGTGCAAGTTAATCATCTGTGAATGCTTATGTAACCATGATTGCTGATCAGAAAGCACAATGAACCATGTGACCATGGCAAAGTGTAGGTGTGGCTTAATGAGTCATCTATTTGACTTCTGAGACTGAGAAACTGAGATTATCAGATTACGTTTGATTCAAAATTTAAATATGTAATAGTGTATTAGAGATAGAGTCATTAACAATGTATGTAGGAATTATGGCATATTATTTGACTTAACATATACAGCAATTTATCATCTGTGCCATTTAACTGTGTGAATGTGTTTGTATATATTTTGACTTTGCTGAAAGTAAACTGGTTTGCATTCAAAGTAATAAAACAGTTTGTTGTTTCTTTAATGTTTTTAATGTGTAACAGTGACATTTATATGGCCCACCTGAGGTTCTCTCCCCCCTCTGCGACTTCATGTTGTAGTCCTTCCTCCAGCCCTGACACATAGTTCTTCAGATGGGAGAGCTCCAGTACTCTCCAGATATCCTCATCAGTGAATTTGTCAAATGGATCCAGGTTCATTCTCAAGGTCCCAGAAAACAACACTGGATCCTGACCCAACCGGTTTACAAAAATTAATGCACCATTTAAAACTGCATGCTGTGTCTCTGTCTGGATTAATGTTTGTTTGTTTTGTATATACCTGTGGTATGATTGTGATCCTGTTTCTCAGGTCATGCAGGCCTATTGTGGAGATATCTATATCATCAATGAAGATGCAACCTTCAGCAGCTTCAATAAGTCTAAAAAGGCAGTTTGTCAGACTTGATTTTCCAGCTCCTGTGCGGCCCACTATGCCAATCTGTGTGCAATAGAGAGCACTTAAGGAAAACATAATAACTTACATCTTTTCATATAGGTTTTATACACAACGGCCTTTTTTTCCTGGAAGTAAACATAATTTCTACTGTTATTGCAGCTTTATGAAAGCTTTAACACCAGCTGTAACTTAATGATGTGTTTATAGAAATGTGAAATACAAATATATATATATA
>JAUYWH010000007.1:10164792-10204235 GCA_034779795.1 Ctenopoma multispine | reverse complement strand
TTCCACTTCTCACGTGTACACCACTTTGTATTGGTCTTTCACGTGGAATTCCAATATAATTGATTCATGTTTGTGGCAGTAATATGACAAAATGTGAAGAAGTTCAAGGGGGCCGGATACTTTCGCAAGGCACTGTAGTACAGTCCAGATGTGACATTTCTTAAGATAAGTTTTTTCACATTCATGTTTATAATACAGCTTTCAAAACAAAAACAATGGCAGAGACTGGACATCCTAACTGTGTTTAGCATGAGAAGAAATGCTTAACATGCATCTGAGAGGCAAGAAATAACACTGAAAGCGGAGATCATTGGGAGGCCTCTTCCACCAAATCAAAGTATGTGTTTCCTATGTGTATATGCTCATTTTCAAATTGACACTCTGAGCTCTTATTTGTCCCACTGCCACTCACACAAGATAATGCAGGTGCTGTTGCTTGACGCATCAATAGAGAAAATCATTTTGCAATGTAATGCCACCTTGACAGTTTTTTACATTTAATGCTGCTGTGCACAAAATAAATGTTCATTTTAGATCTGAGGTAGTCTTTGGCATTTAGAAGGCAGTTAAAGTGTCCCAGACTCTATGTTTGTCGCTGATATATTTAGTGTGGTGTTAGGTAACTGGCTGCTGTATAAAAGTGGTTTCCAGCATGATTGTTGAATCACTGAAAATGAACAGCACATGCATAGTAAAAATAATAAACTGAATGTAAAACCTGTAGACACAGAGTGGAGTGGAATGACTACATATATTATATAGTATTTGTAATTGTGTAATGTATTATACCAAGAAGGAGCTCTGGATGTCAAGATAGTCAGTCTATTTGCTTAACAAATTAAAAGGCAATGCCTATTTAAAGTCTTAGTATATTGTGAATGAAGGTAAAATATAGAAAATAAATAATTATTTTTCTAAAGTGTGATAATTTTATTTAGTAGGTCTAAAACTTTAGCACGCCTACATTTTCTAATTAGCACTAAACATATGGAAGCATAAACCGTAAACATTTAATTTCTGTATAATGATAAAAGTTAGAGGATCACTAAAGGTGTTGGGGTTGGATATATAGGAATCACAAATGTCTGTTAATGTTTGTGCTAATCTGTCAAGATTAAGATATTTTACTGTGAAAATTTGGGCCTGCTGGTGGTAATACTAAAAAGTCCCCTCATTTCCAGATTTTATGCTAAGCTATGCCTCGCCCCTACATTTGTTTTCTCATCGATCAGAAAGAAAGCAGATGAACGGGTAACTATTAACTATTCCTTTATATTTTCAAATTTCATTTTTTCTAACAAACAGCATTTCAATAGACTCACAAAAAACAAACATAATGTTGCCAAAATTTGCAGATTTGTTCCTGCACACTTCCAGTTGTTATTGCTTACTGTACATCACACAGCCAGACTGAGCTCTGAGTGTTTGCGCCTCATAAGACACTGAAGACAGTCGGATTTCTGTGAAAGCGCCAATCTCTCACTCCCAGCTGTCCAAAGCTGGCCTTCAGGAAAAGCCTCATTGGAGAATACTGATGGACAAAACAGAAAGAGCTCATGTGTGAATGTTTTAGAAATGTGTGTTTAATTTGCATTGCAGCTCTCTCTCATCTTTTATGAACTCATTACTTAAGGCGTAATAGGCTCTTTATGTGTTCTTTGTGTATTGAGCTTTGTGTTTTCTGATGTCTATCTCACTGCTCTAATACTTCTCTGGTTAACAATGATGGCAGTATTCAAATACATGAAAATATGTTACATGTGAGGTTATAATGTGAGGTTACTGAAGAAAACGAGATCACCTTATTCTGTTTTATTCAGTGTTTTCACATATTTCATGTAGAATGTAATGTGTTCGCTATGCTGCTTCTTAGTGGGCTGCTATAGAAAAACAAACATCCAATTTACAAATCAAACTAAACAAGACGCATTTAACATCCTCCACATGGCACTGTGTCTGTCCAAACATTCTCTGGTTCTCACTTTTTGACACCACGGTTATTTACAAATTCATTAAAGATTCACTATGAAAATGGAATAACTGTCAGATAAACATACACTTTATGTTACACTGAGGTTATTGATGCAAGGAGGCAAGTTTCCACTGGAGCAAATAATCAATTCTTCCTGGTCCTTACTACCCACCCACCCACACAGACACACACAGACACACACACACACACACACACACACACACACACACACACACACACACACACACACAGAAGCAGTTACTACGAGCTTTCAAGCACGCCAGCCAGCTCCAACTGCTGAGAACAAAAAGCCAGCAGCACTTTGTCTCAGATGCTCAGTGGGATGGGTCCTGCCTCTGCTTGCCACACACTGTTTGTTTTTGTGTGTGTGTGTGTCATTATGTTTTTGCATCCATAGGTGTTAGTTTGTGATGATAATTGGATGTATGCTAATGAAGCTGTGTGGCTGATGTTTCCTCCTGACTAGAGAGTGGAACAGGCTGCACAGCCAAAGCTTTAAGTTTGTTGACCATTCTACTTGCTGTGGTTTTCTGGAACAGAGACTAATGCACACTTCTACATCCAGCAGACTGGACTGCTGTAATGGTCTCCTATATAGTCTGCCCAACAACATTATAAATCAGTTACAGCTGATTCAGAACTCTGCTGCCCAAGTCTTGACCAGAACCCAAAGGAGAGAAAACATTTTACATGTTTTAAAGAACATCAAACTGGGTGCCCTTCAGTTTAAAATAATTTTATTTGTTTTTGAAGCACTTCATGGTCTTGTGTTTTTGTCTGACATGTATCTAGTGTATGAACCAGTAGGTCCTCTCAGAATCTCTGGCAAAAATCTATTTGGTCCAAGTGCTGGACAAAAGATGAGGCAGCTTTTAGTTTTTATGCTCCAATATGTTGGGATAGTCTGTCTGAAGATCTGAGAAATACTGAAACTATTGAAGTTTTTAAATGCAAACTTAAAACTTACCTCTTTAGCCTGGCTTTTGATTAAAACCCTAATGTCTATTATTTATTTCTTACATTCACTTACTTTATTTCCAACCTTTTGTAACAACCACAATATCATTTTCACATCAAGTTCAGTGCAGAGCCTTTTGGGTTATTACCAATCAATATAGCACTACCTTTGGAAAACAAACATCAACGCCTGTGAAAACAGTTCACATATCACTCAACGACACATAATCCAACAATAACATCAAGCAGATTTTCTAGGTGTGTAGTTAGAAGATTAAAAGGCCAAAATGATATTCTGTGTTTGACTTGCATATTTCACTCAGATCCTACCATTTTATACCTAGAAAACTGCTGGGTTTTTTTCCACATTCATGTTACTCTTGAGAACATGGGCTTTATTTGTCGTTCTTTCAAAATAGAGTCACTTGTCAATTAGACATTCATTTATTTTACATTAAGATTAATATTTAACACTTATTATGAAGATTCTAAATTCACTTTTTGTGGTTTACTTTTGGTGTCAAGTTACATCATACTTATTAATTTTTTACAGTTGAGCTCTTGAGTACGCATTGTCATAGCAACCAAATATGAGTGAAAAGAAGAAGCACACAACACACACACACACACATGATACGTATTTCCCTCTCTCCCATCTGCTCAAGGTTAACATGAGACTGGAGGGCACCAAGGCATTTTTAATATTTCAGCATATTTGCTGAATTGGGGCAATGGGATTGCAGTGCAGTGACCTCTATACACAAACTAGAAGAAAATCTGCAAAATAACCATAGGTAGTATTTTACCATCTTTCCTTTTCCTTGGTAATATAGTTAGTATGTTTTCAATCTCATTGAAAAAACTGCAAAATAAAGGAACAAACAAAGCAACAGGCTTTACTAAAAACAGCTTAACTTGTCGGGCTACAGCAAAAACATAACACCCCTTCACCCTGTCTGTGTTCATGACAACAGGTCATAGCAAACAATGGCTGGAAAAATGAAGAAAAAGGCAATTCAAGCCTTAAATTGATCTATTGTATCCAAACAAGGATCCAAAAGCATTAACACTGTACGCACTGTAGAATTACTTTAATGGTACTACATTATATATTACAGTAGCTCTAAAGGTGGATTTATCTCCTGTGCTGTTCGCTACATGTACCCCCACAATTTGATCATTTTAACTTCTATGGAGATAAAAAAAACCTACAGAAACCAATGTTACAACTTTGTTGAATCTGGGTCATTTTTACAGAGAAAAAATGAACATCATTAAAATAGAATAGTAGGTATGTGTTCCCTTTATTCATCATGTGAGACAGCGGAAGCTACAGTACAAGCCTGCTAACTGTGTCCACCGACTGAAGTCCATCAATTAGGGTGTCAGGTTTCTGTAAAATAATCACGCAACACTTTTAGCCTCATTAGATAAGACTTTGTTTCTCAACCTGTGAGGCTTTGTGTATCTCAACAAGCTGAATGAAAGGAGAAAAGGATGGTGGCAGCTGAACAATCCTGAATGACCAGGACCTAGAAATGTTAAGGATAATCGTAACATCCCATCCTATAGTCCATTCACATGTAAAAGTTCAGACATCACTCATGAATATTTCTGAAATAATTTGCTGAGACAATGACACCATCAAATTGTGAAACAAAACTGCACAACATCACCATTAACATTCATGGCAACAGGGTGTATATTTAGGCCCTGCTTGTCCTATGACATAGTCATGCCTGACACCCAATCTCGGCACCAAAAGCCACAACGGAAACTCAAAAAGAACCTAAAAATAACTGTCTCAAGTGACAAAAGACTAAGCACCATGACTCAAGAAGGGTGACCTACATTCGTGTGAAATGTCCAGCATGGTCAAAGCCATCCTTATACCAAATCAATTAATAAATTGATGAGTTTCAAGATGTATACAGCAGGTCCACAGGTAAGAGACAGGTTGAGATGTGGGTGGTTATTACCTATTACTTTCCAAAATAAAGCTGTTATTATGTTTATAAAAAAATATTGCATGACATAAACCTTAATTGTTGAAACTACAGCATGTTTTCTAATCTACTTTATTCTTTCCTTACATTATGTAGACCAGAGATGTCAAAATTGGCTTTGTTACTCTGTGTTGATGTCTATTCATCTTCCCTCAGTCTTGTCTTTTTTCACACTTGTCAACTCGTTCACACCCTATTTACAGCCTATTTACAGTGTTGTTCTATTTCATTCTGGTCATTTCTCTGCTACAAGCTGTTGCGAGGCCAAGTAGCTTGACCACATGTTTGGTTCAGTGTACATATTCAGCTGAACAAGCATTAGGGTGAAGCTATTTTTGTTGTTTTAGGTTTTTACCTGCGTGAGTTGGGTCAATTCTACAAAATTTCTATCAAAGACATTTAACATACAATTATCCTTTTCTAACTTTCGAACATTCCTCATAAAAATCTACAGACATACAGTACATACAGTATCACAAAATCTGTACTTGTAATCTGTAATTCAAAAGAAAATTGCTGATTGTCTTTGAAAGATTTGGAAATTAGACAACAATCAAACATTGCAACACACTTTTTTGATACACCAGATATATTGACTGACAGTTGTATATCATGTATTAGAAAATATTAAACATTACGATACAATATGCTATAATATGACTAAATATAATATAACTAATAGTATTTTAAATGCTTACATTTGTTAGACAAGTGCTAAGAGATAGACATTTTCATCCGTGCTGAAAAGAGCTGCCTTAAAAACCTAGTCACATCACAAATGCAAAAGAGTGACACAAAACATTCACAAAATAACTAAATCCAAACCTCGACCACCTCCAAGTACTAACTAGTACAGCACAGCATTCAATTAAATAGGTGTAATCGGGAATTACACACACTGCATTATGTGATCAACTTGACGTAGGTAGAAGGTTTAACTTCACAAATACATCACAGCATATATACAACACTTTGGGTCACATTAATTAATTGGGCGGTTTTGAGTGCCTCGAATTTAATGTATAATTAAACTGTGATATACAAGTGAGAAACAGACACAGTGGTATAAACATAGGATAGTTGTACCCAGTAGACTGTGGAGAAACTACTCTGCTGCAGTTGGGGTAAAATCAAACGTACCCACAAGACAGATTTTTCTCCCCACATCAATTACCAGACTGTCCATAGTGATTTATGTTAACTGAAACTGTTTACTAACACAAGTACCCATTATGTAAAATGTATCATGATTAATTAATCTTTGCTGCGGTGAGAGTGCAGAGTAAGCATATTAAATCATAAGTCACATCAGCTTGAACCAAAGTAGAAACACAGATGATGTGCAGTTGAGTCATGATGAATGTTTTATTCATGTTGTTTTAGAGACTCACAATATTTTAATGATTCCATGCATTTCAAACATTCATCTGAAATAAAGTGCAGCCCCTGTAGGAGGCACATAAATGCCTTACAATTTTTAATAAAATAAGAACTATGGACATAAAGGTGATCAAATACAACCATCCAGCAGAGGGGGACCAAAGGTGTCTCCATAGAATTTGACAAACATTATAAGGATAATGGATATACATCATAAATCACTGCTGGTGCTGTTAGTAAATCTTATTTTAATAATTAAAGTATAATAAATTCATTTTTTTGAATGGATAATCAGTTCACCCTGGTATGAGAAACCTACAAACAAAACAAGTCAACATAATATTTTTGTCAAACAAATGCAGTCTCCTGGTTTATGCATGAACCTATTGGCCATCCAGTGGCCAAATACAGTTACTACAACATTAGACTGGGTTAAATGAAGGCAGAGGATTCATTAATTTCTGCTGTCAGCTTTTCAGTGTCATGAGGAGCTGGAGAGGGTAAACTGTTTTGCAAGGGTATAACAAGCGCAACAGAGAGTCAGGAAGTCTCTGTTTTCTTGCTGTGACGTGTTAATGAATGTGTCATTTTTCCTATTGGCCTAAACATAAACACCCACTAGTTAATGTTTATCACATAGCACAACATCAACCACACATCAAGTTGCAGATTTCAAGAGAAAAAAAGTTTTCCATTCCAGGGTTTGGAAGTCTGTACATATATATCGACTGTAATATCTCCTGCCTGTTGGTCCTACAATAGAGTCTGAATGCAAATGAGCCAGATGCAGGAAGCCAGACAGTCTGCTGAAAGATCAATTCACTGCCTAAGTCCCACACAGGGTAATGTACATCCTGTAATTCTGGTTTCATTATTTAAGTAAAACTGTACTGGCTGCGTTCTGTCAGATGAGCAGACAGATCTGGGAAAAGCTTTATCCAGGAGGCCAATATGTTACATACATACAACATACTTATTTCAAACTAAATCAGGATTCACAATTTGCACACACTCATTTGTTATAGTTGTCATGAATACCCTGTCATTCACATTCATCAACAGTTGACAGTGTTGGAATATGCCATGATTGGATCCCACACACTGCTCATATCCCAATTGTGCATTCCTGCATTGTGCCAGATTGTCTTCCTCTATGAATTCATGTTGGCATGATTATACTCATTGTTCTTCTCACAGTGTAAAATTACTGAGAACAATAGCACACAATGAGGAGTTACTACTTCTTCTCGCAGAAGGACAGTTATTAAACTCAAGGTTTGGTTTTGCTAAAAATGGGTTTAAAAAGTGAACCCGGATGAATAATGGAAATATAACACTGTACACTTTTAACTTTGATTGTTTGAAAATAGTATCATAGTCACACGAACAAGGAGTTTGCAACATTTTTTGTCAATTATGTTTTTCATGATTGTTGAAGCACTATGAACAAATTGTTGACCACTCAGAGCCAGTGAAAAAAGCTGTAAACACAACGCCGATATACTGTATTATATTGTAAAGACATATATAGACAAAACTAAGGCTGACATAGCCAACATGTTGCCTATTTACACATCTACCAGAAAAGCGGCAACACCATCCTTTAGTTGGAGTTCTGTTCTGTTCACCTGACAGACCTTAGTCCAATATTCACTTTCCTTTTAGTCCTCCTTTGTTGTTTAAGGTGAAAACAACGTGTGTCTTTCTGATCAAAACGACAGTGTACCATATTATTACCAACAACAAAGACCAGAACACCTTACTTCAACAAGACTGTGTTCGTATCCTCTTAGCAACAAAGCTACCAATAAACAACACGCTGAATGAGTGCATGGTATTAGTTATGTTCTAAAGCTTTGACTAAAGGTCATAATTACTATAGACCTTCCATAAAATGATCTGACCCCATTTTCAGCCCCACACATTCATATACACATGTACACAGATATCAATACTCACAGTTGTTGCATATGAAGTTGATGATCCCCTCTCTAATCCATTTTCAAATACCGAAGCATCTTTAATCCAGACGTTTTTTACAGTTATTGACAAATTAGCAGGTAAGCAGGAGGGGGGCACAAGAGCAGTTGCTCCTCACTTTGGTCCATTTCTTGATTGAATTTCCACTGTGGTGCAATTGTATCACTAGGCACTCTGACTACAGGAGGGAAAGGACACAGGTCGCCACACTCGATAGGGTTCCACTTTCTTCGAAGCCTGAAGGGCCTCTATCAGCGGCTCTGTAAAGGCAGAGAATGGACAGGCTGAGCACAAAAGGCTCGCTAGAGCTCCCTCAAGAGAGACACATAAATTCTGGTACTTTAGTATGTATGGCAGACACACACACACTCACACAAGCTCACACATTTACAGATTAATACACAAGAACGCTTTCTCTTTCTTTATAAAAGCTCCTTGCTGTGAGGAGAAGAAAAATATAAGAAAAAAATCATGATGGACGTGTCCACTGGGATGTGTTGAGTGAAGGTTACTGGATATCCTCAGTTAACCTGAGAGGAATGCATAATTTAGAAAGGCCAGGGCAGAGTGTCACGTACAGCCTGATCCTTTACTTATTCACAGCCATCAGGTTACACTGAGGACTTTGAATGACAGAACAGAACTTTCATTCACATTAAACATAAACTTAAAAAAAAAAAATAATAATTCTGCAAGTCAAACTCACAGAAGGAAACACTGAATAAGACTTTTTTTAAGCTGACCTAATGTGAAATGCATGAACTGATTTTTGTCCATGTTCTAATGTAACAGGCAGGAACACCAAAGTCTCATTAGCACCAATGTTATCAGAACAGAGTCAAGCTGTAATTTGACATAATAAGGGAGCATGCAAAAAGGTTTCGGATCCTAAAATCTGTCTGCAGTCAAATCTCCCATTCCAATTATCTGACAAAGTTTACTTATTTTCCCCTGTAAATGAACAAAGACTAATATTAGTAACAGAAATGGAAAAGTGTGCATTCCCTCTCAGTTTAGTTTATTTTCTATGCCCCGTTCAGTTATTTGATAATTAGATAATTAAGTCTTTGACATGACAGTTTATATTGATATTACAGTGAATATTATTGTAACTTTACTTCATGTGACGTCATTTCTAAATACTGTATTTAAGTGGTCTAGAACCAGAGGATAAATAACTGACTGGCTTTTGTGCCATAATGGTTTAATTCTTTTAGTTGTTATGTATTCAAATACTTTGCGTGTGCTTTGTGTAAATGTAATTTAGAAGAAAAACGGAGGCCACAGGCTGAAATACATTTATCCAGAAACTTTATCTAGCAGCCACATTTTCCCTTTAAGAGTCATTGTGCTTTTCTTGCGTCTAACGTGGATTTGAGTTTGCACTTGAACCACACCTTGTTAACAGTGGATTATGTGTAAACACTTAATATACTCGTTCAAATTATGAATGTAAACAGCCACACCTCTGTTCAAACACATGAGAAACAGAGGCTTTCATCGTGTAGTCTTCGTACAGAACACATCAGAGCCTCTGTGTACCTTGTCTTTGTGCATTTGTACTCACATAACTGTAGTTGGACTACATAAATGATTTTTATCAGAATGCGTCATTTAGCGTGATACTCTGGTCATTTTGAGAAGCACAAGCACTCTACCTGAGTCTGTTCAATCTCGACAAATAAAATGCTGACTGATAAAGGTGAAAGGGCAGATTCATGTTTGAATAGCGGTGATACTATATACTCATATATATATATATATATATATATGTGACAAACACACGGACACAGACCTTCTCAGTGGTGTCGATGTCACAGGTGATTCCATGCAACACCAGGTCTAATTCAGGTCTGTAACGGACCTTGTAGTTGTCGAAACGTAGCCTTCCTGCCTCGGGCCACTTCTCTGGAGGCCGGGTGTCATTTATCCACTTAGCCTGTAGATGCGAAGACAGAGATCAGATGAGAAATGGTAGCGAATAATACATGTGTCCGTTCCTGATCTAAGCTATGAAAGTGTTTACTTGTATGAGAAGATAATAAATAAAAGCAATAATATTAATCATTTGTTAAAAAAATAAAGGAAAAATGAAGGTGAAAAGTAATGTGCAGCTGCCCAGCAGTGGAGTTAGTGGGTTTGTGAATATAAAGAAAACCTCTACATTCAACATACCTCATTCTCTATCTCGGCGTATTCACTCACTCTCTCCACAGCTACAATGTTGGTCTCCAGCTCTGAGGTCATCCTCACTAGCCAGTTGAGGGTTTGGGTTACCTGCAATGCCCCAGATATGAGAGAGGATTGTCTTTACACTGTTGTTACTGTACCTTATTATCACAACCAGAATCCTTATGACGTAAGTAATACTATTAACATCATCATTATCTGCAGTGTGTATGATAAGAATGTGAGTGTATCAGCGACTGACATTGAGGGCGTAGGATATAGACAGGCCAACCATGCCACTGTCCAGAGTCTTTCTGGAAATAACAGCAAACAGAGCAGCAAAAAATACCACCAGGGTTCCCAAGGACTCCAGACGGATGGCTAGCCACCTGTAGAAAACACATACATATATGAACACAAATAGTGTTAACCAACAGAGAAAACCTCATGAGAAAAAGATGAGTTGTGTGTCAAAGTGCACTTTCTAACCTGTTTGACACTATCCATGGGTAGACGCTCTTGAGATATTCATCAATAGTTACTTCGTTGTGCTTTAGAAACCTTTCCTGGTGGCCGTAGGCTCTAATCACTGACAGACCTGATACTGTCTCACCAAAGTGGGAGTATATGGGTGAGCGAGACACTGACTCCAGCCGACGAAGTTGCCTCGAAGTGGCCACATAGAAGCGCTAGGTGTAGAGTGGAAGACAAACCCAGGAGCAAAGAGTGAAATGTTTAAATTGATTCTTGTTATAATAGGAACAAGCCTCTGTCTCTTTTATATTATCTGGCTGCATTTCTTTCTTTTCTCCTTTCTCTTTTTTAATCTTACCTCAGTCTGTCTTGTTATTGCTTACCTGCACAAAGTAATACACAATGGCCAGAGGAATGATGATGACAGCGAAGAAAGGAGTGGCCAGACAGATGACAAACAGCGTCCCCAGTACACCCAGCAGACACATGAGCCAGGAGCGAAAGGATTGAGGAATGGCTTCGTCTACTGTAAAAATGTCCTTTAGGACCAGCGAAGAAGTTAGTCTTAAAAATAACTTATTAAAGTGCTTTCAAGTGACTCAGAGCAGATCAAGACAATCCAATCAATTTCCTCTCTTTTCTATTTACACCTGATGAAATGCCACAATTCTTGGTGGATGAGTATGTGAGGATGCCTGGGAGAAAGAGGTATCACACAAACAATAACCATCAAGCTTAGACGGCTTCAAAAGTCATATTGCTGTGCAGGTGCCCTCAGTTCTGTCTATGACCACCAGAATTGGAATCTCCATGGTAATATCCACAGCTGGCATAATAATAAAACCTTTTGTTTGAGCTGTCAAACTTCTTTGACTCCACAGGCATCTAGTTGAGATGTCTTTATTTAGAGTTAACTTGCACTCTTCACATTGCACTTTTAACAATATCTTAAAAGTCCAAAGCAAATCAACTAAAGAAATAGAGAATTGGAAAAATTATGTTAAAATATGGGAAAAGACCTACCTTTGCAAAGCGGTTGACAACTCTTCCAGTTGGCGTAGTGTCAAAGAACACCATGGGAACTCGCAGCATATTGTTAAGCAGCCTTGAATGCAGAATACGAGATGCAGCAACTGAAGCATTGGCCAAGAGGAGTGTACCAAGGAACACAAAAAGGCCTGCAATTAAAAGAGCAAGTTTGAGAAAAGGATAAGAGACTGTTGGCTTGCCCAGTATGGTTTTGTGACCTTAAGTCATTTTGAAATGTATTCCTTTATCGCACCAGAGAATGGAATAACACACACACACACACACACACACACACACACAAACACACACACACACACACATCTACAGGATAGTGGTCACTCCTTGGACAGGGAGTTTTCTAGGACACACACATACACACTTGGAGGTGGCATAAGGCTGTCCTATTTAGGAACAATATATATTGATTTATTCATAATCGTATTATCACTAAGTAATGTTCCCTTTACTCTATTGTAGTTACCACTTTGATGAACCACTGCAGTAAGATTCACTAGGATGTACACTACACAAAATGGAATATGAACAAATTATATTTAAAATAAACTAGCTGCCTTAAACAAACCCATTGACAGCAATTAAGATTCAAACATGACTTCAACAAGAAACTGGAATCACCTGGAAGTTCACCTCTAGTAAAAAGCCTCAGAAAGGACAAAAGCAGCTGCCAACAGTGATTTAGCTAACATGATAATAGCACTTTGACAGTTTAAAGTCTCCTATTGTCATTATACCTGAGGTTTAGTTCTATTCTTCTATTGTGCTGGTTACTATTTAAATTTGATATTAAATCATCTGCTCTTCATCAACACTCCCAGCTGTACATTTATTAATACCCTGACAATGTTCATCCTGTTTAAGAGAAAAATTATATTTAAATGGTATACAAAATATTATCGATTGAAAAAATCCACTAACAAAGGGTGCAAATTGGGCAATACCATGAAATTAGTACTGTATAAGAGAAATAGAAATGACACCAGGTTAAAGAAATTTTTGTCAAATCAATGTTCTTACTAAATGTTAAATAAGAGATTTATATCAGTCTCAGTGGTATAATGGGGTATTGGCTTATCTCATAAAAAGAATAAAGAGCAGACCTGCCATTGTTCTATTACAATATGTCTATCAGTATCTGTAAAGCTCTTTGAATAACATGTTCTATCTTGATTGCTAAATTTGCATTCAAACAGAAATATAAAACTGTCAAATTGTGGCTTAACAGGGAGTTAACACACTATAAATATATTGAAGTTGGTGGTTAACAGTACAGAGCTTCACAATGCACTGACACCTCATGACAACAAAGGTATCTTGCTGAAAGTAACTGAACCCGGCTTTAATTGATATAGTGTTATATTGTCCATAAAAAGTAATTTAACCCTTGTACAACTGTTTTAAGTCATCACATGATATGAACTATTATCTATTGCTATTTCCCCAGCTCTACCTTCCAGCTCATATGATTTAAATGTGGAATATACTACGCTAATAACATCTGGCTCTGTAGCAAAAAAAGCAGTAAATTAATTTTCCAAAATGTCAAACCTTTTCTTTAATACTAATCATATATAATAGTATAATATGTCAGCACGTGCATGCATTAAAAGGCAATGGAAATGAATTTTAACAGTAACAGTTTAGTTACCCTGTGCCACTCCCAAAGCTCCAAACACTCCCACCCTGGTGTCCCTCACGTGTGCAGGGTAGGTCTTGTTGAAGTATTCAGTTGCATCATTGGTCCAGTCACTTAGCCACAGGTTCTGACCAATGAAAGCAATGTTCTGAATGAAGTAAACCACGAACACCGTGATGGTATATCCCCATCCCATGGCACGCAGGTACTGGAGGTACACTGAGAACTTCACCTATATGATAGAGAGAAAAGATGGCTCAGGAATCTAATTTACAGGTTCTTATTTTGTATCATTTGTACTTTAGAATCACCAACTTAGATTACCTTTCCGGTTTCCATAGCTTCCTTTTCAATTAGCCTCTGGCCTTTTTTGGCTTCACCAACATCTTCGGATTTTCTTAAAGAACTATTTTTTCTTAATCTGACACTAGAAAAAACAGACAGAACAAATAAAATATAATAAAAAGGAACAGAAAATACTTTGCGTGTGAATAAAATATTGATTTTATGTTTTGACATAATTTAGACACAAGATCTTGTAACAGTGGTGCCTTGTATTTGTGCCCTAAAGGTAGCTCTCTCTCTTCACATAAATCCTTTCTCACACGAACACGCATCACATCAGCTATTTTGTCACCCACCACTCCACTGTGCTCTAACCTGCCATGGCGCTGGCTGCGGCGGATACTGTTTTCTCTCTTGAGTGTAACAGAAACCGTGTCCTCCAGTGGTGAATCGGGTTGAGTGTCCTCTCTTTCGGGGATGAGCTCTACATCTGCAGTATCCTGGTAATGATCTGTGCAGTAGAATGTGGTCAAATGATATTGTTACACAATACACTGTCTAAAATTAAAATAAAACTAAAAATAAATTTACTGTGTTTGAGAAGTAAATGTAAACCTTAGCAACTTAAGTACTGATACACAAATAAAAATAAGGCTCAAAGTTATTGTAGCATCATATTTAAATAAAGCCAGTCTGTATACTGTATAAAAACACAACAACCACCATTTTTTGTTGCGGTTCAAAAGACAAAAACTGAACTCGAAAGAAATGTGCAATTACCTGACTTTGAAAGGGTCTGATTACTTTGTTCTTTGGCATATGTGTCTAGAAACTCAGAAAAAGCTCCTTTGCTTGCACGAAGGCTGTTGTAAGATCCAATTTCAGAAACCGTTCCATTCACTAAGACTACTATTTCATCCACGTAGGGCAGGAAGCACACTCCATGGGTCACCAGAATACGTGTCTGCACAGACAAAGACACAATGGGCTTCAGATATGAAATTCACTTGGAGCTAAACTATCTGTTACCAATGTTACACATTTAGCTGTGAATGATATTTGCAAATATGATAATAATTTTGAATTGAAACATTAAATACTGATTAACACATTTGTGTACAAACCTTATCCTTAAGAAGTCCATTGGGTCCAATTACTTTATCAAAGAGATGCTTTCCTACATGAGAGTCCACTGCAGACAAGGGGTCATCTAACAGAAAAATATCAGCCTGACTATAAGCTGCCCGGGCCAAGCTCACACGTTGCTTCTGACCCCCTGAGAGGTTGATGCCCTGATGACAGAGGAGAGGAACATAAAGAGGTGTTACAGATCATACGAATGTCTCTCTCTCGCTAAAGAGCTACCGTAGTGAATGTCATCCATATTGCCTTATGTGGTTTAATTTCATATAATACATTTCATCCATGTAATGCTGCCTGATGTTGATAGTTGGAAAGTTTCAGTGAAGGATCTACACTTGTATGCAGATATGATATTTGGATTTGTGAGTTTGTTGTCTCGACAAGTTATTTCTTATTTGTTAAAGAAAAAGGAAAAATGAAGTAAACTTAATTTAAAGTGAATTAACAAAAAATGCAAAAAAAAAATTGTTGTTAAGGGCAACTTGATGATATTAAAATGTAATAATTCAATGACTGTATTACTGTATTACTCTATAAAAACATCTTGCCTTCTCTCCAATCTCAGTGAGGACACCCCCTGGCAACTGCTCTAGGTCGGGGGCCAGGGCACAGTCCTGTATCACCTGCTGGAACCTCTTTTCCTCATAGGAAGAGCCAAACAGAATATTATCCCTCAGTGTTGCATTTTGAATCCAGGCTTGTTGTGGCACATAAGCAAGAGAACCCTGGACAGAAAGACATTAAGATTTAGATGTAGAGTTCCTTTAAACCACAGTTTTATCCTAAATGCTAACATAGAGAAGGAGTTCAGTTAAAAAATAAAAATAAATCAGCACACTTGTTATAGAACGCTTTTTTTTTTTTAAGTCGTCTTGCATGAAACACTTTAATGAACTCACAGTGGACTAGCAGTTCATAGAAAAAGTTCCAAGGTTTCCCTGTTTTTATTTGTAATGGTCTTTTCTTAGAGGAACAAAGGATTTACACTGTACTTAAATAACTGTGAAGTTAACATTTCTAGCATAGGACAAACTTTTTAAAATCTAGTTTGCCAGAGAAGAAACAAAAATTAAATAAAAAAATTTTTTTTTTCAAACTCGCAGCTTTATTTTACAAAAGATAGTTCAACAATTTGTCTTGGCTTTCTGTTTGGACTTGGAAGGTAAAAAACACATGTTCTCACATAATTCACATTCACACATTCTCAGTAACTTTAATTCCTAATTTACATTATGAAGAGATCTTGGATCGGCCGTGCCACTACACCACACTAAGTTTTGTTTTGACTGGTTTTATAGTTTCATGTTTTTGTTTGTTTTTCTCATTTGCTGCATGTTTGACTTGAGAACAGCGTATTGTAACTTTAATAATTAACTACTGCTGTACAAAGATATTTAGTGTTTTAGTCATCAAATAAATTCAGTCAACCTTCAACCAACCAGGCCTTTACCTTGATGAAATACAGTGTTACCTGAATATTGATAAAGCCTTTGGTGCTGTGCATCTCTCCTAGAAGGGCTGACATGAGGGAGGACTTTCCTGAGCCAACAGCTCCCACCACTGCTACTAACCGGCCTGGTTTAATGTCCAAGGATACACTGGCAAACACACAGATAAATATGTCAAATACAACATTATGGAGTCATAGCACAATATTTAAATGTGTAATATTGTGTTTGAAAAAAAAAGCATACTTTTTCAGCAGAGGCTCAGCTTCTTTATCCCAAGCAAAGGAACCATCACATACGCTAACAGCAGAGTCTAACAAGTGAAAAAAAGATGAAGAGGGATAATGATATACACTGTACATGTAGCAACAAACTAAAAAAAGTTTCTCTGCAGTGTATAAAGAGGTTTAAACTTACTAAAACTGGGGTCACAGTGCACAACGCCACTTTCAAGGTCTTCACCTCCCAGAAACTTCTCCAAGCGCTTCTTAGACACTGATGTCTGAAATGTCAAACAACAGGTTAGTATGGTTTTAGCATAGGTTTAATATGTGTGCATGTACAGTATCCTAGTTCTTGTTTTCTTACTTGCACAATAGCAGCGATGAGCATGGGCAGCATGGCGAGGGGAAATCGGAGGACGTTGAAGAGAGAAATGGATGTGAATGCTTTCTCAGCAGTCAACACGTTGTCTGAGCTCACCCCTACAAACACTGCAAATGTAGCCAAAGAAACCTGCAAAAAGGCAGTGAGAAGAATAAAAGGATAAAAGACCCACCCTTGCCTTGCTCTGCATTTCACATCTTTTTTTGTGAGGAGGTTTTGCACACTCACTAGCGCTGGAGCACAGCTGAAGATGAAGGTAGAAACAGATGTTAGGTAGGCAAACTTCTTCATGACCTTCAGTTCTTGACCCCTAATATCTTCCACCTGCGACTGGAAGGATGGCTCCCATGCATACAGCTTCAGAATCTGGTGGGAGATAAAAGACAATGGATAAGGGTGAGGAAGTAGAGGCCATTGTGAAGTACAGAGAAAAGGAAGGGTGGAGGAACAGCACTTTCAAACATTAGGCACAGTAGTCAGTACCAATAAGCTACATGTGGTGGATGCAGGCACTGAGGACTAACATTTCAGCTTTTTCCTGACACATAAAAGCCTTTAATCTAAGGAAGACCTAGAGTTGGAAAACCTCCAAGAATCCACTTTAGCTATTTAAAACACAAAAAGGAGCAGAGATTTTCTATCGATTACCAGTGATAGTGGATGATCGATGCCAGGAGTGAATAAAAGAAGGGAGCTCACCTTGATTCCATTGAGTATTTCATTCATGATTTTCAGTCTTTTGTCTTTGAACTTCATGTTGTCTATCTGAAAAGAAATGCAGCTCATTGTTAATCTCACGTCTCTTTTTCTGTTTCCTGTACATCTGTTTCCAGAGAACATATGCATACAGTAATCAGTGTGATGTTTCATACACACTATTTGGCGTCAGTGAAAATGAACTGTGTTTTAAAAGCTTTTGAAAAAGACAAACAACGTTTCTAAAATAGTGATTATGTGGTTGTTTGTGTGAAACTCAACTGAAACAAGAGATTTGTTGACCATGAAGCAATTTTCTTCTTTTTTTCATTTAAATTTTGAACTTTCAAAACACCCTTAACTATTATCACAGAGGCAATAAAGATAACAAAATTGTATTTATGCTTGCAATCATTCCCTGTGTTATTTAAATAAATCTGAACAATAAAAAGTCAAGAGCTCAAAAGCGCCTCTCTCCCTGCTGTTTCTTAAGTGTACTCTAAATGTAGTAGAAAATTTCAGCACTGACTGAAAGTGAAAATTGTTGTCAGGAATAAATGTTGACAAAGGAAATAGGCAAATAAAAACTTGATGTTGAGGTCTATATTTTGCTTATTTAAAGTGCTCTAAAAATATGTTATAATAATAAATCTTATTAATAATTCTAAAGTACTGATAAAGCCTTATGGTCCAGTGAACAAACATACTTTTGCAATAATACAGTATTAGAGGAGGTTACACTTCACCACCCTATCCTGATTTTAAGAAAATAAAATCAATATTACTTTCATTAAATTCAAGTATGGTGTGCCAATTATCCTGTATGTAAGAAAGTCTGTCTACCTGGAATTTTCTGGCCTTTGAGGCAAGCAGTCCATTGATTGGCACCATTAGGACCATGACTGCCAGTCCTGCCAACACTGAAGGTCCTAATTCCAGCCACAGGAAGACAATGGACAGAATGATCTGCAGGGGGCAGGACCATATGAGGTGGATGAAGTTGGTCACATCGTTGAAGCGCTGAGCATCTGCTGACATCAGATTCACTGTTTCCCCAACCGTTGACTCTTTACGAGTGTCATTAGACACCACCAGTGCCTAAAGGGATCACAGGGGTGCAGGAGAAGGAAAGGAAATATAAGGAAAATGTGTTGGGAGTTAAAATATCCACAATTATAAGGATATCAAATAGCTTAAGAATTGTTCTTGTAGGATACAAAAAAAAGTTATGATGTGAAGTAATTTATTTTCTTAGTTAAGGATGAAAATGCCATTGTGCTGTCACACTGTTTTTACCTTTTTGTACACAGCAGCTATGAGAGCAGTGCGAACCTTCATCCCCAGAACAAAGCAGCGCTGGAAATACTGCTGCAAGAACAGAGACTGCAGAATAGCCACAACAAGCAGCAGCACCGCATACAAATATCCCTCCCAAGCGAATCTGGATGGGTCCTGAGTGAAGGAGATCATAAATCTGGGAAAATAAAAATAAGTTAGATAATCAAGAATCTCAACACATGCGACTATGATATTTCCAGCATCTAATTGCAGTTATTTAACTCTGAATCATGTACTATTATCTTTGCCTTTCTTTTGTATCTGCCTCTCTTACAATTTCTCCTTTGGTTAGAGCAAGCATTTTCAACTGATAATGAACCGCTGAGTAATTTAACAGTTGAGGTACGGGGTTAGATTCATATCATGTTATTTTAACAGCTCTGAAGGGAAATGCCACTGATGTCTTCAAAGTGCGCTCTTGAGGAGGGCTGCTGCATTATTCGAACATGTTTTTTTGTGGTTCCAAATGAAGCTCTGTGTGAAATGTGATGAAAGACTCAGCGACAATATTCTGATGTCTAATATCTGACTCACTTTAGTAGTTGAGGACTGACGAAAGACAGCAGGTCCTGCAGAAGTTTAAAAAAGGCAGATTCAATCAGGAGCCATTTAAAGGTCTTGTAAATTGTGGAAATCAGCCATGAATTAGGATAGTTCTCTTCCTCCTTCTTTTTGTCCTTTTTCTTCTTTTTTTCCTTTTCCTTCCTTCCCTTTTCCTCCTACAGAAAAAAATATTGTTTGAGTATTGTTTTTGAGCACACAATAACAACAACAACTGGACAAAAAATCAATAGTATTACTTTTACTTTTACTAAAAGTAAAATATATTTGGAGTACAAGAAAATGTTTTTTTATTGTATATGTGAAGCACACTCACCATCATCAGCATATCCTGACTGATGCCTTTTGCTAGACCGTTGGAGAGATCATTTTGAGAGGCCTCTGTCTGGACTTTGTTTATGTCCTTAGCTTTTTTCCTCTTCGACTGGTGTTGGAAGCGGATTCGAGCTTCGGCCAGCTCCACCTCCATGAAATGCTGGAAATGCTGGTTGATATGAGCAGTACTGTCTGACTCGTTCAGGTCCCACATGTCCTCCTGAGTCAGGGGCTTCTTGTAGCCTTTCATCGCCATACTGGAGAGACAAGGTAAGTTGTGTGTAAGTTGTTGCTTACACATGTGGGTGGTTGCTAGGATCCTTACTGTAGCATCTATTTACTTACCTGTTAAACCAGTTGAATGTGATTTTGCTCAAAAATGTTGCACCTGCCTCAGGATTCTATGAATAACAATGTTGAAAACTAATTATATTCCCAGCAGTAGCACAAAGAGTCAGCAAAAATGTATTACATTATCACAGCACAAAAAAGAAAATTACTTCCAAATATATACCTTTTTGACAGCCTCCTTGGCTTCCACAGGTACATCAGCCACAGCTGACAGAATAAGAGCTGTCAGTTCAAGTGCAAAGGAAATGTAGAAAAGACAAAAACGAGGGATGTCCCTGACCTCTCCCTGTGGGTCAAAGATAAGAGGAACCAAAGTGTTAATGAGTGATAGACATAAAACAGTGAATAGTGCTTTACTGTTAAACTTGGAGATGCATTATAAGTAATGAGTTTTCTTCTAGCTAAATGTTTTGCTCCAAACTTGACCTAATGTCTCATACCAGTGCCAGTGCCTCTCGTAGGAGGGTCTGAAAAGGGAAAATGTCGCACAGAACAAGGAGCAACCAGAAGACAAAGAGAGTGGCAGAGTCTACCGCTCCTTCCTTCCGCCTCACTGCCTCCTGGCACATTAGCAGAAGAATCTAACAGAGAAGATATGTCAGAACACTACTGTAAATAAAATATGACATCTTTCCATGTTGTGCACAAAAGCAAATAAAGAAATTTTATATTTACCCATGTGACAGCAAACAGGACAGGGTTTGCATAATATACACCAGGATTTTTAACTGTTGATGGTGGGTCATTGCTTGGACCATAATCTTGTCCTAACGTGACCGCCAGGGCAGCTATGGCCGTCAGGAACAAGAGAGACACCACCAACTGAGGGGAAGTAAGACATTAAAATGTTGTTACAATATGTTGTGGTCCTACATCAGTCTGCTAGTTGGTATATTTTATCTTGACTCACTTTAAATTTTGATTTTAACATCAACATCATGCACAAGCATAATTTAAAAAAAATTGAATTATTTTAGAAAGAATGTGTGTGGAAAACACTACCAAACACAAATCACTGTATATTATTTAATATTATTAAAAGACTTTTTTATTTAAAATGTGTCTTGGTGGTTTTGAAATAAAGCAAAAATCATCTTGGACTTAAATGAAAGAACTGTGCTTTTCTTAGTCAGGAACTACATGTTGTTAATAATACAGTATAAAATCAGTGTCTTTATTTGTTTCTTTTTTGTGCTGTATACATTACCTGTTTGCAGAGGTAGAGCTTGGACAGGTGTTTGTTTCTCACATGTGTCCTTCTGCAGAGAGACACCAAATGCCAGGGGGCACAGAGCCATAGAAACCCCAGAGGGATCCAGACCAACACTGTCTGCTCCACACATACCGGGAGGTCTGGGTCTTCTCTATTCACATATGAAGAATTCTGAAACACACACACACACAAAAACACACACATAAGATAACCCCTCACTGAAAGACAGAGCTCAACAAAACCTGCCCTCTCTAGAAAAGCAAACACAAACACACATCCATCATACACCACCACATTTTGCACCACAGGAACAGCCCACACATCCGTGATTAGAAATTTAATGAACAGTGGTTTACAAGTGATTCAGTTATGAGTCCTTTTCACTATGTGCAGCAGCGTGTTTCACTTGCGGAAAGGAGAATGACTGAGTGATGGGAGCTAATAGACTGACACGAAGATGGTGTGGAAGGAGCTAAACACTGAGGAGTGTAATGTGTTAGTACAAATGACCCTTACACAGAATAGAAATTGTAACGTTTCAAAGCTTTTGAAAAGCTTTAAAAGCATTTACGAACATTTCAAGCACTTGAAATTATTGGCATCGGCTGTTGAAGCAACCTGTTATTAGGAATAAGTGTAAAACCATTTCATAGTCTACACTAGCAGTAAGCTCCAGGAGGAAATGAAGAATCGAGCTGTGTCGTAGAGACAGAGATGCATATTATGTGTTGACATTTTCACGACTATATGATGTAATTATGTGGTTGCTTTAACAGTTAAATGGAAGTCATGATCAGTAAAATTAAATATTTTGATGGAGATTCTACTGGTAAGAAATGAGATTTCTGGATTTTAGTAACTGCAGTAACTTGTGATTACTAAGTCTAGTCTATAAAATATTAAAATAAATTTAAAAATTCAGTTTTACAGAGCCCATGGCCTCTTGTCTTTTTTCTGAGCAAAAAAGAAAAAAAATCTTCCAATTAGAGAAAATTAAATCAAAAAATTTTTTTCACCATTTGCTGCTTGAAGTGACTAATCAAACTCCCAGAACTGTCACTGAGGACAAATGAAAATGAAAAACAAATTTTTGGGATTATTTTTAAAATCAGAGGCACACGCATCATAGGTCATAAACATGTGCTGTTGCTGGACATGCGGAGTCATGTCTTACTTAAGAGTAATTATTTGACAGTCACATGTTTACTGTGTTCACTGTGTACAGGGGTTGAAAACAACATTTATGCTTCACATAAAAGTTTATAACATCTTGAACATAATAGTTTTGTTACACGTCTCTCAGCTTGCATTTTCTTTTATGAATAACTCTTACATAAGGAGGGAGACCAACTCAACGTATGAAAAATGTACAAAATTAAATATGAGTCCTGTAGTACTACAACCTTTGAAAATACATTTACATACAATATATACTGTATATATATATATATATAATACAATTTTATAGTTAATGTCTTTAGTTATGTCTATGAAGTGATTATCCAAGTTTAACATAATACAATTAACTGAAACAACGAAAACATCCAATGAATCAACCTTTAACGCTCTGGTTACATTTAAGTGATTTACTGTGTACGTCAAACTTTTTTTTACAAGTTATTCAGCATTTTTGATTTTGAGACTAAAGTGACCGAAGTCGCCTGAAGGCTGCATTAAACTTGGCTATCGAACTCACCCAGAAGATGGACCCACAGTAGTCGTCCAAAGCAGCAGCACACATGGTCCGGCTTCAGTCGCCCTTAGATGACTAGACAATCTGATGCCTCTTGTCCTCTGTTCCACTGCTGCAGAATCAAGCGCTCCTAGTCTCTCCCCCTATCCACCCACACCTCAGAGACAATTGCAGGATGTGACTCTGAGGGACTTTGAGCCATAAGGCTTTTAAGCTAGAAGAAAAGCTTTCAACTTTCTGGAGCAAAGAAAAGACATTAATATGCAAAAGATGTACTGTATTAATATAAAGAGCAGACGGATTAACACTTGAGGCTTGACTTTGTTCTTTTTAGGCTTAGGATCTTGAGGATTGTCTTCTAGCAGTCCTCAGTAGCTGGTTTGATGTCTGCAAAAAGCACACACATGTTAAGTCCTCCTGGCGTAAATGAGAGCAACTGAACAGTTGTTGGCTACTTTCTACCAGCCCATAGACACTCCTTAACCCACAGTTGTGTCTAAAGTTCATAATTTCTGGTACGAAAGAGGTAAAAAAAAAAGAAAAAAAAAAAAAAGACAAGCGGAAGGGCTTGCATAAGTTCTTCACTGCTGTTTTTCCTGTGTTACAGGGACAGCCCACCAAAAAGGGAATGTGTTTACAGTAGGGGAGGGAGTGGGCTCATTATACCCCTTTTCCTGTCATGTTCCAACTTCTCCTCCGCATGCTTTCACTTTCTTTGGACTATTTTGAGAACTCAAATCACACACAGATTCATTCAGGCAGTCAAATGAACAAAGTAGATTGCTGGTTTGAAGCTAGTCGTTTGAAATGATGAAATTTGTTTATTAGATATAACTGACAGCTGGTAGAAATCTAAGGAGCGGGCAGCAGATTAACTGCTCTTCTGCTCAGGAAAAGGGTTTGACTTCACAACCAAAACACTATACATACGGTTGAAACAGACATTTAGAGGAGACAAACTTCCACAGCCTGCACCCCCCAAAAAAAATCAGACAAAGAAAAGGAAATTAACCTAAATGATACATGACTAAAAACAAAACTTTATCAACCACTCCAGAGGTAAACTGCTAACAGATGCTAGTTCAACATGAACTACGGAAACAAAGAAGAATGCTGCTGGTGTGCATGTGCGACTGTTTGGATGGAAAAAGAGGGGAAATTAATCAACAATTGTTTCAGTTACATTATGATAAAGAGAAACCTGAGGCTGGATCTCAGTGTGATTCAGCCTCATATTTCTTCCTACTGAGAGATCAAGTGATAAAACAGCAGCATTATACTATACTGAAGCCTTAATTTAACAGAGCGTATACATAACCTGGCAAATAAAATAAATCTTTGATACACTACTGTGATTATATAAATATGAAACAACTGGCTGAAATATCATTAGAGCAGAGTGACTCAGGGAGATTTACTTCATAGGAAATTTGTTCATTTACAACGTTGTGATTAGCTCCTAAAAGAAAAAAAATGTGGGTGAAAAGTATATCGCTGACTATGATGGTCCAAACACAGATTACTCAGACTGTGTGATGGTTAATCATTACATGTTTGATAACATCACACGGTGGTAATCTGCCTGACTCACTGTGTGTAAAGCATCAAGGACAGCCATGTGACATGTGAAGATGATTTATACCTAAGTGAAGAGCACTGTAACTATCAGATTAACAGTTACTGTGCTATACAGAATGGTGATCAGGATGTTTTAATATAATTAACCATTAGTACCTATCAGCAGAGCCTGAACGCTTGTTATGTAATAGTGAGCATAGTTTCAGAGTAGAGTGTACAGTGGTTAAAGTTGAATAATAAACATAGATTACAACTAATTACAACTACAAAAAACATACACATAAATGTTGCAGCTGTAGCCATAGCAGCTACAACTACAACACGGAATCGAAATGTCAACTCAAATATAAAACATGTATAACATCCAACTGTTTTTTTTCATGCTTTCTAACCAGACGCTAAACACTAGATAAATTAAATTAAGTGAAATAGATGAATGTGAATATTTAGCAGTCCTTTAGAGTCATATACAATTGAAATCAACAAATAAAAACATAAACTTTTCAAAGAAGCTAATTTATTACAATAACTAGATAACGTCTGAATAAAAACAAGTTCCCATTTTCCGTGTATGGGCTCACAGGTCTCAGTGCTCTACAATCCAGCTTATAGTGCTGAATAACATTTTTTCCTAAAGACAAAAAGGAGAATTGACATTTGTGAAGTAAACTGCTTTAATTTGTTGCATGGGGTCCTGTAGCCAAAGTGTATGACATTATCTTAAATCTCTGCATTGTCAGTGCTCCACTGATCAGCTCTTTTAGTTAATGACATCACTGGTTCAATTACTTTATCACGTCAGCAGTGATGTCGGTGAAGTCAGTTTTACATTACAGAGTTATAATTGTCCATTTATGAGACTTATATCAAGCATTTAAAAAATTTGGTGAACACAGATAACAAAATGTTTCCCACAGCCCATTAACAACTATTACAGCTAGTGTAACAGGATTCTGCACTACTGTATTATTTTTTTAAATGGAATCAGTAGGAGACTGTTATTGATTGTAGGAGACATTTGACATTTGACATTGTAATCAAACTTATTCAGGTAGTACAGAGGTACAGGAGGTCACAGCTTTGCTTTTCGTCCAATGAAAAAAGGGAGTGCTGTAAATAAATACATCAACTCTATGGCAAATAGAAAACTGTTCTGAAAAGAGCAGAGTCATTGTCTAGTGCTGTTCTTTATCTAGCTTTGGCAATATCATCATTTTATTACACTATATCTCATGCCAACAACACAATAAAATTAAATAAAACATGTTAATTAAACAGAGCTCTCCGCACTGTGTGATGGACTGCATGTCTCAAAAAGCGTCAGGGCTGTGCCTGAGCTCAAACTTGGGACTGTTTGATAACTGAATTCAAAAAAAGTGAAAAAGCACTGTGACAATGCTAAAATGTCCACTTACTCTGGGATATAGTGAAAATAAATGACATATTAGTTTAATTACTCATGATAATTGTTGAGGTATCTGTTTTATTGTCATGATTGTCCAGTGCCCACTCACAAGGTATTTCTGGCAATGGCATTAAGAGTGCGGACTTTGCTCACGTCTGCCACCTTCAGGCCGTACTCAGGTGCTGAGAAAGTAGCTCCCATTGTCACACAAGTGTTTCTACACAGGAAAACATTAACACAGACAGAAAGAAAAGAGGAAAACGTTTTTACTCCTTAGAGTTTCCTAAAATATAGTGCTGTATCTAAGCATAGATAAACACCAAAGCCTGAATTTAAACCTACCTGAACTTCATTGCAGAATCCCTACTGGACCGGGCTGAGCAGTGAAACTCTTGGGCCGCTGACCCCTCTAAAATTCTCTGTAGGTTCCTCTCTGTGATACCCCCTCCTGTTATAACAAATAACTAAGTAAACAACTAAAAACAACAAAAAAAACCTATAAAAATGGCAGAGTGGAAAAAGATAAAGGCACTAACCTGGCATTATGATAATTCTCCCTTTAGCCTGTTGAGTGGATATTTGGATATACGTAAGAATGGTAGTGAGGGAAAGACATAAGATGCTGACCTGCAATGACTAAGAAGCACAGATATATAACCATGCTATTTTCTTATGCTTGCACATGTTTGCATATTTATAATTTATACATACTTGATCAATGATCCGTTTAATGAGAGGAAGTCCCTCCAAAGCAGAGTTGTCACAACCACTTGTCAACAGGCGTTGAAATCCTAATGATACCAGTGTCTCCAGAGCTACGGCTGGGTCGTGAACCATGTCAAAAGCTGTAGTAGGATCAATACTGGCTTATTAACCTAAGGCAATACTGACTTTATTCCATTGAGACTTTGTGACATTTTTTCAAGTCTAGCTACTAAAAACAATCTAAGGAATGTCAATTAAAGACGAAAATGTTACCTCTGTGGAAGGTGACTGGCAATGGACGAGCAGCAGCTGATGAACAAAAAGGCGACAAACAGAAAAATAAATGGAAGAATATAAAAACTCAAGCAAAGTTGCAAAATAAACAAGCTGCACATTCTGAACATTTTCACCTCATTGTGGACCTATACACTCGGTTTCAAAGACAGGTGAGGAGAGCAGTGCGGCAGCAGCTGGATGTTGTTGATGTCCTACCAGATAATATTCTTAAGATTTTCCATAATATCTATCATGTAGATCTATTCTGTACATGTCCATCCATGTACTGATGAGGTTTCTTTCATTTTCTTCCAATTAAATTAAAGGCTTTATCGGGAAGTCTTATAATCAGATTCAAGTGCCTAAGGAGAGGGGTGTTGCATGGCGTTGGGTAAATTTGTGACTTGAGATATTGAGTTATATAAACAAAACTGGACTTAAGAAGTGTTATGACTAATATTAATATCTACATTTGTGTGCATATTTGTAGACCCCTATAAGACAGAAACACCTAAATGACATCTCAGAATACCCTTTCAGATGTCACAGTGGAAAATACTTCCCAAAGAGCAGTATTTATGTGTTTTATTATCTTAGTGATGTTGAAAACAAATCTGACTTCATATTTCACTCTCACACAAGCCCTAATGAGTTCACTATTAGGAAAAAAAAAGATCCAGCAGGAAGGTTGTTGTGTTGGCAAGATTTAAAGAAAAAAATATGCAGCTACTGTATAGCATGACAATACAGCATGACTCTGTCAGCTCATACAGATCACATCAAATATACTGGCAAGACAATACCCAGTAACTCCATGCAGAGCTCTGTGTCCACCCGTCCATCCTCTGTCAGGGCTCCCAGCACAAGTCCATCAGCCCCGTGGATCTTCATCAGCTCTATGTCTTTCCTCATTACCTCCACTTCCTGGTCTGAATAGAGGAAGTCCCCTCCGCGGGGCCGTATCATCACATAGACTGGAATTTTGACACACTGCTTCACTACCTGCAGAAGACCTATGGCAAAGCAAATAAAAGAAGCACAGGTGATATGACATATGCTTGTCTGGTCTCAAGCAATTGCTAAGGTTGTGTATGAAAGTGAACTGTGCTCACCTAGGCTGGGAGTGAGCCCCCCCTCCAGCAGACTGGAACACAGCTCAAGTCGACCTGCACCTATCAGAGGAGACAAACACTTAAAATCAATTCAACAAAATAACACAGCCTGTCTACTTAGCACTCAGTACTGAGTACAGACAGGTGTTTAAGATTTAGACAGGCGAAGATAATAAAAAGCTCTTTTGTCAGGTTAACCTTTGCCTCCTCTTACAAGTATAATTGCAGCAACTGTTAAGATAAACCACAAAAGCACAATTACACACTACCGACCTCCTCGTTCAGCATTGATCGCAGACTCTACGGAGTCCACACAAACTTCCATCAAAAAGCCCTCTGCCATACTGTGACAGTCTGGAAGTAAAGACAAACATACAAACAGTGCCAGAAAAGAGAGTCACTGTTAATCTGTTAACCCACACGTCTACACTCCCTTAACTGACATTTTAAACTTTTAACATCATACCTGTCAAATCCACTTCCTATCGCTTCATGGAACCGTGTCAGTCGTTGGGAGTCGACATGGGGTCAGTACATGTAGTTAGGTGGACTAACTGTTACTGGCCAGCAACTTACAATGGATCAACGTTTTCCGGATCGTTAAATTTCAAACTCACAGTTTAGCGGGTGGGCGGTGCTGTAATCGTTACGCTGCGCTACAGGGCTTACAGGAGGCTTGTGACCGCCTATGCGGAATACGCTGAGACACAAAACATGCACCAACAACCTGGACGTTTCGTCCCTGTATAATTGTCTTAAGCAATAATAAATAATATATACCATAATGTATATTATTTGTTATATTGTTGGGGACCGTGTTTCCTGTATAACAAAAAAATAAATAAAATCCTCCTCGATTTGCTGTGACGTCAAAAGGTCGAAGTTGAACACTGCATAGTAGAAACATGTTCGTGTGAGTGAGCTTTTACTCAGACTTTAACATTTATAACACTTCTGTAGGACCAGCTCAGCGGTAGCGGACTTGAAGACACAAATATGTTGCTCTCCTCATTACGGACAACGCTATTTTCTAGTTGCAGAGGTGTCGGCAAGGCATTACATCACAACACTGTGAGTAGCTACCTGCTAATGTAAGCTAAGGCATATTAGCTAGCTAAGCATGAAAAAGGTCAGATAGTGTGCAGGCAATGCACATATGTTATAACACAGTATCTGAGACACTTAATAAAAAGCCATCTTCCAGCTACAGTTTGTTTCAGCGTTTATGCATGTTAGGGCAGTTAACGTTACCTGGGTGTTTTTACTCAGGAGCAGTCACGTCCGTAGGTTATCAGGTCGCAGCTAAATTATCTAACCGACCTCCCATCATCCCAATGTTGCATTAAACTGCTGTTGTAAAGTATTAAATTAAAGTTAGATCAGGGAAATAACACGATTTTATAAAACAAAATAATAATTGTTGGTTGAAGTTTTTATAAAGCCAGTTATTTTAATATTTTTGTTATTTTCAACAAATCCCATTATAAGAACCTATATTCTTCGATTCACTGTGAATTCAGCATTTGCTGGTCTTGTTATTTTTATGGGATTTAC
The DNA here is from genome assembly GCA_034779795.1 of Ctenopoma multispine. Lineage (NCBI taxonomy): Eukaryota > Metazoa > Chordata > Actinopteri > Anabantiformes > Anabantidae > Ctenopoma > Ctenopoma multispine. The sequence goes on along the minus strand of JAUYWH010000007.1, from coordinate 10,174,314 downwards.
CGATAATAGAAGAATATAGAAAATCACTGGACTCATCAATTAATAAGTACTGTGGTTGGTGTAGATTTCCTTTGCAATATATTTAAAAATTGTCTCATCCAGCATCGTTTCAAGTCCTCTCTCTTCTTTATCTACAACTTCAGCGGAGTCCACAGCTACGACAATGGGTTGTGAAGCGAGGTCACAGCACCATCCCAGCAGAAGCAGGGGTATCCTCTGCTGTCCCAAACACAGCCACTAATCGCATTGTAGGCCGCTGGTTACTCGGCTGTAGTGGGCTGGTAGCTGGGGCCATTGTCTTGGGTGGTGTCACAAGGTGAAAGTGATGTGTGATCTGTATATATAATAGTGCTCCCATTTTGGTGTTGTATGTGCTCACTGTATATGCGCGTTTGTTTCAACCAGGCTCACAGAATCTGGGCTTTCCATGGTTGACTGGCATCTGGTGAAAGAGATGAAGCCACCTCAGTCACAAGCAGAGTGGGAAGCAGAGTTTTCCAAGTACCAGCAGTTTCCAGAATTCAAAGTGTAAATCTTTTTTTACCTATCGAGACCAACCTGCACAGTTTTGAAGGCACCCTATCATTAAGAACTAAAACATAAAATTGAAACCTGTTATGATTTTGAAATGGATTTGTTTGTCACATATTTTATAAACCACCTCTTGACATTAAATTTAAGTATTTAGTTAGTTTTTTTTCAGCAGATCTTAACAGACCTATATGTTGGTCTGTTAACAAGAAACACAACTTTTACAGTCAAGTAGCTTAATATGCATAATTTGGGGCCTTTAATGTAACAATGACTTACCTGTGGTCATATTTTCCTAGATTGAACCATGACATGACTCTGTCAGAGTTTAAGTTTATTTTCTATATGGAGTGGGGGCATCGCATGTGGGGCAGGCTGGTTGGACTTGCCTATATCCTCCCCACCGTTTACTTCTGGAGAAAAGGATACTTCACTCGCTCCATGAAGGGAAAAGTGCTGGGGCTTTGTGGATTTGTCTTTTTCCAGGTAAGATTCAGTACAGCTGTATCAAGTCTACTCTCGTATTGTAGTTATATTTTTCTGGATGTTTACATGGATGTAAAATCAGTGCAAAAAAATACATGACTTATCATTGTGTGTCCTCCTAGGGCCTTCTGGGATGGTACATGGTAAAAAGTGGTCTGGAGGAAAAGCCTGAGTCTTATGACATCCCACGGGTCAGCCAGTATCGTCTGACTGCTCACCTTGGTTCTGCCTTGCTACTCTACTGTGCCAGTCTCTGGATGGGGCTTACACAGCTGCTCCCTGCACACAAGGTACAGAGGCAAACTCTTACATGAGCTAAACAGGCAAACACAAATTTAGTTTTATTCATGCATTATTTTTTTGGCACAGCTTTCTCAGATGGCAGAGGCCAAACATATGATGCAGCTCAGGAGATTTGCCAAGGGTACTGCTGGAGTTGTGTTCCTTACTGCTCTTTCAGGTAGCTTTTCTTAATTTGTCTGTGCGGTTTCAAAGACATACTCTGTGTAAATGCATTCCCCTGTTAGTTAGAGATTGGGCCGATTTTATGTTCATAACAAGTCTTGTAGTCTACGAAAATCAGAACCGATCAGTCCTGTATTTTACAAATCAAAATTTGAAATATGTTAATATGAAATATATTTTTTGGAGCTCCTACTGTACATACTGTAGAGCATATTCATAAAGTCAAAGCAGGTTTTTTTTATTTGTTACTGCTAAGGATATACCAAGACATTTAGGTTTAGTATGTAAAAAATAAATCTACTCCTACAGTCTGTAAAAGTATAAATGGAACCAATGCAGTTATTAAGTATATTTGTTCAAAATACAGGTGCTTTTGTTGCTGGTTTGGATGCTGGGCTAGTGTATAACTCTTTTCCTAAGATGGGAGATCGATGGATCCCTGATGATCTGCTGGCTTTCTCTCCAACCCTTAAAAACGTGTTTGAAAATCCCACAACAGTACAGTTTGACCACAGAATTTTGGTATGTTATAATTTTTGAAAAGAAGTAACCTTTTCGACAACGTTTTAATTTAAATTCATTATTTGTAATTTCTTATTTGCTAATTTCAAATACAGCCGTTGGGTGTTCAGTCTTCTGTTCTGTCTTTTATCTCCAGGGGATCTCTTCCCTGGCTGCAATTACAGGCCTCTATTTTTTCTCAAGACGAATGTTGCTGCCCAGGCGGACTAAGATTGCCATTAGCTTCCTTGCAGCAATGGCCTATGGGCAGGTAGGCACAGACAGCACAGACACGATTGAACTCAAACTCCATAACTCATCAGTGTAACTAAAGTCAAACAAGCTGTATGTTTCTACTCTTTAGGTTGTCCTCGGTATCAGCACACTGTTACTGTATGTCCCCACACCACTGGCAGCAACTCACCAGTCAGGCTCTGTAGCTCTCCTTTCACTGGCCATTTGGGTCCTGGCAGAGCTCCGCAAGATGCCCAAGTAAATCCCTGCTGCTTTATGGACAAATCTAATGCCTGCGAGCTGCACTTCAAACCTCTTGTGGAGCTGCAAAGTAAACCTCATGTAATGAGAGTGGACAACGTTGTCACACTGTTATTAAAGCAAGGATGTACGAGAATAGCACTCGCTGGTCACTTTATTAGGTACACCTGTACAATCTAATGCAATCCATTACAGCAGCTCTGACATGAATTCTATGTTTTACAAGGTTGTAATTTCTCAGTTTCTGTTGAAACTTTCAGAAATGTGATAATTTTTTTATTGAGGTCATAGTGGGTGGTGGAGTTGTATTGGAGTGCATTACAGTACAACCAACAATGTTGACATTGTGAGTTAAAAAAAATGTGTTGAGTCATGATTGTTACTTTGTAAAACTGAAAGCACTGTCTTATTTTAATAAATACTATTAAATGCACTCTTTAAAAATCAAACTTAAGTCCATTTTGCATAGTAACTGTGATTTTTATTGTCTCTGTACAAAATATACACATTCTGAATATGTAATGCAACCGGTTGAGGCTAGCTAACTAGACAGACAGTACAATGGGTTAGTAGGTTTTCATTATTGTAGACACAGTACATGCGGGCATAGACAGGTTTTACTTGTGGTCAGGAAGGGAAGTTAAAAACTGTTGGCAAGGAACAATCAGAACCAAACCACTTTTTCACTTGTAAATTAATGTTGGCAGAAAAAATACAGAGCAGAAAAAAAAACTGTAGGGCTGGAAGTGCATATTCGTCAGGGCTTTGGTGCACCCTTACACTGTGCTGTGACAGGAGTGAGAAGTTGGATGACTGGAAAAATGCTGATAAGTGGGAGACAACATTATTGCTACACCATGTTGGTTGTTGCATTTAAAGTGCACTACAGCCTATTGAATTATGGCTTAAGTGCCTCTGGTACTTGTATATCATTTAAGAGTAATTTTAATATGAAAAGGGGCAAATTAATTAAAGTGATAAATTCTCCCAAAATAATTAGTCAGAGCCCAACGTGTGGGTTCACAATAAGAAATTACGCTTAGGTTTGGACATGGTGCTGGTAAACCAAATTGCCAGTTTACCGCACTACATCCTTTATCTCCGATTGCCCCTTGCCCACTTTACTACACAGCATCTCCCTCTCTCTTCATCCATGGGAGGGCTATATGTCTTAGCTTAGACTGGCTTTAAATATCTCATATCTTATATCTTCTCTTTGGTGTTACAGAGAGAGGGAGAAGAAGCAATGGGAAGTCAGGTTTTAAAAAAAGCTGTAATCAAAACCATGTCTCTCTCACTAACAGTACATACACGCACATACTATGCTTTATTCAAATTTGATGAGCCTAATTGAATGGGTTTTGAGATATTTTTTTTTTTGTGGTAGAACCTGCTACAACCACAACATTTCCGATTACAAGAAATTCACAAATACAATCTGCAAATCTAATTCCCCTTTGGTGTGTATTATTAGACTGGTACAACTGTGGCATGCCAGTCTCGTGTTGTTGAACTGGGATGGTCAAAACAACGTGTGAACTTAGGGCAGTATAACTGTATAGTGCAGTCCACGTTGTACTGCCTAACGTCACACCACTGGGAATACTAGAAAATGTACAACAGTCAATAGACATCTAGAGCTAGGACTGTAATACTGTAGTTTGGAAGGCTGGGAATTGTTCTACCAGAATCCCATGAATGGAGGTGGGCATTATATCATTAGAGCCTTACATAGGTAGGATAGATGACATATCTTTCTGTTACACATGCACACACACATAACAAAGGGCGAGGCACCTGTGAATGACTAGGAACAGCAGACAGACAAGCAGACTTTGCAGTATCTCTGTAAATACATAATTGGATATTAGTGACATCATCATGCGATACTGAAATCAGTTCCTTGTGAAAAACAACATGTTTAAACCTCCATATGTAAAAGGAGATCACTTGCATCTCCAGTATGTCACTTGTTTCCTTGGGAGGTGTCATTCTCTCTCTCGTCCACTCGATGGCGATATGTTCACTTCTATTCTTATGGCCGGGGCATGAGAAGTCTGGCAGCTCCAGGGAGGCGTTATCCACATGCACGAAGGAAGGATCAGATTTGCAAATCCAAATCACAGCCATCATAGAGAAAGGGGAAAAGGTGAGCTAAGGTCCAGGTGTTAGAGCAACTTCCTTCCTCTGAGTGCAGCCATTACTAGCTATGATAGTTCCTTTTTCAATAAAGTAATAAATAAAGTTCAGATAAAACAGGGGAGGGGGCTTGGGTGTGTCAGTGCCTGTGAGTCCACTGCTTTCCTTCTTTGTCTGTGTCTCTGGGTAAAAGTAAGGTTCTGCACGGTAAGGAAGGAAGTCGGGGAAACTCCACTGGAGAAATACCATTGGGGATCCAGGAAGAGGGAGATGGCCTCTAGGTGCCCTCAGGCTCTCAACATAGACAAGCACAAGCTTGTTGTAGGTCAGACACACACACACACATTCACAAACTGTGTCTTTTTAAACCTGATTCCTCTAACACACACACAAACACACTCTCCTCTTCCTGGTGCCAGTATCTTAACTGGTCCAGAATCTTAGATCACGTTGTCAAACAGCTGCATGGACTGCATGATGTTCTCGTCCTAGACAGAGACAAGAGATTTAGTTTACAATATTTTTGGGGGGTTTTGTCCAAAGTAAAAAAATGTCATATAATTCCTTTAGGACTTGAAAATATACCTTTCTGCCCTACCTTTTTGCACGACTCAATGAATTCCTCTATAGTGACCACCCCATCTTTATTCCGGTCCATTTTCTGAAAGAACAATACAGCCACCAGAGATTTACAAAATTATGCTCCAACATGTATACAGTAAGTTTTTTTAATAGATAGAACATTTGCTGAATGAATGCTATTTCTGTCAGAAATCGTTAACTGTAAAAACTGTTTCACCTGGAAGAAGCTCTCCACATGTTCTCTTGGAGCATCATCCTGCATAGTGGGGTATGTGTACTTCCCCATCATGTCATAAATAGACTTCATGATGTCCAACATCTCCTGCAAAATCACAACAAAAGGGGCTAAATATTATTTATGAGGCAGAAAAAAGCTCCTGACTCCTGGAATTCTACATTTAAGATTTTATACATAGTAAAAAGTTAGCAAAGATTTCAAAGCCTTCAAAATACTGACCACATAAACCACCTTCATTGATTTCATAATGCTTATTAATCTCCACACTGGAATATCTATGCATATATAAGTGTTACCTCTTTGGTGATGCAGCCATCCTTGTTCAGGTCATAGAGGTTGAACGCCCAGTTTAGCCTGTCATTAATGGTCCCTCTCAGGATGATAGACAGACCAAAAACAAAGTCCTGAGATAGAAGGGGAACAATTTACTGTACTGTTTTTGTAAAAGTTCAATCTTTTTCACAGTACTAATACAACATGGGACGTTAGAGAGAGAATACATATTTGACTGGATATAGCTGTGTTGTTCACATGATAATAAATTAGCTTTTATTTTTTTAATGAAGGCTGACATAAGAAAAGAGCTCACCTCAAAACTAACCGAGCCATTCTTGTTAGTGTCGAAGGCTTCAAACAAGAAATGCGCATACATACTTGAATCTGCAAAGGTAGAGACTTATAGTAACCAATGTGCCCTCGAAACATGAAGCAAATTCTTTGAACAGCTAGGATCAGTGGAGAGTTAAATATAGCCTAGATATAAAAATAATTTCAAATACAACTGGAGGCGAGTGGTTAACATTTCATCAACCTAAATATCATGAATTGAAAAATCGCCTTGCCTTTTTGCAGAGCATGTACTATAGTTCAACAGACCAGATTTACGACTTAATTATGTTCATTTCATTGTAATGATGTAAAACTACATGTGTACTTCCACAGAACCAAATAAATGATGTTATTTACAGTTTTACCTGAAGTTTGTGAACTGAATGAAGAAACAGAGACAGTGATGTAAATTAAAGGATTATGGGCATGGTTGGAGCTCTTAATCTCTTCAGGAGCTGACAACTCACCTCCCTGAGGAAAGAACTGCGAGTAAATGTTCTGAAATTTCTCCTCATTCACCACTCCACTCGGACACTCCTGGGAAGCAAATGTGAATTCAGAAAACCCATTAGTTCCTGTATAGCACAGGAAATATAAAGGATTACACGGTAATGTTCTCGCCATACTGATACTGCTCCTGATTACCATAATGATTTAACTAGAACCAGACTTTTTTTAAGACTTATTTTTCAATTTGCCTTTTCTCTCCTTTCTTCAGACATACATTTTTGAAGCCCCTGTAGAGGACCTGAAGCTCCTTCTTGGTGAACTTGCTCTGCTCCTGCAGCTTGTCCATGCTTTCAGGGCGATGACACACAGTAGATAACTCAAAGTCATCTTCCACGCTGTCTGTGTGAGGGAGAGACCAGTGTTAGGATTTTTCAGTATACTCACACCAACCTCCAGGGACTGGAAAACAACGAAGTCATCAAAGTGATGTTGAGCGCATTGTACAGTACAATATACACTTTACATAAACATAGTAAAATAATATAATTTACTTACAACAATAATTTTATTATTTTAGTGATTTTAAATCCTGAGTACAATCTTTAATACATATCGGTGAAGGGACTTTTCCAGAATTAGCTACCTGCAAATTTCTTCCTATCACAAAGCAAAATCATTACCACATTTGTAAAACAGCAGAAAATCTGGTCAAGATCGAGTAGGCTAAAGGAAAGACTTTAATGAAAATGTCAAAGAGGAAGAAAGAATTAAAGAAGAATAACTAAGAGGTGTGGAAACACACAAAGAAATATTCATCATCCCATTGTCGTTCCATTTGTTTCTCCAAAAACAACCCATAGCATATGTCATATTCTATACTATACTAAAAACCTTCACAAATAGGCACATGTTCCAGTGCTCAAGGGAACAGCACACGCTTCAAATCACAAAATACAAAACCAGGTCTGACCCATTAGCCACACTAACACTGGAGTTTGTGGGTGTGTGTGTATATCAGTTTCTGCGTAACTGTATGTGGGTTTATGCGTACACATGTTTTGGTGGATGTGTGCACATGACTGATCCACACAAGCATTTGTATGACTCTTAAATCACTGAAGATGCAGGGCATGTGGAAGAAAGTGGAGATGTATAGAGAGTGAAGGAGCACTTGCTTTCACTGATTGAGGGGGCAGCCGAGGGCTTGCAGCATGGCAGCAGCTTGAGGAATCGCTGCTTTATGGTTTTTTTGCTTTGGCTGGTGGAAGGATTACCTGCAATCACCAACCATAGCACAAAGGTTAGACACACACACACACACACACACACACACACACAGAGACAGAAGTCTGAGATTTATTTCTGTTTTTACACACACATGCACTCATGCCTGTAAAACAAAACAAACAAACAAACAAAAAAAAAACACGCGCACACACACACACACAATCCATGCAATGGACAGATGCAACAAGAGACTGATTCATGCCGTTCAGGCAAATTGGTAATTGCCTGCTAACCTGGCTTAGCGATGGGAGACCACGAGTACCACTTCAAACAGTAGATATTACTGCACAACAGCACCACAGCGTGACCTCTAGAAACACACAGTTTCCCCTAATCAGACTGGTTCTCATATCGCAGTGCCGCATTCGGTAAACTGTATGAGGTATTAGAGAAACAAACAGACAGAATCAATTTAAAACACAAGTCGAACATCAACTGTTTTAATCCACAGTCGGCTTAAACAAGGACTTCATTTCATAGTACAATATATTTGCCAGACAAAACCAGAGCTGTCAACCAGAGCCCATCCCGCCTGAAACCATAGTATCAAACCACCAAATGTTTCACAGAACAATAATGAAAATCTAATAGAAAAGCTAAAATACATGCACACACATGAACCCACATACTTACTCTTGTCTCCTAGTTTCCATGGTTACAGTCCTCTCACCCTTACATCAGGACCCCAGCAGTAGGAGGGATGAAGGCCATAATGGGGTGAAAACCAATAGAACCATACTACCTCCACTGACAATCAAACCTATGTGATGTGTCACCCTGTTGTGTATCTGCACCATAGAGCATCAGGGGCTCTGACACCTCCTGACCTTACAGGCTCTGGCTTCATTTGAAGTCAAGAACAAGTGGAGCACATGGCATCCAACAGATAACTGATTAAAACATCAAGCCACGTAGCACAGTCCTCTGCCCCTGGGTCTGCATGCATAGTGGTGTACTGTAAGTGTGCAGCACAGTTCTTGTTCCACACGAACCCAACATCAGACTACAATACAGAAACAAATATCAAATACTTTAACAAGCAATCAAAAGGTCCTAAAGTTTATCTGAATACATAACAAGTAAGACACAGAAGACTGAATATATCGTGAACATTGCCATTTCATCTGCTGAGGAAGACCATGTGATTTGATTTTGATTTAAAACAATAAAAGTAATTTAGAAAATACGGCTGATAAATGTGCAATGTGCCATTTGTAAATTGAGGATACATTTAAAATAGCTAACAAGAATGTAAAGTCAACACCTCAAAACTATGTATATATACCCACAAAACTGTAAAGACACTACTGTAAATACTTGTCACTAGTACTTAAGCTATACTATGTAACAGTTACTGTCTAATGATGGAAAGTCTCTTTCTTAGTATTACAATCTACAGTTTTGTACCACATACTGTACATATCTATTGGTAAGTGTTAAATAAAGGTTAAAAAGTATAATAAAACTATATTCATCTCAAAATACTTTATCATTAAAGCTGAATCTACTGAAAACTGTCAATGCTTAGAACTGCTTGTTTTAGGACTGAGACACATTTTCCTCTCTCTCTGTCTCACAACCCTCTTCATTTCTTCTGTTTCCTTCACTGTATTTTTGTCCCTCGCTTGCTTGTTGTGAAGTCTCTCTTTTTGAAAACTCAGTAGGATTATCTATCTATCTATCTATCTATCTATCTATCTATCTATCTATCTATCTATCTATCTATCTATCTATCTATC
>JAUYWH010000007.1:10102957-10164692 GCA_034779795.1 Ctenopoma multispine | reverse complement strand
TCTATCTATCTATCTATCTATCTATCTATCTATCTATCTATCTATCTATCTATCTATCTATCTATCTATCTAACAGTTCTTTGTTGAAAACAAGTAGGTTACATTGCTCTGTAAGCTACTGAAGTAACGTGATCAAATTGTGCTCCAGCCTTTGAAGTTAGAATTGTTTTTTTCAGCGGCACTGACAATGAGACCATGAGATTGTTTTGGCCTGAGTAGGTGGTAAATTGAAAACTGTCTACTGTCTAAAAAGTGTTCTTCAGCTGTTGTGCAGTATTATGACACTCTTATACAGCACACCCTGATTGTGCAATTAGAGTTCAATGTTTCCTCCATTATACACTGACAGACCATCACAACTCCTCAGGAAATAAGGAAAAACAACTCTATTTATAGCTCAATGGCAACACATTTTAGGCAATATCCAGGAACTTTTAAAGGATTTTAGCTTTCATAAACCCAAGAGAGCTGAGGATTTTCTCAAGGCACAGAGAAACCACGTAATCCCTCAACTGAAGTGAAAGTAGAAAACATATGAGAATTTAGAGCCACAGTCATACAGTATACTGCTGATGCCGATACAGATTGGCTGTGCAGATCCAACACTGAACCTCTCAGCTATGATCACAAGGCCTTCCTGACATCTAGTGATGAGAAAAGTAGAGCTGCAATTTTTAGAAATGGTTGCAGTTTTCACAAATATTGCTGTGCAGGTTCAGTTGGTTCTTCATGTGCCTATGATTCAAAAGGTTTCAAAAGGAGCCTGGGATTTAATGTCATTCATCTCCTCCCACTTACTCCTGCCTCTCTCTTACTCCTAACTGCACTCAGCTATTTAGTATTTCACTTTTAAAACTGAGTGACCAGCAAAAAAGAGAGAATGCAGCAGGGTTAGAGATATACCTGTACACGTTTTAGCCCATAAAATGGTTTATGCTTAAAAAACAGTGGGTCCTACATTTCCCATAATGAAGCTTTTTGCTAATACCTCGCTGTGTAGCAAAATTCACATTTGTCATGCCGGTTTTTAAAATGTGTGGGCTTCCGGTGTCTTGGTAGTCTTGTGTAGATGACACATTATGATTGCAAAATGCTGGTTTCATTTCAGTCTGGTACTTTTGTTGCATGCCATACCCCCCTTTCTCCCACTTAAGCTTAGATAACCATGTGGTGCCATCAGGATTGTATTTTAAGACTTGTTGAAGCTCCTCCCGAACACATGGAAGACACTGTTTTGTACAAGTCTTCATAATGGACAAACTGACCTTGATGGGTTAAAGTAGTGGTGTGCATGTCGTCATCATAGTATAAATGACAAGTCCATGGTGGAGAAAATAATACTCAAAGATAATCTATTAGATGTTTGTGTCCATGTTTAGAAGTCATTTGTTCAGAAGTTTTGAATGTCTTAATGCAGAAGTTCTAATATTCTGCAAAGCTCTGCATACATACTACACACACACACACACACACGCACACGCACACACCATAAATAGGTGTGACAAGCATGACAGCTAGTGAAAAAATTATGCCAAACTACTAACTACTACACTTTGTTATGTTCAACCTTAAAAAGACTTTGGAAACACACACAGACACAAAAGGAGACACTCCCCTTTTCTAGCTCAGTGTTTATCTCCTAATGTCCCCTCACCATATTCATCATTTTGACTTCTTACTCTGCTTCTTGCTTTTGCTTTCTTACCATTTCTCTTACCTGCCATGGAAAGGTCGATAAGCCCCAGAAAGTGCATCAGTTTTAGGGAGCTGCAGACCACCAGCAGGATTCCCACAGTCTGCAGCCCCTCCACCTCCCACTTGTCTTGGAAGAACAGATGCATCCTTTACCCCTTCCCCTCTTTCTCTTTCTGTTAAAAAAATCTTCCTTTTGCCCCAGGGCAACCACGTTCCCGCTGCTCAGCTCCAACCAGGAATGCACCGTCTTCGTTTCTTCTGTCTCTCCTCTCAGTCTCCCTCTATATGCCGGTATTTGGCCATCCTTACTCCACACAGGTCCCCGCCTGCTTTCTTCAGTGAAGGTAGATTGTTATTCCCCTCGTTTCTTTATGGAGAGTGGTAAGTGCGTGGCAGCAGGACCGTCGACTTGCTGCTCCACCCCCGCTGTCTCCAGGCTGTCAAAGGTTGTTTAAGTTCCAGGTGAAGTTCGGACAATTCACTGCATGTGTCCTGGCAGGAAGGCGGATATTGTTTTCTGACTCCCTCTGCTTTTCCAGCTACTGACTCTCAAAGTCTCTCTACTCGCTGCCTGTCGTCCCTCTCTTTCTTGCCTTACCTCCGTCACTCTCCTCCTGCTGTGTCCCTCCCAGTGCTTAATTGGGTCAGTGATGGGACTGAGTGAAGGAAGAAAAAAGAGGGGGATGAGAAATGAAAGGGGGAAGGATGAAGGAGTACTACAGAGGGAGGGGACACATAAAAAAAATAGATGAGATGAGAAGAATGAATCGGAAGATGAGATGAAAGAGGGGAAAGAAGAGGTAAGATGGAATGGTAAAAGTATGAAATAATGGCAAGCAGGGGCGTAGCAAAGAATCCAAAACAAGTGATGAATCAAAAAGAGGCAGCAGGGGGAAAATGAAGGACAAAACTACGAGATGAAGAAGCAGGGAAAGACTAACAGAGGGAGGAGGGAGACTGTGACGACAGAGAGGCGAAGCATCTGACCCAGCAGCTACTGTGGACAAACCCACAGATGTGGCAATCTCCCCTGAGTGTAAAGTCAACACACGTGCACACACACACAGCCTAGAGGTGAAATCTGCCTATGACATGTACTGCATATGCATTCCAGCACATTAGGGAATATTTCAGTTGGGATGGCGTCCCTTGATGTCACATCTGGCACACTAACATCCTACGGCAGACAAACGGGAACTGGAGATTTAAAAACAGGATTTCAAAGAATGGATTCAAGATGATGCTTGGTCGTAGACTCCTAGTAATGATTTTAACATATGGTACATGTGCCTGAGTGGTCTTGTATATGTAGCATTTTGACAAAGTTCAGCAGGAAATAAAGATTAAACAGGATATATTGAACCACTGACAAATGCAGTAAGTTGCTGGATGTGGATTGGGTATTAGCCAGATGTGAACTTACCACATTAAATACAGCTTCTTATAAAAATTCAGGTTCCATTATCAGTTTTTATCCCCACCACTGACCTTATGTTACCTTACATAAAAATTTACATTTTGCTTGTTGCAGTAAAGTATACAGATTTTAAATTAGTGAAAAACTGAGCACTGGTATTGGATTGCTACTCAGTGTTGGGAGATACTCTGAGTTAAGGTATTGGAATCATAATCCTCCATATTAAACAACAAAATCCCATCCAGAATAACAAATGTAACTGTTTTCTAATGTCATAGTCAAAACAACAGCCTTTATGCCCTTCACAACAGTTACAAATCACCTTTGCAAAAATATATTTTCTGCTCTCGTATGATTAAATACAAAATCGACTTGAGTAATATAATTGAAAGTGCATTGTTTGGGTTCAGATACAGTTACTACTTGGTTAAGAAGAAACAAATGTTGACTTTGGGTAGGAAATAGGAAGAGAAGAATGGTCTCCTGACTTTAAACTAATGTTTTCTTGAGCCACCTAAACACCCTGACCTCATCCCCCTGAAAACTGTGACTCTAACAGCGACATATAACAAAAGTCATACCCCTACAGCTCTCAGAGGGTTTTGGCACTTTACCACAAATACTGTATACATTGTCATGAGACATTGCTCAAAAAAGGAATGAATGAATTTGTACTGGTAGAGAAAAATGTGCATCTCTAAATATGAAATAGCTAGATGTCAAAAAAAGTGGGAATGACATCTGTCTCCATCACCTGCATCCTACAATAAATGTGAATGAACGCTATCAAAAATGGAAGTGCATGCTCTACAGGACACTGAGGGTACAGATGGGAAAATATTTAATCACCAATTATTATTATTTATTTGTCGTAAAGAGTGTATGCTATATGTGCATTGTGAGCAGGTCAGACCAGAGCCAGACAGAAAGAAACCAGGAGATGGCAGGGAAGGTAAAAGGGAAACTGTGGGAGACAGAGAGGTCTACTGAGAGCTTCTGTCTGTCTGTCGTGTGATTAAAGGTTCTCAGAGTCAAATTGAGACCTAGAGCTACAGTATAACTGCAGAGCCTCGGGGAACACACATCTTCCTAATAGCCTTGTGAGGCAAAACAACGTACACTCAGTCAGAAACTGTCACACATTCTTTGGTACACAGCATTACAACAACCAATGATTTTGCGGTGGCACACTGTTTTCACTCAAGGTGTGCGATAATCAGTCATTTAAATTCAGAATCGATTTTTGACTGTCAAGAGGTCTAAATACAATAAGGTAGACCTGTTAGGCTGCAGACACTATTTATGATCATGTGAATTGAGATGACTAAAGAAAACATAACTGAGAAAAATGGTCATTAAATGTGAATAACATCACAGCTAGTAATCCGTAGAGAGTTATAAAGATGTATATTTTCCCTCTACTGTACACTTTTATGGGTATGATTAATTGAACAGGCTATATAAATTCCTAAATAAAATGACATATTCAGGCCAGTAAATTCTCAAACACAGTCTGCCGGACAGTCAAATCAAGGATGAAAGTATGAGAGATTAAGGCTGGTCGTGCCTATCTGTCATTGTCTCTTACATAAAGCATTAGGATATCTGTCATATACTGAGACAGAGTTGTAAGATCAATATATTGCGAATGAACAAAAAAAAATCCCCCCTTTAACTTTGCTTCATTCCTAAAGCTTTGCTCAAACATGACGGCTCTGTGATTGCAGGAATGTTGTAAGGCACTGACATTTGAACTTGTTCCTATTGTTCTGGTTGCTTCTAATAATGGTAAGATCAGTTTAATTTGAACCCTATATGCATTGATTTGTTGACTAGCAGGTCAAAATATGTCTAGATGTCTATGTTATCGTAAATCTGAGGACAGAAGCATGTTTTTGTTTTAGATGTCTACAGTGATTTACTTGTAACTTTTGTTTTAGCAATCAATCAGCATGTATTTAGGAGCTGCTTCACAGTGAAGTATAACCAAATATTACATTTAATATTGTCACATGCATAGATATAAAAGTACAACACACAGTGAAATGTACCCTGAACTGCTTCTTTTTTTATGAACTAAATTCAAATTTAAAATAGAGTCAGTGATGCTTTGAGTTAAATGTTTGTATGTCTGTATGATAATATGCTCATAGCAACCATATTCACCAGCAGGCTAACAACAATCTGTGCAGTAGGTGAGCACACATTTCACGGTGCCTCCACAGGAAATGTCATGGATTAGGGTTAAGGGTAGTCTATTCTAAACTTTCTGGGAACCATGAATATTCATAAAACGTTTCATAGCCACGAACCACTAGTCAGCAACAGATACTACTATTCCTAGAGTTATGCTTCCTGCCAAATCTAAGATCTGTGTATCTTTTGAATTGCTAATCACCAAATCTGTGACTCTGGAAAGCTTGAAAAGGCTTGAAGCTCCTTGTGTGCAAGAAAAAAAGAAATAAAGTACATGAGCTGTTTACAGTCACTGGGACAACTGTAATCTAGCACAAAATGTCCTCTGATCTTAATGTAACGGCTGACTTTTACTTGCCTAAATGCTATGTTGACACCCTCACACACATGCACACACACTCAGACTGTAATAAAAGTAATCAGTCGTAGTTGATTAGCCTCTATGAGATATATTTTGCCTGAAGCCAGACACACGGAGTAATTGAAATACCTCCATATTTAGATGTCTACCTGGGCAATTATTCCTCTCAAAACTGATTAAAATGTCTAAGAGAGAGGGGTGTGTGTGTGTGTGTGTGTGTGTGTGTGTGTGTGTGTGTGTGTGTGTGTGTGTGTGTGTGTGTGTGTGTGTGTGCGTGTGTGTGTGAGTGCAGCAAAGGAGACACAGCGGAGGTCATTGACAAATGGTGCTCAAAATTGGCTAGTGTGTTTCCAATTAGATAAGTGAAAGAAGAGAACCATTTGTGTAGATCATTAGCTTTAGAGGATATTTTTAATACTGCAATGAGGGACAAAAACAGATTAATTCTACTGAGGCAGAGTCATTTTAGCATAAACTACAGAGATCTGATAATGAACAGTTTTTGATTGCACACAATCAGATGAGACAGAGGGATCAGAGGGTTTTTTTTTTCTTTTGAGAAAACAGGATGCAATGTATTATTTCTGTTTTCATGAGCAGCGTTTATACAGAAATTAGAAACCTTTGTTTATGTTACAGTTAAAGGAAAATGTTTGAGAGGTTGTGATATGTGTTGCCATTAATTGAACAATTTATTGAAGAAACTGCAACCTTTTTTTAATAATGGAAAAAAGTGCAGCTTTTTTCAGCATTTGGATTACATAACTTTATAAATGTTCCCTGCAATGCATTGAACAGATCAGAGTTTGAAGACTATACAAAATGATTTGTACAGATACTATAATATACAGAAGGATTTGGTAATAATGATCATTTAATCCTTTGAAGTTAACATTTGTTGATTCCATCTTCTTAGCCTTCTGTGGTTCTTAACATGATTACATTTTGGTTTTAGACAGTTAGTTACTTAAACAAGACATTTATTGTGTCAGCTTGAGTTCTGAGAAACTGTTTGGTTAATCTTTATTATCGACCAAAGCAAAAATGAATTAATCTAGAAACTACTTAGCTCATTGATGGAAAAACAGTAGCATAATGTCTTTCATGCTCGAGAATGAAAATCTCTGACCTTTCCCAAACATTTGAGGCAGTAATTGTCATTTACACCTGAAGAGGGCAGTGCAAGGTAAGTTATTCAATTAGCACCACTGTATTCATCAGTGCTGTTCATCTCTAGCCATTCTCATTGTTATTGTCCTATGTTAAGAGACCAAACTAACAGTGGGTGGGTAATGAAAGATCACAAGCCATTAACAATTTCCAGCATGCACATTGTTCACACAATACTGAACATGATGAACAATCAAGGTTACTATTAGTGCACCATAAGGTTTAAGAGCAAAACTGTCACTTGTGTGTTTTTTAGAAGTCAGCTGGACTCACTTTTTTTTTAAATGCATCCTTTGTTTTTAAGTGGTGTAAAGCAGTCAATCTAAATTGGGTTTGCATTGCTCCCAACAATCCTCTAAACTTATTTCCATCAAATCATAAACACTCTGCTCTGCTGTTTCCTGCCAGGAACTAAATCAGGTAAACATCCTGGATGGATCGATAATGCAGAAAAATGTTATAACGGCTAACGGGGTTTAAATCGCAGCTCTCTGAAGGCTTGGTTTCAGTTGTTGAAAGATTTGTTACTAAAAAGACAAATACACCAAAGTGGAAATTATTGTCACAGCAGATTTATTACAGAGGAGACTGTTAGCGGTTTTCAGCCAAACAAACATTACTATGTTGGAACAAAAGACAACAAAACACTGGAGTTAGGGAAAAGGTGAATGGAAACATGGATCCCAAAATGGGATCCAGTCATGAATAAAGATCAAATTGGCAGTTAAATCAATAGCAGGATGACAGCAGTCTGCAGTCCTTTGTTATAAAACAGACTGAATAACAGCAACTATCTGCTCAACATAAATGTTTTAACCTGGTGATTCCTCCTGCAAGGCTTGTGCACCCCTGTCAATTGGTTAATTTAGTCAATAGCAGCTAATATCACATATATGGCAAATATGTTGTCTATAGTTTACTATCTGAGGCTCCAGCTATGAAGTCCAAATCATCTAAATATTTTCTAGAGTCTATTTTGGATTGCAATTTCTAGTTAGTGTTTCTCTAGTTGAAGGTTAACACCACAAATGCTGCAACTTTGTAAGACAACCCAATAAGTTCTTACACAGCAGATATATAAACTAATTTTTTTGCACAGGGAAAATACTTTGTACTCTGTTCCTCATTAATTACTTTGAAAGCGCATTAGGGATAATCTCTTGATGGCCATTATAAAAAGATAGATTCTTCTTCATTTGGGCACCTGGCTATTATTTTAAGACAGAGTTAAACAATTGTAAATCTATCTTTTAAATCTGTTAAGTTCAGACTTTGACTGTAATTTAATTAAAGTGACAGACACACAAAACCT
This sequence comes from Ctenopoma multispine, assembly GCA_034779795.1. Lineage (NCBI taxonomy): Eukaryota > Metazoa > Chordata > Actinopteri > Anabantiformes > Anabantidae > Ctenopoma > Ctenopoma multispine. Next base: position 10,156,541 of record JAUYWH010000007.1, on the reverse strand, counting down.
ATTAGAGACACATTTCCAGACTTGCCAGAAACTATGATCTACATAAAAATATACTGATTCAATTTGGGGAGATCAGGGTGTTTCACTCCAGAGGGGTATATAATAATATACAACATACATAAATTATACATACATTCTGTATCAGAATGTCTCATGAAACATTTCTTGGTTTTGCATCTGCAAACTGCTGCAGCAACATTACAAATAGTCACAATGGGTTAAACTGTGTGCAGGAAAAGGTCTTTACACACAGGGCTAAGCTGTTTTAATGCAAATATTTCAAACTCTAATTATGCAAGGGATATTTCCAAGGGCAGGTCTGCTTGTGCATGAGTGTGTGTATTCATTAGTTTATTTTCAATGTTATCATCTTTCGACAGACGTGTGTCAGAGGAAGAGCAGCAGAACATCAACAGCTCCTGTTCTTTTATCCACAGAGCACCTGCCATATAAATACAGCCTCCCATCCACACACACACACACACAAACACACACACACACACACACCTAATCAAATTGAGGGACGGTGAGCCAGAGAAAAAAGACGACAGGCAGTGACAGAGGAGGGGGAGAGAGACAAACTGTAAAAGAGAATGAGGGAAGGGAAGAGGGATGGTGGAGGAAAGAGATTGTGTATTAAATATCCCCTGTCTGATCCTCCTTTGTCCCAGGCTCAACTTCTAGCTCGCTAGGCATCAGAGGGCCAAAGAGAGAAAGAGCCCCAGACAAGGACAACAAGGACAATCTCCTCTGTTCTCACTGCAGTTTCATTACAGTTTCTAAAGTTTGCCACAACCAGGATACTTGTTGTCCAAACCACTGATAGAGGCTTGAGCATCTATGTACCTGCCCTTGTTTCAACTTTCCCCAACAGAACTTAATCACGACTTCTTGGATAGCAATTGCAAAACTTAAATAATTAATTCTTGTAAAAATCCTAAACCTCACGGTTTTTTCTTTAAGGTTAAGGTACTACTATAGGTGACTTATTCATAAAGTGATCACATTTGATTACTATGTCCTTAGATGTGACCAAAGTGTGTGAAACGAAGCAGCTCACCCTACATGTGCAGACTACAAACACAGATACACACACACACACACACACACACACACAGCTTTCTCCATTACATTAACTTGCCTATCTGTTGAAGGGCAATTACAATAACGGTAGATGGACGTGCCTCTGTGAGTATATGTGCTTGGAAACAAATGGGGCCTCTGCTGACCGCTAAGCAATTTAGCTGCACTTATCCCGCTCGGTCATACTGTCTCCCTCACAGACACATGTACACACACACACAACCTTCACACAGACAAACACACAGAGTTGTGTCTTTCTACAGTTATGAAGACACTCATTGACATAATGCATTCTCTATTCCCTTACCGTAACTCTCACCCTAACCCTATCCTAATTCTTGCTTTAACCCTCTTGATGTAATGAACAATATGTTCTCACAATGATGGTATCAAACTAAAATGTGTCTATACAATGTAATAAACAACATGTATGCACACACTATGCTGATCATAGCGAAATATCCTCTTAAGCAAGAAAGACTTGCTGAGTAAATGGATGGTGTTCCATATTATAGCTAAAACCGTATCGCCCACTACTTGATTAGAACTTTTGATTGCGGACTACGAATTTTGTCCAGCTCATGCAATTGGTGATAAATGAATTGATAATGATAATTTTTTTTTTTTTATCAGCGAACCATTTCTACATTTACAGTACAGTAAACCTTTGGAAGAAAGAAGCACATATAAACTATACCAGCAGCTCTGAGAGGCCTGAATAAATATGAACTTTTTACATTGCAGGTACTTGGAAAAGTAAAAGTGGTGGACCAAATTAAATTCTGACCTTGATGGTCAAAATGATGATGGCAGAGGTGAGGTCATAGGGTCACCAACGTTATCACAATTGAGCCTTTGTGAACCATGAATATCTGTACAAAATGTAGTGCTAATTTATTTATCAGAATGAGCTATGTCATTGAATAAGTGGAGACTGTCACCATGTTACAATTTCAGCTTTTGTTTTGAAGCCTAAGGTCTGCTTCTTCTCTTCGCTTCCCTTACTTACTGTGCTGATACCTGGAACCATTCTCCAGCCTGATCGGACCTCCTGCTGCCTGAAAATCTGTTTCTGGTGCCCCTTTAGGCTGTATAAGATAAATTCAGATTATCTGGTTTGACTCTGGTGTGGACATTGACTGGATTTTGGATTTAATTGAATTTCTTGTGATTTTTTGGCCTCCTGGAGCTCTGCAAACTGTCTCCTGTGCTCTCTTTCTGACTGATATTCTGAATCCGATCTAGTGATTGTGTAGACTTGGAGGACACCACTGAGGAACACCACCTGTAGGATGCCATCTCATACTCACTGTAGAACACTCACCTGCTCCCCTTCTCCAGACCCTCTGCACATCAACTAGACACTAACCACTGGAAGCTCCTGAACTCACCATTGCCTCTTACGTGCAGTGCTCTTACCACCTGCCAGCCAAACCACATCTCGCCCTTTGTGACCCTCTTGCTTTTCTATTATTATTAAAACATTAAACTCCATCCTCTGCCTCTGAGTTTAAACTAAAAGCTTTACAGGAAACATGAAATACCGTAAAAGTTACAGGATTGCTAAGGCATTTAAAGAGAATCCCCCTGGACATATGAATGTCTGTAGCAAAATTTATGACAATTCATGTAATAGTTGTCACTATATTTTTGCCTGAAGACAAACTGCTGGATGGCTGACAGACCAACAATGCCATGGTACTAGAGTGGGTGAAACTCGTGTTGGTTGTGAACAAATCGACTTAAGTTACAATAACCTGGAGCTCAGCTCCCTAGATTTCTCCTTGGGTCCTTTACAGCACTCTAAGGCAAATTAATTTAACAGTGTTTCTCATCTGTATGCCATGTCAATCACAAGAGCCACAGGCTCACTTCTAATTCCAATTGACCTGACATGGATCCCAAAGAAAGAGTACAGTAATACACCAGTGTAGAAAGTAAATGATAAGAACTGTGGCTGGTTTAATCTATGGCTCAGGTCCTGCAGCTAAACCAGGTATCAGTTGATATGAAGGCAAGGATAGAAATTATAGTATCAAAGACCTCTCAGAAGTGATGAATTAGTGCTGGAACATGTCCCTATTATCCAGGACCTCATGAAGTCTAATGCCAATTCAATTTATTTTAATTTGAAATGCTTAAAGAGACTGTGGTGCATGTGGCAAGATGCCACACCTTTCATGCAAGAAGTGAGGGAGAAAATAAACTGATGTATCACACAAATAGACAGAGAGCTCTTTTCTATCTTGAGTAAGTAAAGTCAATATATCCTATGTGGTTTTAGAACAAGAAGAAGGTGTGGAAGAAACCGCTGAGAAAACTTTTTTCTCAGGCACGGTGCCATCTAGCTCAGGCCAGAACATCCCATCATCCAACTCTTTAATTTCCACCTCATAAACTTCTAAAGAATACACTTCAGCCATTAGCCATTAGCCTTAAATCTATCAAAGCACTGTAAACTTCCAGACCAGAGGGCACCACACAAACACTGTGTGCATCCTCTATCACACATATCCAGTGCTCACCCTTGTCCTATCTCTCTAGTTTTCTTGGAAACATTGTGTACGTATACATAAATATTGTGTACATGTGTGTGTATGTGTGTGCTTAATCACCATAAGGTCAACAACACAACTCATTAAAGTGACGGGAGTCTCAGTTTGTCTCACTGTCTCGCTCTGTCGCACTGGAAAACGACTCATTATAAGTCTGGAAAGAGGGAGTAGAGAGGATGTTTCAACCACAATTAATATTTTATCTCTTTTTTTTTTTTTCTTCTAAAACTGACCTTCCCCTTGGTTGAAGGGCAGCTTTGCAAAACAGAGACACACATTTGAGCTACTTTTGCAAAGTTTTGTATTTTGAGGTTATTTTTGTCATACCAATGCGACAAAAGCATTCAGTAACAGTCCACATAACCACTACCTGACTACTTACTGCTGCAAGAGAGAAGCAAATAAACACGAGCAACATAAGCAGCAGGTCAAGCAGAATGAAATGTTCTACTGTATGTCTTATATCAGGGAGAACCTGGCTCAGCAGGACAGAGGAACAAATTACTGATGAATATGAGTGAATTGTTGTACACAGAAACATGTTTCCAAAATCAGTCAACTAATCACATAATGCTATCACCAGCAGATTGTTAATATATGGGATATACAGTACATTGCTTTCTATGTGAACATAGCTCACATACTGAAGGAGTCGTGTATATTAAATATAAATCACATGCCCCTATATGGAGAGTGCATTGGTTCCAAACCTTCCATGTGCGCTCATGATTGTGCATATAGTCTGAGTAGTACAGTCATTCTGCCATCTGGACTAGGTTCCTCCATTAAAGAAAAAAACTCATTAGTTAAAGTACTCACAGGGGAGTTGGCAAACTCACATATACACTTATTAAGTTTGCTATTTTCCATAAAGAATGGTGAAAATATGGTCAAGACTGATGCTCAGAGTGTAATGGGTGTTTAAATGGAGCCTCCACTGTGTGTGTGTGTCTGTGTTTGAGTCTGCATGTAGAGTGCTTTAGCGTAGACCAGGTTTCCAAAATGAACTTTTTTTTTTTTGAGATGACAGAGCTGTTGGCACACCTTGACTACTGGGTACTGTCCAGCTGATGCATCAGAGATGGAAAGTGTCTCTTTAAATGTAGCATCCAGAAGATCTAACAGAGAAAATTATTAATCTATGTATTTCTTTTTTTTTTTTTGGAGTTGTTGTCATGAGAAAAAAAACTTAAAAACTCTGTAAGCAATCTGTCTTATCGACAGACTGTCAGAATGCACAGAGCAATGAGCAAATGATAAAGTAGAATGAAGATAAGAATCTCATCTTTCCCACTGTCAGTAAGAGAGAAGAGATAAACAGGTGTAAACAAGGTGAAGCAGACACTGGGACAAAACACTGGTCTTGGTGTATGCGACCATTTTTGGGGGTGAGCCAGAGCAGGACAATGACCTTTTCAGTCAAGACTTCCTTTTACAGGCAGGTGCTATTTGAAATGTTGTAAATATGTCATTCAGAAAATGATTCATTTTGTCAAGTTATTATTAAACTATTATATTGTACTATGTGTATATATGTACTATTATATGTTATATGTTTCTGGATTGACTACCGATTTACCACATACAGTATCAGTCAGGGCTTCTATACAGATTTGTCTCTTTTACATTGTCCTGATGTGACAAAATGAATTCACTTCAATTAATCAGAACATTTAACTGAGTTTAGTTTGTGGCAGCACATCAGACCATCCAAACCACAAAAACATGTTGAGTTATGATCTCCATCAAATAATTAATAAATATTTCCTCTCTTGATATAACTCCACAGTGAAGCTATAGGCTCATCAGAGTACTGAGAGTAAGGCTGACGTTCCCTCACTGAGAGTGCCTCTACACAGCACTCAGACCAACTCTGTCCATAGTGTTATCGATCAAAGAGTAAAAGCACACACCCCAGGGGCAGAGGGAGGCCTCACACAAAGCTAAAGTTACTTTCTATGTACGTGAGAGAAAGAGAGAGAACACGAGCTAAAGAGACACAGTGAGTGAGACAGAGGAGAGAGAGAGAGTTGCACTGGTAACCCAAACCCCCCAGACAGGACTGCAGCCCACTCAGGACCAGAGAGAAGGGCCACTGCAAGTATCAGTGTATGCACACATTTGTTCACCTACACCACTTTTAATGTCTCTGAACTCATACATTATTAAACCAACAAATCTCAGAGAAAATCCGTTACCTTCCCCGCCGACGGGTTCGAACATCCCAAACTGCTCCAGGACTTTGATGAAAAGACCCATCACCACCAGCACAGCAATCATCTCTAAGCCATCCAGACTCAACATCTTGGGATGCCACTGTCTGTCATTGCCCAGCACTGCGCCACCAAGCCAGGTCAGGTCAGACTTGTCCGACTGCGTCCAACCAGCAGTCTACCCAACTTTAGCACAGCTGAGTCTTTCGCCTACTTTCTCACTTTTATTCACTTCAATCCAATCAAGCAGCTATTCTAACTTTAGGCTGATGATCCAATAATACTGTCAACTATAATAAAAAGAAATAATAAAGCAGCTGGTTGCTTGGCTTGGTTTGATGGATGGATGTTTCTCTTCTGTAACCCACAGTCTGGGTTTTGTCAATACCTCTTATCCCCTGGTGGAGGCCAATCTGTTGAAGGTACAGTCTGCAACAGAGAACTCCATATTGTCACAGCACCTAGGCGAAAGTTTTCGCTTTTTTCGAGTTTTTCTTTTCTTTTCCTTTCCTCTCTCTTTCTTCTTCCAGGCCCCCGTAGAGTGATGGAATCTGGGGATGTGCTGCGCCTGCTAGTCCTTTGGCAGTGGTTGTCAGGAAGTGAGTGTTGTGAGGGGGAAAGAGCGAGTGAGTGAGAGAGAGGCAGCAGATAAAGAGGGGGGGGAGAGGAAGAGTGTGAGATGGCATAGAAAATGAGAGAGAGGGAGAAAGATTTAACTCGGAGAGAGAGAAAGAGAGAGAGAGAGAGAGACAGACAGACACACTCACACACACACACAAGTAGTGAGCCAGATTGTTTGGAGGAAGAGAGAGTTGAGGTATGCCCTCCCTCTCCAGTGATATTACCTTCATTGATTTGCCTAATGTGGTTTCCTTGGTAACTGGAACAGAGTGTTTAAAGCCAGATTTAACTAATGGATAGAAAATATATTTATGTTCATCTGAATTCAAGCCTCATCCCAAATGTGTGTTTTCACTGTATGGAGAGCACTGCATCTGTTTTGCAGCCTGTATGCCTGCCGGTCGATGCAATGCCTCATTAACTTTTTGAATGTGTTGCTATCAGAACTCGATGGATTTTTGGCTCTGGTACAGAAAAAGGTAAATCTGGGAGACAAACATCAGATATAAGAACAAAAACAAGAGCTAAATGCAATGATGTGAAAAACAGAAAGTAGCTGTTGTGAATATTATTTTGCTTGAGACTGAAATCTGAAAACACTACAACAACCTACCGTGTGGCAGCCTTTAGTTATAGATACCATTTACTAATCCTTAATAATGTAAAGAAGAAGAAGACGGCGGTGGAGTCTAATATGGAGATTGCATTGTTGTACAAAGGTCATAAAGTCATGAAGAAGAAGAATGCGAAGTACAAGAAGTTAACCTGATACATCAATCACTTGTGAGTGACTTTTCCCTTGGAAGTATACTAATAAAACTGTGTTTTTTTGTTTAAACTCATCATTTATTTCCAAATTTCATGTGTTTCTCACTTAAAAGAAATAATTGTACATACAAACAGAACCACCTGCACATCCAAAGAGGCACTAAGTGATTCAAAAGCATCACGAAGAATGAGTGCAGGGCAGTACCACCATCCGATGTACTCCTCCCCCCAGCACAACTCCCACAGAGGGTATCACTTTGCCTTATGCTACAAAAATAACAGAATTGGAAAAAGGTATGCTCCCTCTTTGTCTTATATTGTTCCACTGTGTATCCAGCCTGTTTCTTTGGACAAAGGTTGAGAGAGACAAGACAGAAGGAGTTTGACAAATGTGGTGTCTGCATCCACTCCTGCTGTTTCTCTTTGTTGACATTCCTCTTCCTGGGCTATACAGCAGTGTGCCTCATTATGGAGGCGTCTGTCACACAACATCACTGAGGACCTTGCGGGTCAACCTAATGTCTACTCACACACATGTACACACAAGTACACATCATGACACAAGTCAGACAAGGTGACAGGAAATCCAATCCTGTGTGACGTCACTCTTCTCATTTATGAAAGCAAACACACAGAAACGCCACAGCAGCTTTTCCTCTTTGCTCTATGGCAGTAATGCTTACCGGTTGTATTACAGCGGAGGTCCAAGTGCAGACATGGTAAATGTAAACAGAAAAATACTGAACCGCACACACTCAGAAAAAAGACAGAGCGAGAGGGAGAGAAAGATAAATGTTAGTGTTATATAGATAAATGTAAGACATGTTAGTTAAAAATGATTTCTATGCCCACATATTTACTGAAGAGCTGTCATTTGCGGTGGAGAAACTGAGAGCTTGAAGGAAAAGGAAGTGAGGCAGGTTGTTGCTTCAGACATGGTGGCAGGGGAGACTGATGAGAGGTAAGAAAAGACAGACAGAAACAGAACACGAAGGAACAAAAGAAGGACAAACTGAAGTGGCTGAGTGACGAAGGTCAATGTCCTCTGTGTACTGATCTACAAAGTACAAGGGTAGAGACATCTATTGTTTATTACCCTCCAGCAACTTTTCCCTCCTAGAGGATTTTTCACCTCATTCTGGCTGTCATGATAGAAAATTGAACCTGCAGATGTGTCCTCTACCCTTTGTTCTTTTTCTCCCCATCCTACCTTCCTCTTTATCACATTTACACAAAGAAGAAGCACAACCAACTCTGTCCAACTAGAATTTCACGAGGACGGACAGTAGTCACAAAAAAAACCCTTCAGTTTTAAAATACAGAGCAACAGGTTTGTTTGCCATCTGACTTTGAGTTTTCCACCAACAGCCAAGAGTTAGACTCCCTGTGGGTTCAACAAGTGCACACTTATCATTTTAACCTTTTTCACTCTCTGTGAGCCATTATAGCTTCTAGTGCTTAACAAGATGCAGATCATACATACATTTCTGTCTCTACTGTATTCCTACGTTTGTGTGCATTTTAACTGAAAAGCGTTTGTGTTCTTTTTTTAACCTTTATTTATTCAATTGCGCCACAGTGGTGTTAATGAGAAAGTAGACAAGTGCTGCTTTTTCACTCCCTGGAAGTCCAGGGTTAAAAAACAGCGACTTTCTACTCACAGTCTCATAAACAATTTGTGTTTCCACATATCGTAACCTGAATCTGACTCTCACCCAAGCTTTGGGAACAATCTCTTGTCTCTGATGCCTGTGTCTCCTCTGAGATGTCTCAGACAAATAAAAGCGAATTATATTTTTACACACAAACTGATGCCCACTCTTTTGTCTCTGATTTCATCTATAGGAAAATCACAGTCAGACTGCCCTGAAAACAGAACACAAATTACTCCAGTTCCTTGTTCTTTACCCTCAGGCTCCTATTGATTTTTCCCATTTTCTTCTGCTGCTAAATATACTTTAAGAGATGCTGTGGGAATGAAGTTAGTCAGCAGATAGGTGCTAAACTATGGAGTGTGTTGTTCACCTTTGTGCTGATGGGTTCATGGGTTTCATGATAGACTGACATGAATATAGCTGTTTGTATGTGTCAAACTTCAGGCCTTAGGGGAACATTATGAATCAGTGATCTGACATTTGAGCTCTATCATTTCACCTCAGGCCGACAGATTGTGACTTGAAGCAATAGAGAAAGATTTATGACAGATTTCAAGCCTGCAGTTCTCTTATCTTGTAGTACGTAAAAATATATTTTCCACAGTGCTGGGGGTCGAAACTGCATGACAGTTTATCTGCTATTGCTGAGACTTGCTATATCGATCCTTGCATGTTACATTCTCTAATCCACAGAATGTGCTAATTGGAGAACATGACTATTGATCTCTGCTTCAATAAGCTTGACCGACTTAAGAGAGAGGAACTCACAAACACACACACACACACACACACACACACACACACACAGAAATGCAGGTACATGTGGAAAATACCATCAGTGAATGGAACAGAAAGAAAATTGTTATGATGTCTAATATTGTGCTCACTCTTCAGCCATCAACCATAGAAATTTCACTTAATGCTATGGCTTCATGTGAGGGTTCGAATAAACACGTAGAGCATGTATGAAATCGATAACAAGAAAGGTGTCTGGCCAAACACATCATATTTAGTTTCCATAGACGATCAATGCAGATACCATACAACAAGATAAGAGAAGGTTTCACTGGAAAGAAGGTATCAGTCTTTAAACCCTGGGTGAGCTGGGACATCTAGTGGGCACAAAGGGCAGAGATCAGATACTGTACTGTAGCCCCAGATATCACAATTTCTTCATTCTGCATTCACTCACACTTTCTTAATAACTGGTATTCACATGGCTTTCTGTCTGTATCTCTTTTTGACCCTTTCCAGACACTTGGTAGATACTTCCCTACACATGTGGTCATACACACAATAACACTGATGATCAGAACTCCTGGAGTACAGCATTGTCTCCATATTTTAATGAACAAGTTGGAAAACAACTGCCTGTGGGTTCAATTTAACCTCTTTTCCTATATTTCTTTCTCACAAACTTATGTTTACTGATAAGTCAGATACATTATTATGTTACTGTCTTGCACTAAAACCAGCACAGGCTAAAACATATTACTAGAATATTCAGTATTAATCCTAAGTTGAAAAAGTATCACTCACCTTTTCTAATAAACAGCCAGTAAGACAATGGGAATATAGACATTAGGATGAGTGCATAAAAACCTCCAATGCTCTCCTCAGAGCCGCTCAGGGAGACCACAGAATCATAAGCCCACATACCCAAAAAAGATTAGTGATCAAGATCACCAGGCAATGTGTGAACATAATGCAGCTGGGTTTTCCCTCCTTATGTGGTTATCACCACACACAATAATGTTTTGTCTCATGAACCACGTGGACCCATATACAGTACCTAAACCCACATCATCACGCATCAACTGGCTCGATAAGGAAGACGCTGTGCTACCCTCATGATCTAGCTACTATTGTAAAGGTTTACAAAAGGAGATGCCTACTATCAATTAACTATTCAGCAGGCCTGAATGAGGCTCTTTATATATAGCCTGTGCACTGACAGCATGTCGTATAAACTACTATTGTTGTATTAGGTGCTGTTATGGCCCATGGCAACACACAATAAATGTGGAACAAATACGAGGGTGGGCCACCACAGCATACGAACAACAAGTGCAGCTACAGCTATGGCAACACAGCTGTTAATAGATACGGGGATAACAATGTAGGAAATTTCCAATTCTCAATTCTGCAAGAAAACACAGAAATATAAAACAGGTCTTGTATACAGGATTTGAAAAAAAAAAAAAAAATTATTTATATCATAAGCAGAATGTGGAGTGAGTGAACTTTGAATTTCACAGTGCCAGCGAGCAGGTGCTGGATGGCAAGAAACCTACAGGGATAGAAGAAAGAGAATTGGAAAGAAGGTAGTGAGGGAAGAAAGTCAGAGCACAGACTGAAAGAGAATTACAAAAAAATACAGGAGTGAGTCTTAGTTGCAGAAGAAATAAAGAGGGTGATTTTGCATGAGAAGACAGAAATCAAAAAATAATGTACAATGAAAATCACCTTTTCTCACTTGACATTCAACATAACAAGTGCAACTTCAATCAACCTCCACTAGAGGTCAGTGTAGATTAAAATATATACATCATACATTCAAAGTATTTCAGAACACACAGTTTAAACACTTATGTTTTCATTCACCTGCACACTGAAAATCTTAAATGTGTAGAGAATGTTCTTGTAGTAGCTTTTTTTTTCATGTGACTTTCAAATGTTCTTTACATATCCGCGAAACGACTAAAGGCGTGGAACAGTTTTGAGTTGGTGCCAGGTCTATAGGAGCTTTTCATCAGGCGATACTTGAAGAGAGCAGAGTGTACAGTTTGGCATGCAGCCAGGTGACCTGGTGTTTGGACAGATGAGGCAATAAAAGGTGGCACAGGTGTGATTGACATTACAGGTAAAAACCTGTAAAAAGTCCTTCAGCAGAAACATATCTGACTTCAAATGTGTACATGTAGAATACAAAGCAGACTTTTACAACAAATGCTGAACATACTGAATCCATCATTTGTCATTTTGACTGACTCATACCAGTCTAGTTAAGAATAAACAGCTTCATAGCCCATCCATGGGTGTATGAATGAATGCCTCAGGGGACAACAGGACAATTACAACAAGCAGGTGGGGCTGACGTTAAGCTGACTCAGCAGCTATTTAAAAGGCACAAAATGATCCAACCTGTACTAAAGGACAAATCTGCTTGTTCTTCACATGCAAAACCCTGCAAAGTCACAGAGGGAGATAAAGCAAGCACTCACCTGCAAACAAGATAAACACCAGTAATCTAAAACTGCATAGAGGACCAATTTGTTTATTAGTCAGTATTTGCAACCCAGTTTTTACATTATGAAACAAGAAAAATGTACATAACAGAAAGGCTGGAGATTCTATCAAAAGGAGGAGTGGAGAGAATAAGAGGGGAATGGAGAGAAGAGGAGAAAAGAGAAAGCTGTGATTGTGTCTGACAGCCAGACCCAGTCAAATGTTCCATTGTCTTAAACCTGTCAACTGTCACCAAAGACAGCGAGCAAGAGAGAAATAGACTGACAGAGGGAGACATAGCGAGAGAGCATGTCGTCATAGTATCAGTTCCTCAGGTTTGGGTGCACATAAAGCCACATACACACCTACCCCATCTACTTTCACTTAGCTCTATGGATTGCTACAAAATACAGGCAGTCCCATTCATCTGTTATGTGTGATCATTTATGCTGGATCATTGTACTGATCTACAATACATACATGGAAACACATTTAAAAACAAATACCATCCAGAGTTAAGTATTTACCGTGTGGACATGATGACCCTCATTATCAGGACATGCAGGCTATGGCGCCCATTAGTATTAATAGCATACAACCATTGTATTTTATCTAATACTGTTTTCAATAATTCTGGGAAAAACCTTAAAGGCTAACTCTGCATGCATGGTAGTAATCCTGTATGCACAATGAGTACAGAAGATTCAGCTCCACTAAATGTAAGTGAGATTTTTTTTTCTTTTCAGATTTTCATTTACCCTTTTAAAGCCCTATTAAACCATGCACATATAGCTATGTTTGCATGTGTGTGTTCATGTGCTCTGCAACAAAAAAATGAATCTGACAAAAGTGCTTGCACTTTTGCAACTTGCCATGTACAGTACTGTATTAGCACAGACAGAGTTCACACAGAATGTGTGAACTAAAACTCACTTAACTTAATCACATGGCGAGTAAGCATATGTTAGATTCCCAGAAAACTGCTATAAAAAGGACACAGACCAATGCACACACCTGATAAAATGCTGTGATGTTGTGTACTCCGTTTTCACAAAGGCAGACACGAACACAGGTCATGACATGTTACAGTGTGGAGTGGGCCTCCATAGCTATAAATAGCCCTGAGAGGAATCAGATTTGGAGAACCGGAGGTGGGAACTGATGAGATCACACATACCCATATATGTGTGGGTGTCGGTGTGTGCGAGCACATACACATGCACCCCCACTAAAGGCTTGGATCTGCAAAAACGGAGATGGAGTCAGACTGACATCATGCAGACTCACAGACAGACAGACAAGCTGACAGAACAGCAGGAAGGAAGCAGAACAGAGAGAGGGAACCGGCTGAACACACAGCTAAAACTGAGAGGAGAGTGTGAAGCAACATCAAGGTGACTAAAAAAGTGGGGAGGGGCTGAAAGAGAATAACAACAAGATAGTGGAACTGGTGCAATTACTAACTATGGGGAGGGAACAAAATAAACCAAAGATGCAACAGCACACGTCATATCGAACATGTGAAAAGCGTTGAAATGTCTAATATTCATGTATGCTCTGAACACGCAGCCTTTCAAGGACGTCAGAGAATTAATAAGACATGAAATGCTTGGGTTTGATAGGTCATCCATGAAGTGCATATTTTGTTCTCCATTTGAATATAATTTCAATACGTTTGACTTCCTCCAAGGATACGAAAGTGCAGCAATGACAGTCAAGCCCATGGACTGTATTACTATTCTATAAAAAAAAAAAAAAAAGGCGAAATAAATAAAAGTACCTTTAAAAATGTTATGCATTATTTTATAGTATAAAATAATATAGTATGTATAGTTTCATATATTAGAGTATAAAACCATGCTTCTTTATGATGAAGGGTGTTAAAACCCCATATTTATAAAAAAAAAATATATATATATATATACATATATATATGTATATTTAAAAAGTGTTAAAAGCCCTTTATCAAAAAAGGTTTTACAGTTTGTTTGTGTGTGACTAGCAAACAAATCTCTCCTCTGCTTCCCTAAACTATGAGACGTATCACTCTCAACTATGACACACAGAGCACACTCGTGTGCAAACATTTTTCTGGAACACACAGCCGACTGACAGACATCAAGTTGATGCAGAGGGGAAAAAATGACAGACAAGTGCCACTTGAGAAAATGAAAAGCAAGTTTACAGTAATGGAGGGAAGGGAAACGTTGAGAATTGTTGTCAATCAAGAATGATGGTGATGAAGTCACTCTGTGGGGAAGGTTTTATTTATTTATTTATGCTTTTATTTAATAAATCGGTTATTTATAGTCTTTTTAGTTTATTTTGTACCTTTATTTATTCAAGAAGAGTCAGCATTGCTTAGTTTTGTTTCATGAACATCATCACTGATATGACTGACTACATTAAGCCTTTGTTCATGAGGACTGGCCTTTAACTTCAATTTTATCTGAATAATCTGAGCTTGTTAACGTTTGCAACAACTCAGTTTTATTTATGCTAAATGTAAATGTGGCCTGACATGTCCTGCAATTGGCTGTTACCAGCCGACACTAAAATAAATGAGTGATTAAGTCTGATGACAGAGAGATAAAATAGAAAAGTCTAGTAATACAAAGGTAGCAGTGGGGAAGAGGTGTCAGGAATTCAAGCCTTGTATTCAAGTTCAAGTTGTGTAGAAAAAACCACTGTAAAAACCACTCTAGCTTCTACTGCTTTTTGATTTTGTCACTTGCTTCAGATTTCTCCTCCTTCCCTCGTTTGGTTTCCCCTTGATTAACTTCACTTACTTTTCTCACTTCACCAGAACAAACTCCATATAAATCACCATAATCTATTCTTTTCCTCTGGCCTCACCTCCAACTTCCTCCCCTTCAACTGCCCTACTTCTCCTTCCTTTGCTTTTTTGCTCTCCTTCTTCTCACTCTCTCTCGCTCCTTTCTCTGTCATGTTGACTAGAGGTCAGCGGCAGAGTCTCTCAAGGTCGTCCCTGTCTGAGGTTTGGTCTTCTCATGTCTGGATAGCTGAGTGGAACAGACAGCTCTGTCCCAGTTGGGGACCATTAGACTTTTAGTGCCTCTGACCACCGGCCTCCCTGGTGGATAGGACTGATGTACAACTTTTCTTTGTTGCTATTCACTAATGTCCATTACAAAGACTGTGACACAGAGAGAAAGACAGACTGAAAACAACAAGAGTCAGTCCTTCTTTGGTTGATTTTATTTTAACTACTGATAAATACATCATTCAAACTCTGTCAACACCCATATGTCATATGGTAATCATTGAAGAAACAGGGAGATAGCTATTCAGCCCCATAATTGCCTGTTCATTACTATAACACTATGTGAATTATATGGCATTGTTCTATCTATCTAATGTAAGCCTGTGAAACAAATATGCAAAAAATGAAATTGAACTTTGTGTTGAAAGAGTCAGCTGTACACATTGTGCTTATATTCATACGGTGAGAGTGGAACTGAGAGATCCCTGAGGCATTTAATAGCTATAGTTAGCTTAGCTATTTCCACTGCTCTGATGGCTATAGTTAGCAGTAAATTTATCCACCTGTCAGAGTAACTTGTCAACGAAGGATGGAAAATACACTTCCATTGAGTTAGTTACCCTTTAATGACCGAGGAGTCGCTGGAAAGAGCTGATTAGAAAATTAATTATTTATCAAAATACTACTAAAAATTTCCTCTGAAAACTGAAAAATTAAGAACAAGTCATTACCGTGTAAATTGAATGTTCTGAATTTCATATTAGGGTTATAAGTCTTTATGTATGAGCACATCTGTGTGTGTGGACAGAGGCTTGTTAATGCATGTGTATGTTCGAATGAGTTAATATGTGTGTGTAGTCAAGGTTAAAGTGTATCTGTATCTGACTTGTGCTTTTCACACTATTTTGCACACACATCAGTGTTTTTTTTATTATTCTTATTTTGGTCTCCTGACATACATCCATTTACCTTCATCTGTGGTAATTTTTACATTATATGAATAATACATTCAATATAACTGATGGTACTGTTCACGCTCAGGCTTCAATTTTTGAATAGCCTTTGAAATCTCTCTTTAATAAATTATTAAAGTATTGACTCGCTGCCTTGAGAAAAAAAAAGTAACAGAACATGACATCAGTTTCAGAAATTTCAGTCTGGATTTAGAGCTAACAAGACTGCGGACAATTTACTTTTTCAGTTTGTGAACTACATAATGTTCTGTTGCTGACACTGGCTAGTTTTATCTTTATGAGCTTTTCAGTGGATAAACTTTAAGTTCAGTCTTAAATAGACTTGAATATGAGTAACTGTCTCTAGGGATTCAAGTTCAATAAAGTGTGTCTTTGGAGTTTCTCAGAATTCCTTACTTGTTGCAATTCTCTAGCTACAGTATATGCTCTCACTATTTTTTATATATATATTTTTTTACACAATGAACTCAGCTGTGCAACTGTATTCATCCTCTTGATGTGTATCAATCACTCCCGACACGTCTGAAACTAGTTATGATAAAACAATACAGGTCAGATTATTGTCTTAAAATAAAATGCTTAGCGCAGAAACCTGTATGTTCTGGTCGATAATGAAATTTGACATCACATTCCACCAAAGCTACAGAAAACCTTTTTGTCTGGTCACGTCATACAATAAATCATTCTCATCAATTTAAATAAACCACGCAAAACATTACTAAATTTAGGCTTTGGTTGCAACAAATGCAATAGCTTTTGGAGAAAGGAAGCAAAGATATGGCCATCAAGAAGAAATAAGAATGGCTGAATGTGAAAGAAAAAGAGTATGGAATAATGAGAGAGAGAGAAGGTAAACAGGCAAAAGAGATATAATACATGCAAGTTTTTAATAAAGAGAAAATACATAATCAGAGCAACACAATATGGCAGTTTAATACGTGGAAACCTTCCATTAAGACTAAGGTACTTGCTAAGGTAAAGGTTAAAAAGAACAAATGGAGGAAAATAAACCACCTTGTGGGTGAAGTTGCATTTCAGCACCATGGACAAAGACACCCAGAAAAAAAAAGTAACACTCTTTGAAGTATAACTCAGGTACAATATAGGGATTGTGTCCAATTTCTTTGTGTTCTTTTAAATTAAGAAATTCAATATTCCCCCTTGAAAAAAGTAAAACATTTTATTATTATCAAGTCCATATTCACATTTGTAACTAGAGAAAGAACCTTTTGTTCTGAAACATCCTTGAAATGTGTGGCCAAGCTTTTTGTCATCTGCGCAGATGTCTGACCTGATTCTGATCTCTGACACATCATGTCAGAAGAATGAGAAAAATGTCTAAAAATAGGAAAAGACAAAAGGACAATGCTTTAGGAGAGTAGGGTCTGACTGTTAGCTTAGAAGAGCCTAACATTTCTGTGCTCCCTTTTTGGTGAAATCTCATTTTTGTTTAGTTTTTTTACCTACATGTCTGACAGCTGCTCAAATTCAGAAAAGTCAGATGTTATATAACATTGAGTGAGATCATGTCTACATTCTGTGTACCCGAATACTGTATTGTACATTAACACAGAAAACGCCATGGTCTCATTCACCCCTTTCACATGGTTTATGAACACGTAGCCCCCTTTTTCTTCCTTCCTTCCACCTGTCACATTTAGTTTTACACCCTCCAGCCCCCCCAGACTGCTACTAATAGGGGTGTATTTTTAGCATATGACGTGTGTGTGTGTATACACATGATGGATGATGGTGATGTTCGCACTTTTCTTTTAAGGGAGAGAAAAATGAGGAAAGGATTGACAAAGGTGAAGGAAAGAGAGGTTGAGCAAGAAGATGTGCTGGGGGAGGGGTCTGTTACTACACAGGAAGCATGGAGAAGATTAACTGGCTAAAGAAAAGCAAGGAAAAGGATAAGCCGTCCACCTGAAATCCCTGCTGGCAAAGCAAACTGACCTACAAGCAGCTGAAGAGCAACAGGCCCTTCTGCACCATGTACTAATGCTCTTCTTTACAGAGGTAAAGGATGACAGGAACTGCCTGATGCACTGTACTATCCAATTAAAACACAGCTCACACAAGCTTTAGCCTTGGGTGAAGACTGAATTTTAATAATTTCTACCTTCTTGTCTTCTCTCTCAAGTATCTCCCGAGAGGAAGTGAGCCAGAGGTGAGAAGCCTGTAACCTTGTTTTAAATCGTGTTGGAAGTGAAGAGAAGAAGTAGAAACTGCAGATATGGTACCAGAATGATATAGACACTACAGTACCTGCTGGGAAGAGCAAGCTCGCACTGACTCAATCAGCTTGGGACAGAGTGAAATGTGAACAGCATGGAGCAGATTAGGGCTAAAACAGTGGGATAGGTGCCAGAGAAAACAAAGGATAAGAAAGCAAGCAACAGATATAGAGAGGGATTATTCAGCATACTCGGAGTGCACAAATAACTACAAACCAACTGTCGCTTTTCCTTTAATAACATGTTCTGGAATGCCACTGCATGTGCATAAAATTGGCAGCACGTGCAAAATAGAAATGCAGTTTTTAAATTTAGATCCTCAAATAGGAACTTTTTCTCTACAGGATTTGACCCTGAACTTCGACGAGGAGTTTATTTTTAGGCCACCTTTTTATCTTGACTGTGAACGTGCGAGTCAGGAGGTGCAAACAACAGACAGAAACAGAAGCAAATAATCAGTGAGTCAATTTAAGTGAGAATCTTCACGTCTGCCGACAAAACGAGGGTGTTCTTAAAATGGATTCAAAGCACTCAGACGCGCTAGAATGTGCCATTTTTCTTTCTCTACCCCTCCCTGTCTTCCCACTTTGTCACTTGTTATCTACAACAGATTATAAAATGACAAAACAGTTGTCACAACTTGGCTCTGCAGCCAGTAAAATAATAATCTCAAATGAAGTGGAACAAAATCTTGCAAATGAATCTAAATATTTCTCTCTATTTCTACCCTGCAAGTCATTTCTAACCAAAAGTGAAGCTTCAGCGTTAAGTCCTGCTGTGTGTTCATATAGCCTATTATGCACTGGTATAAGAGATCATCCAGCTCTGCTCAGTGGGATGTCTCTACTTCACCCCATGATAAAGCACACAAGCAGGGGACCGTAACTGGAAGCAAGTTAACCTCACAGTAATGAACAATTCCCTTACCATTGTGAGTGCTTTTACTACACACCAGTACAGTTTAGTACTCCCTATGCACACACTAACCCCTGCAAGCATTTGTCATAATTGTTCTTTCTTTACTCTTTCAGTTCAAAGTAAAAACAGATGTATATATGTATTTATATGTTATAAAAATATAAAACTAAAGTTACTTAAAGCAACTCCGCTAAATCATCTATGATGCAGCCAGCTGATTTAAGAAGTCCTATAATTAGTTAAATAGGGTGCAGGAAATAAATATACATGTGCAATTCCCCACTTGCTCGTCTTTGTCCTTGCCCTTGGTATTTTTCAAGCTTCTTGTGTTTCTTCTTTCTGATGTTGGCATCCCTTGGGATTGCTACATCTATCACTACGGTCTATCACTATACCACCAGCACATAAAACTCAGCATCTCTATGCTGGGTCTTAAGCTTTGGGTCAAACATGTTTTATTTATGGATGAAAGGCTGATAATAAAATCTCTTTGGTCATAGCCACAAGTAAGTTGCAAAGAGAATATGATTCTAGATACAACACCTGAAAGTCAAGAGTCTCTGGAAGTGTGTGTGTGTTTCTGTCAAGTTGCACCAGTGTGAGTATACATAATTCTATGTGTATATACTACTGGGAAAGTATACAGCATTAGTCCATGCAACAGAAAGGTGAAGAAGGACATGTAGGAGGTAATCAGAGGTTATTCATTAGGAAGGTACTAAGTTCTAATGGTTTCTGGAGGAAGATTAACACCCTGTTTCATTTAGCAAACTGTCAGAGCTCCTAACAAATGACTCATAATCTGAAGAAGGCAATGAATGGACTGTTTCTTAGTGTTCATATGGATACCGCAACTAAGTGCAAGTGAAAGCTTCCAGTAGTAAAATCAGTACAGCGGCAGAGAGTTCAATAAAAAATATTAAAATAAAAATAAAAGAAGCTAGTCTATGCAGGATTTTAAACATACAATATTCTTGACCCTCTGAAGAGGATTAGTTTTGCATTTTGCTTATTACACAGTTCCTACACAAAGACATTAATCTTCACACTTGAATATTGATTGTGATGTATTAAACGCTAAAGTCATTTAAAAGTCAAATTAATGAGTTTGTGTACAGTTACTGTGGAGTGTCACTTGTTCATTTAATGAGAAAAACATAACTCTAACAGTGGAGATACTGTCAAATAGTAATTTGTTATTTAACAAGAACAAAGCCAGAATGCATTTAGCGCCACATATAAACATGTTCAAAATACTGCACACCAACAACTAGAGCAAACTGGTTTGTGCTGTGGACTGTTTTGGACCTGTCAAACACAGGTGTAACTAAATCATTTAGGTGTGCCAGCCTCAGTTCCCCAGGCTTTTCTTTCCACAGAAGACATGTGTAAAGAATACAATGAATAGTCTGGTTTCAGGGTCCTGTCATGACTTAGTTGGACACTAAGGCTCATTATTAATGTTATAACTAACACTGGTGTTTTTACTGTTATGTCAAGTAAAAGTTTCTGCTGTGAATAAGAACTGTTGGCTGATTAGACTAAGCTAAACATGCAGCCTACATATCATCAGTTACATTAAATATGGATTCTTCCTGTAAGAACATGTTCAGCTAATGAAGAAACATCTAGACGACAATCTGAGAAATGGACATGATGTGCCATTTTTGTTTTTGCTGTGATGTGAACCAGTTAGTTACTGACCTGTTAGTGTTAATTAATGTTTATGTAATTCCCCTTTTATAGCTCCACCTACAGTACTGCCAACCTGAGGATACGGATAAGATAAGATCAATTCAAACTAACAAAGCTTCAGGGACTGCTGCTCTCTTGTCTCCTTTATTGTGTGAGACACAATAATGGCACAAAGCAAAGGTATGTGACATCAACCGGGACAGGAGGTACAGGTGGAGAAGAGGGTTGAGTACAGAAAGAAGAAGGGGGCCTGTGCTGTCAGTTTGGACTATTTATGTTAGATAAGAACACAGCTAAAGGACAGATCAATAGGGTTCACAGAGATCTGTGGAGAATAGACTAAGATAGTGTAACGGAACAGGGTGAAGTGAAAAGGGAAGATGCGTGCGTGTACAGTACAGGTATGAATGCAAACTGATTAACATTATATGTGTGCGCATGTGTGGGTACAGGCAAACAATTTGACCACTATTTAATACATCTTAATGTGTGTTACTAATAGTTAAATCAACACAAACGGGAAGAGGAGGAGGATGAGTAGAGGACACGCACACACCAGCATAGCCTTGTTTCATCTACAGAGGATAATGAAACACTAATTAGTGGGTGATAGTAGGGGCAATAAAGAGGGTAACAACAAATAACTGTACACACACATACTGATAAGCCATCACCAGATACAATCAGACTCCTAACCATTATGTAGGTCTATAGTACAATAGGCAGGGGATTGTGACTACTAATTACACAGAAGACGCAAGTCTATCAAAGTGGTGTCAAGAGCCAGTAGGGGTGTAAAACTAATACAAATTGTTGGTTTGGTCATGGTCGACTGATTTTATCCAGTGGGTGAGTAACACACCAAGTAACCTGGGGCTCTCTTAATGTCATAAGTCCCTTTTTGCATAGGTTAAATCACTGTTAATACAGTTAATATGGTTAATATTCAATACACAGCAGAGAAAATTCTGTCTCTCTGTGTCTGACTTAAATGGCACGTCCCGTGGCACCTTGGCACAGCCAAAAATACCACAATAGTCAAATACCAAACTCTGAATGGCCTTGATGAAATCCCTATGTAGCACAGCCATTATACAGTTCAGCCCTCACTGGCTCCCATCGCACTAAAGCAGACATCTCTCTCTTTCTCTCTTCCTCTCTCTCCCATTGGAACAGACACACAGGAGCCAGTAGTCATGGTAACTCCATTCTGGTTAAACTTAAGGATGTGTATGTGCATTCACATACACACAATGTGTTTAATAAATACTTCATGGATGGAAGCTGGTGAATGGGGCTTTGAGACTACGGTAGCTAGTTTGCTGTCTGAATAATGAGTAAATTGTTTTGCCAACACAATGTTATACTCTGATTTACCAGTGTTTCTATTACCTTACCAGACTTTATAATTGTGTCTATTTCTTTGTGTGTGCATGTACATGAGGCACACAACAGATGTGCGGAACATCAATTATAACTACCATTTCATACATTTTAATAGATGCAAATTGGCAAATTAGCACAATGAAAGTAAATTAATTAAGTTAAGTTATGTTATAAATGTGTACATGTATGCTTACTGTGTAATAAATTCTTAAGTAAGTGAAATGGTTTGCTTGAAAGTATGAAGGGGATATTATTTTGTATTTTTATCTGTCTGAAAACTCATAAAAACATAAAACAACAATGTGATAGTTTCTGATTTCCAAGTGCTGTTGATAAATAAAAAATACAAATAAAAATACTCAGCTTTTTTGTTAAACAGGTGGACACTTTATTTTGGATTATTTTGTAGGCACCTGTTTTCAGCAGAAAGTAATGTATTTTGATATTGGCTTTTTCATGGAACTTCTTTTTCTGTACAGAGTACAGAGTAACACCAGACTTAAAGTCAGTTAATTGGTTCCTTTCCCCCCCAATGTGCAATCAATATATTGCAGAATTTTGACATAACAAAAAAGCACATTACATTTAACTGTGAATCCAGTTTGAGGCTCTTTTATTTTTATGTGGTAATTTGAGACATCTACTACCTGCATCACTTTCATGACCACATCAAACACTTAGTCCAAAGACTGGTTATTATTTTTTCTCCAAATGAATGCATTTGTTTTGTAAGACACAATGTTTCTAAGGGCATCGTGTATGTGTGTGTAAGTGTGTGTGTGCACTTTTGCATACATGCGCCTGTCTAGTTGCTGCATTTCGTACATGAACATGTAGCTCTGCAGATGTGTAAAGAAATAATGAAGGGAAAAGCTGACATGGAGATAAGCAGCATGGATGCCAAATTGCCATTCAGACACTGCTCTTATGACAAGGTCACCTAAACACCGCTTTATAGCTACCTTCTTGGATTAAGGGCTGATATTCAACAGAGCCACCCTGCTTTGTTGCGTCTACCCTCAGGCAGTGTGCGCCACTGCTCAATATCACTCACAAGAAAAAAAATGGATGGAAAGCTTAGCAGCAGGTTGTCAACGGGAAACAATATAGAGGGTGTTTTCTGGCAAATGACACTTTATTCAGCCGACGCTAGGCTCAGCAGGACAAAGCGTGTGAGGATATAAAAGAAATAAGCCTTCTAAGTATCCAAAAATGATTTTTACTGGGCTTAGACAACTTTGTTCTAATCTCAGTGCACAGATTAGCATTTCTAAGTTGTATGTCGAAGAGAAGGAAAGAGAACAGGGCATGGGTGAGATGATGTGGCACTGAGAGCTGGGTGAGGGTCTGGATAAAAGGCTGTGTGTCTTTCTCCCACTGAGAGTTTCTCAATGAAGGTGGAATGCCACTAGCTTCCAGAGGACAATCTGTTTGACTGGTAGAGAGAGAAAGCAGGGGGAGAGGGAAGAGGAGGAGGTACTACAGATGGAGTCAAAAGGCAGATTGAAAGGAGGTAAATAGTGAGTTCATTCAACCTCAACCAGCTTTCTAATCTGACCATGCATACTGGTTATTGATTCTTTTATTAGGCTTAAGCGAGTCAAGTGAAAAACAAGTATACATACTGTATATACATACTTATATTTACACTACACATGCACTCTGCAAAAAATAATGACTGCAGCCTTGCAGCTGCTGTTTGATGCCTAAGCTTTGCTTTGTTTCATATGTACTTTACATAGTACATACACATTCATTCAATGGGTGCACACACACACACACACACACACACATACACACACAACATAATATACTGTATGTATGTTTTGGATCTATGCAGACGAGGAGTGAATCTTCTTTACCATCACTGAGGTAGAAAACAAATTAGCCACACACAGGGCACTGAACTGATGGATCAACAACAGAAGCATCAGCAAAGAACAGAAACCGCATCAAGTGTCTGAACACTCTAAGCTGACACCTCTGCTAAATACACAACAAACTCCTGTTAAGAACGTCTCCACTTCACTTCTGTTCTTCTGACAGGAGTGGATCCACCAGAGAACCTCTGGGTGTGGAAGTGGAAGTTTTGGGTGCCTACCTTGGGTGAGTGTTCCCATGAGGAAGCGGTAGAAATAGCGAGCTACCTTGGTGAGCTGCCTCTTGCACCTTTTCCTGCACTGGCTCATCTTGGTGCAGCTGTGATGAAGGTGGAAGTGATGATAGTGGTGGTGGTGCTAGTCGGCTAGTCTGCTGGGGGAAACAAGCTCTCAAGGTAGGAGGGGAGGAACAGAGCACTGTGAGTGTGCAGCACTGTTTGTGTGTGTGTGTGTATGTATGTGTGTGTGTGTGTGTGTGTGTGTGTGGTGTGTGGAAGTCTGATTGCCGCTGCCTCTCTTCTCTTCACTCACCCCTTCTCTTTCCTCTCTCCGTCGTCCTCCCCCCTCTCCTCCTCTCTGTTCTTCTCTCCACCTGTAGGGTCCCGGCTGTCAATCAGCCAGCAGCGCTCTGACTCCTCCCCCTCACGTTCTGAAAAGCCCAAGTCTGGCCTCTCATTGGCTAGATGCAAAGTGTGGCGGAAAATTACGGACTGGTGCATGTGTGTGCATGAGACTGAGGGTGTGTGTGTGTGTGTGTGTGTGTGTGAGAGTAGTATACTATGAGGAGGCTGGCTTGAGTGGCAGGTGGTGGTTTTTCTCTGGCTACACACTCCACACATCTTGTTGATGTTTTTTTCTATTTTTCCTCCACTCGTGGCTTAAAAAGAGGACAGCCTCTGAGAACGTGTGTATCTGTGTGTGTTTGAGCCAACAGGAGGTTGAGTAAAGTGACAGAGGAAACAAAGCAAACCCATTAATTTACACCATACACACTGTGCTTCTCTGTCTCTTGTTCGCTCATTAATGAAATTCATAACACAGAGAGGGAAGGGAGGAAAGGAGGTGCAGAGAAGAGGCAAATAGGAAAAGTGATGGTATATGAAGAGACAGATAGGGAGGTGGAGATGAGGAAAAAGCAGAATGCATAATTAATATCTTTCTCTCCTTTTTCCAGTGTGGTAAAAATTTTAAAAGAGGGGACAATCTTGACGGGAGAAAGACATTTTTCAACAAATACCAACCCTCACCATCAGGCAATGGAGGGCCTGCAATTTGCCAGCAAAAAAAAAAAAGGAGAAGAAAAAAGGGTGGAAGAGAGAGGAGGAGCTTTTAAATCCTGTGGGATTGAGAAAGAAAGGTATTTATGTAAAAGCCCTTCTGTCTTCATCCTTATCATTCTGCCTCCACTCTCTGTCTCACTCAGTGTGAATGCCTGAGGAGTCACTAAACACTCACCTGTTTTCCCTGTTGACATGTTTGTTTTCTTTTCCCTACAACTCACAAATTACCCTACTAACCTACTGCCACTCCACCTTTATCCTCTCTGTCCCCCTTTTGTGGCAAGCGAATACCATTACCACAGCAACCCAATACTCCATGGATTTTTCCTGATAGCTTATACGGAAGACGCATACACACACAACACACACACACGGAAACAAATACGAATACGCAGCTCTCTGTTGTTCAAGTCACAGAGAAAATCACCAGAAAAAACATCAGGCAGTTGCTTAAATGTTGTTGTTTGTTCTCTTTACTCAGGCTCTGATTCTCATTTAGACATCACAGTGAGAGGTCATAGCACAGGTGAGTGTTTGCTAAGTACACTGCCAGACAGACAACGATGTAACATAAGACAGAAGGACTTCAAATACGAGCAAAGGGACTTTGCCTCAGTGTAAAAGATCATTTAATGATTACTTACCAATTATGAACTTTGACTTCTGGCTTCTTGGATCAGGGATCTCTAATGATTCAGATCTGGATAAACTCTTTTTAGCCAGTTCCTGTGGTGCCTACATGCATCACTATGCAGTGTGTGTGTTTTTTTTTTTTTTTACTTGAACTAACTAACGTACTAACCACATAGCAGCTTTGTTGCTACAATAATAAATTACAAGATAGATTTTGATCAAAAATTACTGGAATTTACAACAGTGTAACATAATTGAAATCAATATAAAAATACAGATATCATGATTATAACATATGGATCCAAAAAAAAAAGAAAATCACAAATTGATGTCCTGTGGAACAATCTGCGTTCTATTCAGTGGTGGAGGAAGCATTCAGATCCTTTTCTCGACTAAAAGCTGCAATGCAGCAATGTATAAATACTGAATTACTACTTCTAAAATCCTACATACAAAAACATGGTATCACTGGCAGATACATATAATGCTTCATAAAATATACAGCAGAATATAATGCATATGATGTCACTGAATGTCAATAAATGGTGCTTTTGAATTATCTAATAGCCTTATATTTGGTCAGATAAATTTTACGGACATTTATTGCCAGTGTCTCTTGAAAAACATTATTTCCTTTGTTTTATATTCGACGGATGTTTGAGTTAAGCCTCCCCAAAGTTTTAAACAAGCTCAAAGTGAAACGTGGCGCAGCACAGAAACTAGAGGTAAAGGTTTGTTGACATTAATGGGTAAGTAAAGCAGTCAACAGTCAGCTGAACGAGTCTGGTTCCTGCAGCCTCTGTCTTCATCACCCTGCCAACCCTGACTCTGACAACATCTTATAAAATATTTAGTAATCCATACTGCATAGCTCAGCTCCAATAGCAAAAGGTTCGTAATAAACAAGAAACAACAAAAGCTAATTGTATATTGGTACTGAGGACATTTATCCAATATACACTAGACCAAGTTGTGAAACAGCAAAAGTACTAAAGTAAATGCTCCAAATTTGACCGAAAGTACAAAAGTAATCCACTAAGAAAACAGTGTATTTAAACAATGATGAATTTAATACTTTTCATAACATTAATGTAGAAATCTATTTTAGATTTGTTTCTCAGAAGTGAAAATTATGGAAAAATTGGTTTTTACTTGCAGACAGTAGTAAGTAAAGGTGGGGTTGCTTTTATTCACCTTCTGTAGTGATGGTTCCAGCACTTTATTAGTCTATAAAGTTTCTATGACAATCTAAACCTGCAAAAAAGTAACTAGTAACTAATGCTGTAAAAATAAATGTAGCAGAGTAAATATATAACACTTCCCTTTTATTTGCAGTGGACTAAAAGTATAATTAACATGAAATGGAAATATCCAGTAAAGCACAAGTTCCTCAAAACTGCACTTAAGTACAGCAGCAGTGAGTAAATGTAATTAGTTAGTTACTACCTTAGCTCACTAACACTAGTGTGCACTATGGATCAGTCTGCAGCAGCACACAGACTGTTGTAAATGTAGTAAGCAGGCAAAGCTATATTATAGTTCTGTGCTGTACAGTGTGTATGGTAAGTTCTACTTAATTTGACATTTTCTTTTGTCTTTAAAAACATATTGGTTATCTTATTATTTGGTGCGTTTTGGAGAATAAGGTGTTGAGTTTCCTTTAACTCATGAGCCAATCACTAAGGAGGAGTTCCACAAATCAAGAAATATCGGCATCCTCTGCAGTAAGCATGACAGACAGCAGACATCTGATCGATTTACAGCAGATGTAGAGAAGTTTGGCATTCTTAAGTTCCTAACATTGAGGGACCATCAGATGAACCAAACAGACAAGACAAATGGAATTTCTGTGTGAAAACATTTAAATTGGCTGCTCCTGCAAGAGCTATGAAAGAGGTGAAAAAAATAAGGAGTAATAAAAAAATAAACTGACACATAAGATACTTTACACATAGGATTTTTGTGAAGACTAAGTCATCAGTTCTCAGAATATGCATGTGTGTGTTTGTGCATGTGTGTTTTTAGTGTTTTAATCCAGTACAGTCACCACCACCAAGATGTCCAAGGTGTGAACCTAGCAAAGCCAAATTCAGGCTGCAGTCCATTAGTGATTGTTACCAAGAAACAACACAAATAAAGAGCATAACATCTCACACCGCTGACCCTTTTAGCACCAATTGCTAGCTGACAGAACCTTTTTTATTTAGTACTGGCATGCTAATTTAGACTGCACTCAAACACCAGCAGCTGCCTACCAAATTCATGAAATGAAAAAAATAATGTGACACTTAAAAGTCCTTAAGAGTCAGCAACATGATCAGATACATAAAAATGGTTAGATAGGGTGTCAGAAAGGAAGGAAGATCATACTGGTAAAAAAATAAAGACAGAGAGGTCAAACAGACAAGAAGAAAGATGAGTTAAGTAGCAGGTACACTTGCTGAGTTACTGTCTGAGTGGTCGGGTCAATCATCGGGATGGAGACCCTGGAGACCAACCTGCCCTGACTATCAAGTGACTATCAGAATCACTACAGCCTGAAAATCTGCAGGTGAACAAAGAATAGATCCAAAAATCCACCCGAATGTCTGATTGTCATCACCTGCTTTGTTCTTTTTAGCCTGTGTTATCTCTTTCTAAGTAAAAATAATAATAATGTGTTCAGAATGAGATTAAGATGCATTCTGTATGTGCAAGTGTGTATGTGTGTGTGTTGTGAGGGACAACATAATGCTTTTTCATGGTTTCGGAATGGGCGCAGCAGTCTGTGTAGGCTGCCATATGAGCACAAAGACACACGGGAATGTTGGAGGGCAGATGTGACACTGACACTCCACTCAAGTATCTGGCTAAGACACACATACACGCGCGCACACATATTTTTTAACACTATTTATGTGGCAGGCAAAGGCACCAGCTGGCGAAACCCACTCAACAGTCTATTCACTGAGAACATGTGACTGTGGAGGGAAGGAGAGGAGAAAAGAAGATGAAATGAAAGAGAGGGAGGAGCGTGAAAGAGGCACAGGTGGAAACACTCGTCTTCAGGGATGTGAAGTTAAGTCTCCAATACAAACAAAAATGAAGAGAAGTTTTCACAGAAAGACAGACATTGTGACCCTTACAACCTCCCCCCCTCCATTCCTGCTCCATTTGTACATATGCATAGAGGGTTTTGTGTTTATAGAAGCTGTAATAAGTGAAGTAATGGAGGGGAAGTGGATTATAAAACTCTTGAATTGGCAGTTTGCACTGGTGCTGACTTTTGTTGGATTAAAGATGGGGACTAAATTATTAAGGAGAGTTTCTAAATACAACTATCCAATACCAAACCACCATGAAATCACACTAGAAATATCGCCTGTTATATTTAACCATGTTCAGTTAGTATGAATTGAAATCTCAAATCATGGTTCATCATAAAATTGCTGGAAACTAATTCTGTTGTTAGCCAAGACAAAGAATGACACAAGTGCGAGAGTGACACAGTGCCAGAGCCTTGATACAAACGTTATAATTTGATTTGATGTTATAATATGATTTTATTATTTACAGTACTTTGGTTGTACACAGAGGCAGCACTGTGGTGCTGTCCCCTAGTCCAAAGACATGCAGGGAGGTAGGTAAAGGGTTAAGAAAATTTCCCATAGGTGTGAATGGTTGTCTGTCTCTACGTGTCAGCCCTGTGATAGACTGGCGACCTGTCCATGGTGTACTCTGCCTCTTGCTCGGTGATAGCTGGAATTTTTCCGGATGATATATAATAAAACAGATTGAACAATAAAATGAAATATAATAGAAATTTTTTTTTTCTTTTTCAGATTTTAAAATTAGATAATAATTATTATTTTTAATAAATATTTACTGAAGTGGTGCAGATGCCAATTACCAGAGCATAAGCACCATGATGCTGCTGCCATCTGCAGGCAAAAACCTGCGCAGCCAAAACTCTGGTAATCTGTCTTGAGGGAAAAGACACTGAGAGAAGACTCAGAGGAAATAAACCCCAACTCTGAACTTTACATACATTAACATACACACATCAACTTTTAACTTTGATGTTGACCAGCGAAGAAGAAGGTATACTAATGAAGTTACTATGAGTAACTAATGATGCATGCTTCTTCCAGCTGAGAGAAATATGACTAGAGCAGATTTTAAT
This sequence comes from Ctenopoma multispine, assembly GCA_034779795.1. Taxonomy (NCBI): domain Eukaryota; kingdom Metazoa; phylum Chordata; class Actinopteri; order Anabantiformes; family Anabantidae; genus Ctenopoma; species Ctenopoma multispine. Next base: position 10,126,249 of record JAUYWH010000007.1, on the reverse strand, counting down.
TTGAATACTAATGAATATTCACTAAAAGCTGCTTTCAACATCAAAAAATATGGATTGGAAAATAACTATTTGTGTATGTGTGCGAGCAAATATGTACATGGGTTTATAAGAAGGTTACAATAAAGCGAAGTATAATTTTCATGATAGGGAATGTCTTAATAAACATAAAGATGAACATAGAAGTAGCCAAATACCATTAAGTACTGTACTAAGAATGATAAAAAAGTTTTAAAAAATGAGACAAATGGCATCTGTATTGTACATCACAGTACACAGTGTAGTGTGTAGTGTATTTGTTATGTTCAGAGATTTCAAAATTGTTGCCTGTACCATACAGTGTAGACCAGGAGAGGGCAGATACACACAAGTTAAATCACAGCTACTGTATGTCTAAAGAAGTATTTCTTACAAATTCACAACTGTCCCTCGCTCCCTCTCCCTTTCTTTCATCAGTAAGTAGAAAAATGCACATGAAATGGTGCACTACAATATTATGAATCATCAATCAATCAATCAATCAATCAATCATTTTTATTTCAAACAAACAAATATTTTTAACTTTCATCATCATTCATACATTCACAGTCCATTTTATTCGTTTGAAAAGGAGTAGGCTGACGTTTTAACTTATATGACCCTACCCCTTTCATCAATACATTCTCTCAAGTTTAAATAACGTTGGCTTTGAACTGCCACCTCTGTCTGGAAATAAATATTTAGGTATACGGCTAAAGCCAGTTTAAATCTCAATAATGACTTCAGACCAATCTTAGCAAAGCAATCATTTGTGTCGAGTTCCCTTGGATTAATGTCTAGCACCAGATTACTGCCGTCTGCTTTTATATACACTTAATTATCTTGCCTGCAGAAAATATAACAGCAGTTTAATTGAACCATTAGAAGACAGACCTCGAGGGTAAAGCAGAAGATATATTTATTGGTCTTAATCGGCCTACAAACAAGTTGCTTCAGATTTAAGGATCAGACTTTTGTTATGCTCCTTGCTCTAGGCATCAGAGTAATATGTCAATTTTTATCACTTCAGTGTTGTCATGATGAAAAAAAAGCTGAAAGGTTAGGAAGGGGAGGAATAAGAGTTAGAATAAGATACATATTTTTTTGCTTTTTCAGAAAAAGCTACCATCAACAAATAAACATACTGTATCTACATCTGTTTTCAACAACAGATAAACAATTTAACACGTCTGTTATCTATATACAGTGCTGTGAAAAAGTATTTTTCTTCTTCCTGATTTTTTTTTTTTGTCACACTTCTACAAATTTTAATATTACTCAAAGATAACACAACAAAACATAACATTTTGAAGAAGCTGACATTATTTCTTAAATCATGACAATCGTTTTGAGAAGACCATATCCCATCCTTTTTGGAAAGATCCATTACTATTAGCTAACATGTAAGCTACTACTACTGATCAAATTTGCGTATGTGTTTAAGGCGCTCAAGTACAAACTCCACTAAGACAGCAATGTATTTTAAATTGAGCCTGTTCATTGCATGAGTATGCAAGCCTAGTCCAGATTTGTTTGACAAACATTTAAAGGTGAATAATTTGTTAGATGGAGATAATTTATATTGAGAACATAAATCCTCACAGTAACTAGTAGTTAAAACTATGAAATCATTGTGGTGGACTTACAGTAAAAAGCACATTATTTCACTTCAAATTGCAGTTGAGTAGAAGTGAAATACAATAATATACTAAAAGTAATAAAAAATAAAGCACGTCAAATTTGTAATTTAGTCTTTAGCCATTGATTATTCTCTGCCGCGCGTCACTATAGAACATCTAAGAAATGCAGTGCAAAACAACAACAGTTCAACCAGCTTTCTTGACCCCGTATTGTTGAAGCGGTTTTAATTGCCTGTCCGCTGATATTCTACAGATACTGTATGTTCACCAGTGTGAGCACCTGCTTTAGCCCTGTCAACCTTACTACAGTCAACATTATTAATGAAGCCAGGCTGCATTCTTCCATAACATCTAGTTACCAGTCAATTCCCAGTACCCCACTCCTTAAAATTACTGAAAATGAAATTAAATGAAAGTTGACTCACTAACTTCTGGTACCCTTGAATCAGGTTTATCCAATGACCACCATAACAACTACCAATGATAAGACTTAAAGTTGGTGTTAAGCCTGTAGTAGCCGGTAACATTTGTTCAGTTCTAGCCTCTTTTTCCCTGACAACTACTACACAGGTCAGAAAACCAAGTGTCACAATGCAATTATTTCTCTTTTTTTTTTTCTTTATTTATTTTATAATGACATTACTTCTTTAAGCCTTTCTGTTTTAACCAATGAGACACCTCTCCAAATTGTAGGTGCATTTAAAATGAGACTTAAACCTTTGTGATTTATTTATGCATTTAATTGATTTGATTGTGTTTAATGTTCCAGATTTGGTCTATATGGCTGTCTACATTCATATGTATGCTTTTCATGTCTCTATGTACACTACATGTACATTCACAGTTTTGTTTTAATGTGAAGCATAATGAATCTCAATTGGAATTAAATGTCCTTTATAAATAGTTTTTGCTTTGCTTTCATTAAAAGACAAAAACACACTCTCTTCTTCTGTTTTCCACTTTTATACCCTGTGAGAGTTCCTTACACATTCCTTTGGATACTGGCTGGGATGATGCTGAACAGGCTGGACTCAAGGGAAACGAGACTGACAAACAGTTAGGAATGAGCAGAGGAATGGATCACTGGGCCATGAGGTCTACAAATACCCCACAGGGGATATTCTATGGCTTTTACATCGTTTTTTTTTTGCCAGCACCAACCTGCTGCAGTCAGCCAAGCCTACCATTAGAATAGAGAAGCACCACACACTGCTAGCTGCAAGTCTTTGAAGGAATCAAACATTCTGTGAATGACAAGATCTCTGATATTCCTAAAGTGCCAGCATCACTGTCACCTCACCTTTGTTACATTTTGCTCCACTACTATTTTACATCTTATCATCTAACACAGACACTCTGCATTTCCTCAGAAGCCTCTTATACTTGCTGTCACACTAAATGTCTTGGCTGCTTGACTGCTGTTCTCCCCCCACCACGCCCCCTCTCCCTGCGTGTCTGAAGGCAGGCAGGAGGTGTTTTGTGACTTGAAGATCAGAGAGCCTCAGAGAAACGGAGCCCCTCTGAGCTAGGCTGCCTGTGTAGGAGGAGAAGATAAAATCTACGCTTCCTTTTTCAGAGAGAGAGAGAGAGAGAGAGAGAGCAGTTATCCCACTCCCGGACAACAGTCGCACCAGTTCAATACCAGTGCATGTGTCTTATTCATGCTCATGTATGCCTCCTACAGGTGAGGGAGGAGCCTTTTTATTAGGAAGCAAGTCAGCTACTTGTTGCTGAGTTGAGTAGTCATTAGGGAGTGTGGGTGTACACAATAATATGTCAACTTAAGATTGGAGTAGACAGAGAATGAAATTAGGAAAACTAGAAACTACTTTCATCACTTCCATTGAATTAAACTGAGGTAACCCTAAAATACAGTATGACTCTGCTGTGATTAATTCAAATCTTTGTGAGGCAACCCAATTCCACACAGCACCCCATTATCTGACCTAAAACTAGTTTCAGTGATGCTTACTCCAACCCTCTATTACAACACTGCATTGCCTTTATGTTAATATGACAACCTAATCATGAGAATCACATCATGTGGAGATCATTTTGTATTAATTGTCGCTTTTTCTCACCTTTTCTATAAAGCTAGTCTGCAAGAGTACTGTAAATGACCACTTTAAAAAGAATCCTTAATCTTGCCTTGGTTATGTAGTCTAAATTTAAAACAGACATGGAAATGGCACAGCTTCAAACTTGTGGGTGGGTGACTGTGTGAAGTGGAAAATTTATTTCTGTATGACACAAATCTTTCTCTGAAAACATCTTGTCTGACTTGCTTCTAGTATGTTTCCTTTTTAAGGAATTTATTTGAGATGCAGCTCGTGGTTGTTACAAATTATATGGGGCATGTGGTTTCTAACAACAAAAAGGAAAAGAGAATAGGCTACTATGTTGACAATATTTGTAAAGCTACAATGTATGCAGTACAAACATCTCAATATTATAATCAGACAGGCTTCAAAACCTCTGAACTATTACATTAATGCCAATTTAACGTCATTATTGTACAAAATAAAAAAAAAATTAAAAATAGTTTGTTTTACATCATCAATACACTCATTTAAGTAGCTTTGCTCTCAGACTAAATTATACATTTGGTGAAGTATCTTCAGGCAATTTACGATGATGGCTGTAGACAAAATAACTGTTTGATTGAAAACAAATTACTATATTTAGTTAAAAGGAAAGTAGATTTTGATTGTAGTACTACTTCAGACTGAATAATGGTTTGATTATTTGTCCACCAATCACCACTGGATCACTGACTGGTCTAAATAATCTCGTAATTAGAAGCATTTACAGAAAACATCTGTGGCTCATCACACTAAACGTAAACATAAAACATAAATCTGTGTGTGTGTGTGTGTGTGCTGTTTAGTTTTAGTCTTTAACATTTCCAACAAAGTTTACTTAATTGACAGCAGAGTCTGCAAACGTATCGTCAAAAAAAGCTTTCATAAAGTTGATAATTCTACTATGTTTATTTCTATGTTTTCAATGGTTTAATAACCAATATTAAAACCAAACCAATAATAAACAAATAGTAGAACAGTTTCAATGATAACTGAGAAATTATAATCTTGTATAAGCAGAATTCATGGCAGAGCTGCTATAATTAATTGCATTAGATTGCACATTTGTACCTAATTAAGTGGCCATTAAGTGTAGGTGGAGATAAATAAGGTTAGGAATTAGAGCTGCCGTGCCACCTTGTGGTGGGAACAGTTCGACTTTCTTGTTACGTTATTACCTGCTGGAATAATTGCAAATAGATTCAGTTAACATGGACCACACATCTCCGGTTTGTTTACTGAAGGAGCTTTGGCCCTTTTGATAAGAGGTTGGCTACTTCATCCACTCTACTACCCTGGTGTCCCTGTATTTTCTTTTCTTTTATATATTATATATTTTATTATATTTAATATTTATTTTCTTCATCGCCAGTCTCGGTTTCCCTCATGACTTCATGTGAGCCATTACCAAGGGGCTCAGTCTGGCGTGTCTGATGAGGACAGCTGCTAGGTTAAACAACCCATCTGTATCTAAATGATATAATCAGTCCTAATAGAACAGGGACAGATCCGTCACATTGCTGTCAACCATCAGAGGACAAGAGGTCACCTTCACTATGATTTGGGCAAAGTCTAGCTGATTGGGAATGCACCTGAAGCTGTGCAGCTGTCTATTTGTGCATGGTACTGTCTGTTTGGGTGTGTGCATGAACTGAAGAGTGTCATTTGTCTTTTAACAAGCTTACAGCAACGTTTTGCTCATGTGCTACAGTGCAGAAATGTGGAGGTTGCCACTGACCGCTCAGAAAATAAAGGTGTGGATGGCCATTATTGATGGGAAGATGTCAGTGCCTTACACCCTGAGGGGCCAATTCATCAAAAGCATGAAGTGTAAATGTTATACTGACATAACTGTATGCTGCTGTGAGTCTAAGCAGGATGGTTATAGTGACCCCCCCCCCAAGACAGAGGGAGCCCATATTAATCCCAAAAGAGCTATATGCCCTGCCATACCAAAGAAATCAACAAAAATATCAAACAACTCTGAATCTCTTATTTCCTCCCCCTCTTTTTCTCTCAAACTTGACAGCCTCTCAGGTCAAACTCATATTACACGCTTCTTGAGCCTGATTTGATCCTCAGTAAGAGCACTAATAGCAGCTTTGATCAAGACAAGTACAGCACTTACACTACACTACTATAATCACTAACTCTTAATGTAATCCTTCACTTCTCTTGACATCATCTACAGTTTTCTTAAGGAGCTCTCGCCATCTGTCTGCTGAACTTTCCACCTCACTCTCAACTCAATTTTCAGAGCTCAATATCCTACTCTTGCTGGACTTCTTAAGTGCCTTCAGTCCTGACCATTTCTAATCTGTGTGTGTGTGTGCGCGCGTGTGTGCGCGTGTGTGCAGGAGACTCAGTCTAACGACACTGGTATGATGGCCTGATCCTGAACGGAGAATAGTTTCCCCGTAACTCTTTTTGTGCTTCTGTGATTAAAGACTACACACTCTGCAGACTCTTCAGCATTTAGACAAACCTGACAATGTAAACGTAAACAGAAAAATTAATGTATTCAGTGATTCTTACAAGATGCTGAAACCCATTGCCTGTAAGTTTTCTCCAAACATGAAGCTCACCTATTCTCCATCACTGTAAACACAAGCATTATGTAAGACATGCAGGACAGTGAATGTGCGCATGTGGGAGAGTGTGCTAATGTGAGCATTTGTGTACAGTTTGTGTTCTTCCATGTGTGAAAGTAGGAAGGAGCTCGACTTGGCAGAATTCACAAAATCACCCAAAGGCTCACGGGAAATCAGTGGGCGGACAGGTACGGATCAGTGACAAGATGATGAGGAGGAGGCGGCAGAGAAAGAGGGCTGGAAGGTTGGATTGGGTTCACTTTCTAAAACACTTTAATGCTCTGTCTCTGTTAGGGATTCCTTCTCTCCTCTTAACCACTAGAAACATTTATGAGGTGTACACTCAACAGTTAAACTGGTCATTATTGTTGGGTGAAAAACCGTTTTAAGTAAATTTAACCAGGGCACTCAGACCAAATGATCAACCAGGATACTGTACCTATGAAACAATACTAAGCTGTTTTTGAATGTATTTCTCTAACTCTTATGATACCTTGAGATGTAAATGGCTCAGTAACAAAAAATTGTATGTGTGTCTTTATGACATTCCTCTGTTTTAAATAGACAAAATAACAGAAACACATCACAATACATCCTACAACCACCTTGTGACCACTGTTGTCTGTTATTACGGCAATTTTCAGTTCCCCCATTCAGCGTTACATAACTTGCAGCATCTGTGACTGATACAGACAACAAGTGAGGCAGCTGTGTTTTGTCCTCTTTGTGCTAGGATGTTTTATAATGTTACTGTGAAAAGTCAGTTAGAAAGACGGCAATTATCATTAAAGTGGATACTTTTTGCTAATTGGATTTCAATTTAATATGATACATGTAGTTATTTATGATTTACAGTCACAACTACTGCAAAACAAATTTACAGAAAGGAGATTAATTATGATGAGTTATTGAGAAGCAAATCACAGATAATTAGACTTAGCACCATCACTTATCAAAACAATATGTGCTTAAAAAACTACGTAGGCCAAAACCGAGACACCTTCAAGTCTGACAAAGTCTCTTTATCATTTAATTACTGGGAATTAACTTCATGCCTACATACGCAGTATATTATACTGTATATTATTTTTAGATTTTGTTGTTCTGTTCTCCTTTCTCTCAGCGTTGTCTTATACCTGCTTTCTACCTTACTGTTCCATGTTTTTTTTATCTGAAATAACATCTCCTGCTGCTCACCTTGCTCTTTTTATTCCACACAAATGACAACAGACACAAAATGAGATGTGTAGGCCATCGCTGGAGAAAAAAAAACTCTCAGGGCTTCAAAACTTTCCTTTATCTATAATATATATTGTGGCTGCTATTTAATGCAACACCCCTGCTCCCAATTCACTGTCCCCTGGCTTCACTGTGAAGAACTTCTCTACTCCACTCCTGCAGAACAATTTCCACTCCAAAACTCTGCAAAAAGTATTTTTTACCTATGGATAGGTTAGTCTTTAACACTACAGCTTTAAATGGCAGCTTTAGGGTTCATCCTCTCGTATGTTCATATATCCATTCCTGTGTTATCAACCCATCTCCAGCAAACAATTGTGTCTATTACACCCACTACTTCTGACTCAATCTTTTTCTCTTCTCTCTTCATTTTTTCTTTTTTTTTTTAAGTCCTGACACACAGTTTGGAAGGATGAACAACAAGTGGGAAAGAGAAAGCAAAAAGGCAGCAGTGAAAAAATCTGAAAGCAGGCAGACACAGAGCAGTTTCTAATTGAGAGCAGGCAGAGAATAAAACTGACACGAGCATTCACAAAGAGCTACAAAAATGAATGATGCAGTGAATTACACGCAAAAATGGTATGCTGCTCTCTTGCAGCCTCTCTCCTTGTTAAATTTGTCAACACATGCAAATAATCTTTGCAGAAAAGGTAGTCGCAATGACACATCATTCAACCAGTTCAGGAGAAATTGTTCTTCTGATTCACACACAGGAGTGAGGGCCAGGAGGTGGTGAGAAAAATACTCCCCCACTCATGCACACATAACATCCTTAGAGGATAGTTCTAAATCATGGTTGATTTAACCAACCATTGCATTAGCACAGACAGAGGAGAGTTGGTTTTTCTGTTTGTTTATGGGGAGAAGCAAAAATTCTGACAGTCTGCAAACAAGGATAGATAAGCAGAGCTGTTGCTGCAAGAACAACAGTTATTTCTATATTGCTGAAGTCGCACATTTAATGTAGGTGATGGCCAAGGAAGATGACCACAGCTAAAAGTCACTTTGATGACGACAGTCACAGTTAATTGCAGCCATCAAGATGTAAGCTGATATATAATAAATAATATAGTATGTCAGCCTAAAACCTAAAGATATTCATTTTCCTGACACCGAAGACCGAACTGAGAAGCTGGGAAAAAAAAATCAATGCGTGGCATATTAACAATAACAATTCTGTATTTCCAAAAGCAGAATTACACAGCTTTTGCAACTACGACTAACAGCACTTCAGGCACTAAATAGCTAACAAAATCTGATTTCTGGTTTCTATCTGGGTGTGTAAATCGGAACATGTCGTTGTTGCATCATTCATAAATCATGAAATAAGTTTCTATTATTTCCTATATACAGTATATCTCTCGGGAGAGATTAGTTCTATTCAAACATGACCCAAACCAATACACTCAGGTCTCAAAGACGCATACACTCATGCACAGATAATACTGTTTGCGAGCTAACAAACTAAATGCAAAAACGAGTAGGCGAAGAGATACTGAGGGAGTGAGCAGAGGACCCAGTACAGCGGGAATAAGTGTCAGACCTCCGACAGCGAGTAAAATATAATGCTTCTGTACTGCATATGACTATAAAAACGTCTTGTAGGAAATGACTCTATTCAATACACATACAACCGACCAATCTCTTTCTACAGGCTTTTCTATGGTTGTCCTATGTCCTACTACCTGGGTAAAAAGTATAGTAAAAAGTCCAGAGTGAAGGTCTAGAGGCTCAGTTAACAAGTTGCAGTCGTAATAAAAAATTTTAAAATCCATGTCAATCACACTTTAATAAAAGAAATGCTGTGATACTTCACAAGTACAGAGCGCACATACAAAACCTAGTTGCATGTAGGTGTAAGGTTATCCGAGTATCACAAAGATTATAATTTAAAAGGCAGGAAAGAAAGAGCACAAGTGTGACATTTTAGCATAAAGGGCATTCTGCCACCTACTGTACTTAGTGTGTGCGACAGTCTCAGACTTATTCGTCTTGTTACTTTGGAGATCAACTCCCCATGGAGGAGCTTCCTACACGCTGACTTTATAGCAAAGCACACGGGTGCAGTGGAAATGGAACTAGAAGTTCTTCATATGACAAAAATTACTGACTGTGTCTGTCCATACATGCATGTAGAGTTACCTCAAAGGTACTTACAGATGTAATAGGTTAGTGATTTTAATAAGTTAGTGATCATTAATTTCTAGGATTCTCTGAGGTACCATGTGGTTATTCAACAAAATATGCAGTATATCCATATTCAGTGCTAAAGAGTAATTGTTATCACTTCTCTATGAGAGTAAGATATGATTGACTTGTAATGGTGTATATTCAGCTTTTATAGTTCAGCATGCAGGTACCATAGTTAAGATATTTTATCTACTAGTCATCCAACCCTGATATATATATATGTTTTTTTACTGTAGTGGTTACTAGTTGCAGGTAGTTCAGGAGGACAGACTATTTGATGTTTTGGGGTTAAAGAAAGACTTTACTGAGGATAAGAGTCGATTTGTGGCTGTTTCACTAGTTATGTAGATACTGTATGTCAGTATGTTAAAGAAGGCCTAACAGTATTAAAATAGCCTGTGTGTATCTCAAACACATATTATTGTTGAGTTTAGTAAGTATATTTTACTTAACTGTAGTGGACACATATTATTCACTGAGAAACTTTGCAATTTATTAGTTGAATTTAAAAGCAAACTCCAGATAGGAGTGTGAGCTTTAGACAACCCACAACGAGAACAACTGTATAGCATTGCATTGAAATTCCTTCCAGGAGATTCTGAGATATAGCATTGATAAAAATGGAGCATACATGAGGTCACAGTGACCTTGACCCTCAACCTCCAAAATCTAACCGGTTCATCATAGACCCCAAGTAAGAATTTTTGCCAGATTTGAAGAAATTGGCTCACGGTGTTGAGACATCACATTCACAAGAAGAATTGGATCAACATGAGGCGACTGTAGCCTTGACCTTTGGCCACCAAAGTCTAAACATCTAAGTACAAGTGGACAGCCTTGACAAATTTGAAAATGTTCCCTTAGCACATTTCTGAAACAGTATATGAGTTAATAATGATTGGTTGAAGGTAAGGTCAATATGACCTTGATCTTTGTACACAAAAATCTAATCAGTTCATCACCGAGTTCAAGTTCACAGTTGTGCTAAATTTGAAGAATTTCAAAATTTCAAAAAAATACCACAGGATACTATCTGTAATCAGGAGCATGCCCAGATGTTGTCAGGAGTGCATACAAGCACACAAAGGCATACATGCTTCAAAGTCACACTATGTGTGGCCACGATGAACTTGGATGAGCCTGTGATTTCAAAATCTGACTTTGTTTTTCAACTTTAACTTGTAACTTTGAATACAGTCCTTCATGGGTATTTTAGTTTGGTTCTCAACTAATTATACAATGTACATTAGAAAAGATTTTCTACTTCAGTAAAGTTTTCATTAAGATGAGTAATTTAAGAGTTCCACTAATTTTTCTAATCAGTGTATTTTAATCTAATTATGACCAAAACAGCTGGCAAACCTATAGACAGCTATATCTCTATCTCTAGGTGTTTTTGTTTTCATTTTGAATTCATTTTACGCCTTAACTAACCCCAAACAGATTTCAGTTCTCCGATACCCAAGAGGACTGGAAGCCAGAGGCCTGTAACAGCCCAGCAGGTGTTCAATAACTAACCTAACTTGCTTCCAAGCTGTAGGCTGTAGCTGTATTGTCCTTTTACGAGGGTTCAAAGTGGGTGCAGCTCTTCTGTTCTGTTGGTTTCTGTCAGATTGAGTATGGTGTTCAGGTTGGCATTAAGAATATGACACACACACACACTGACACACACAAACACAGACACACACACACACACACACACACACCTCAACCCTCAAAGCTATTGGTGCAGCTGAAATCAAAGCCCAGGTGACTGTGTGCCAAGCATATACATATATATGTCTGTGTTTGTCTGACACAAACTGTTAGCGAGCAGCTGCTGTTCTGTTGTTGATATTGCTCCCTCACTTGCCACACAAGGTTAATTGTTAAGATGACCTTTAACTTAGAAACACCTCAGAGACATTACAAGCTTGGCAACACCCTCGGCATAGAGCATAAACACTCTTTGTTTGTTCTTACAATCAAATAGTTTGACAGCTGGAAATCGATTATATGATGTGTCAACCAGTCAAAGTGTTGAACACTGATGAATTTTTGGTAGCTGTTGGGCTTCTTTGGACTGTTGTTTAGATGTATCTCTTAATATTACCCCATGTGAACACATCTGCATGTCAAATTAACCTGGATGACCAAACTAAAGTAACCCTACGTGATGTAAATATGCTGAAAAGAAGGCACACACACACACACAGTCTTGGTTTTTTGGGAAATGAGTTAGGACACTTCAACCATTTGCCTGAGTATTCAACAACACATCACAACCCAGTTCCCATTGATGACAATGCTGACAGTTAATTCTGCTATTAGTGGATAGAAAGTGCTGCCTATGACAATTTAAAAGTAACATGGAAAGCAGCATAAACAAAGTCATTATTGTCAGCTGCACCACTACCAGTACCTGTTAAGACCTTTATTAGAAAAGGCCAGAGCACAGAGAAGCAGATGAGAAACTGTCAGAGGTTTGTGTGGGATTAATTAGGCAGGTCTGGGCAAGTGTGTCTGAACAAAAATCTTGAGAGACAGTCCAATTACTAACTTCAGTTGAGGCAAAAAGTAGAGCTTTTTTTTTTAAAGGCAATCTGTTCTATCCTATTGAACACTCTGAAGCTGAAAATTAAGTAGCATAGAGGTTTTTAGCCACTAGGGGCAGTAAAAGATGATGAGACATGATGTTTTAATTTTCTTAATCAAATTTGCTGTCTGCTCGTCATGTAGCGTACTGTACATTGAGCCACCCGAGGTTGTCCAACAAAGTCAAAGCTCAAGAAAAGAAGGATGGGTAAACTTAATGTATGCAACACAAATATATGCACATGCTAATATATGTTTTGTCTTTGAGGTTCAGCATCAGTCCAGTCTTCAGGATCAGAGTCGGCTGCTTGACAACCAGAGATCTGTGTAATCATTTTTTAAAATACATTTCTCAGAATAGTTGTCTTTTTTCATGAAAATAAAAACTGAGTAAATGTGGGCATATAAAAGGAAATGAGCGCTTAAATAATTCAAGCATCAATAATAAGGCAAACTGTCTGCTGCAGTAGGCTGTAATCCAAATAATTAAACTATCCAAATTCAGGTTCATATCTTTGCCAGACTCATCTCAGTGATTTGCTCTAACCTCTGGCCTCTCACACAAACACACCGGTGCATGTGCTCCTTGTGGCTGCCAGAGTTATCTCTATTCCACCTTGCTCATTTCAAAGTAGTCGTTAGGAGAGAGGTAAGTAAAGATAATTGGCTCATATACACAGGAGGCAACCCTCTGGCAGTTTAAGTATCTCTCTCTCACATACACATGCATAGACAAAAATACATACACACACACTGTACAGGTGGTTCATTAAGGTGCTTAAGTGACTGAGGAGAATGGGGGAATAGAGAGTAGCTGTAGTCATTAACAGCTACAGGCAGGTGGCATTACAGAGTCTAACAAAGAGAGCAGATAATTACAGTGTAAAGAGGAAAACGCTAGCTGAAAGTTGAATATATTTCCTCTTCAATATTATTATTTTGCCTCTGAGGTCCACACAACTTCGCAGCCATGAAATCTGGATGAGTTCCACAAGTGTGTGCATGTGTGTATCTGCATTATATCTGTCAGTGTTAGTGTGTCTTCATGTGTGTGTCTGTAAAGCATGCCAAATTATTGTGTCCCTGTCTTTTAGCGTGGGGAGAGCTGAGGGATGGAGAGACCCCTAGGTCCCAAATCCGAACCGCAGCTGGCAGAGGGCGATAAGACAAACAGGCTCACCGATCAGGACACAGCTGAATGAGCAGAGGAGGAGAAGATGAGAGGGGAGAGGGAGGTGTACAGCAGAGAAATGTCACAGTTTTATAAGACCTACACAGGGACTACGTGTCTGTGTGTGCGCACACTGCTGCGTTTATGTGTGCATGTGGGTGTGTGTTTGAAATTGTACTTTTATATTGGGGCATTAGCCTGTGTCATTCCCCAGCCTTATTTCTCATCTGTCTATAATTTTTTTCAAAGTGCTATGCTCAAAATGCCAAACTTCAACAAGGTCAAAAAGACAGTCATAAAAACAGACAATAGAAAAAAGGAAAAAGGTCTGGTAAGAAAAATCTCCCTATTTGTAAGTCTAACAATGCAAGTATGGCTCACACCTAGAAGAAGTTGATAACGAGAACTGGCCTATTATATTCTGAACAGCGCATCCTAAGAAAAATAGCTTTGGCTGCAAAAGGTAGGGAGAAAGTACAATGCATTAAGTTCATTTGAAGTTCAGTTTGGCAGTCTGACAGAAATCTCTGCCAAAGTGAAAACGCTACTCATTCATTTCACACAATTTCCTCATGTAGGCGGTTATAAAGCTCTGATGGATGTGCATGCATTATTGCTTTAAAACATTTTTCATAAAGGTGACTTCAAGATACAGGTGAACGTATTGACTAAGTAGAGAGGAGGGTGGGGTTGGTGGAGATGCATGGTATTGGGAAATCTTCTTATGCTAACCCTAAAAAAATAACCAGCTAAAAAGGTGCTCTGTCACAGTCTCTGTTTGTGTATCTTTGACTGCACCACAGCGTAACACTTTCATCCATAACACATTGTGAAAAGTGCTCCTACATGACTGACTTATATAACATAGCTGCTGTCTTGTGACAGAAAAACGTTTTTTATCAAGCTGACTGAGAGAAGGGGGCTGATATGGGAGGTTGGGGAGGAGAACAGAGGAGAGGGAATTATTGTCATAGCTGTGAGTGAGCTGTCATCACCGTATCACAATTCAGGTCCCAAAGAAAAGCAAAATAAGAGATGTTAGAAAAGAAGAAAGGGAGAGGGTTAGGGTTAGGAGGATTTCCTATGGAGCCAAGACAAATGGTGTCATCAGCATTACCAGGGGTCCTTAAATCCTTAAGACATATCATTTTAAGTTTGTGCCACCTGAGAGTTCTGGCCAGCCCTTTTAAATACAGCACTAGTCCTCTACATCCTCTTTCTCTTCTCAACCTTAATCTTTCTTTCGCTCACACACGAACGAGCAGCTGCCAAAACCTTCCATCACTATAACTTTATAAGATGCTTTTAATTTCTAAGGTGTTTTTGCACTTTCCAAAGGTTGCTCGATGTTAATTCCCAATTTTTTTTGTCTGGTCAACCATGGTAACTTTCAATGCTCATGCTAACCACCCAATTTTTCTTTTTCTTTCTTTTATTACAGCAAAAACTATTGATGCTGCAAATGACACTGAAAGCATCACTTATTGTGTGCCCTAGAAGACACAGAGAAATGCACATTTATATAAATAAGTCAGATATTTGTGGTAAATCATATAATGTTAGGATAAAATATTGAAAGGCTACTTTTATATACGATTACTAATGATATTGAGTGATTATAAGCGCTGTGGAGAAAGAATAGAATCATGCATAGTCAATAATCAATAGTGGGAGCAGTGCTTATTCACAGGCTTAGTTAAGATCTTCTTACTTGAAAGTTTGAGCCATTAAAAAAAAAACACACAAGTACCAATCATTGCTTATTAGAGCAGAGCAGTAGCACCGTCCTCATTGTTCCATTCTATCTTTAGACCGTCTAACTCAAAGCTAAGTGAAGAGAAGTGCAGAGGATTGTTTAAGGAGCTGCTATGAAACAGACACAGGGAGGGACAAATTCATTTCTACTGCTGTGAAGCCACAGCAACGTAGGAGAAGCAGGAACACACACCTGTCTGTTTTTGTCTATGTTGAGGGTAATGTACACATACACACACACACACAATCTGTCACAGGCTTTTTCCTTAGCGTGTGTTTCCTGCTGTCACTGACTGCCTTCTTAAAAATGCAAAGTAAAGCAAGACAGGGAGAACTGAGAAACAGTTTCCCTCTGTTAAAGGTGTACAGGTGTCTTTGTCACAGACTGCACACACTGCCACACACACACACACACACACACGCACACAACTCATACATATAATACATGCACTGATTCCTAAGACTGAAAGTGGCTGCACACGTCATCGTGATTCATATCTCAAGCAGGTTGCCCATGAAGATTTTATATGAAACATTCCTACAAAAACCCTTATAGCAGGACCACTGTTGGGAATATGAGACACATCTCACACACAGTATCCTGTACTGTCTTCACTCAGCCCTGTCGCCACAATTACTTTACTAAACTAAACTTTAAATATGATTACATTGTAGTAGCAAACAGTCATGAGACGATTCTGATGCAACACACTTTTCTATCGGATGGCAGGGTAAAAGAAAACAGCAATGTCACACCACAGACTCTAGATTCCCGTGTGTAGGCTAAAATTTCATTACAGATGTTAAAACTGAATCTTAAATTAAACCTAAAGTCCACTTAGCACACATAAGCACACAGTCACTGGCCACTTCATTATGTGCACCTATACAGACTAATGCAATCGCATACAGCAGCTCTGCCATGGAGTCTACTTACTACAACGTTATAATATATTTTTGGGAACTATATGTTTATTACTGAGGTCATAGCTCAGCAGCTGCCCAAGTATATTTCAACTCACTTTGACAATGGCAAGGGTTTACTGCTGTCAGTCAGTACATGTATGTGTCATCAGTCAGTCAAGCAGTGAGAACCACCTTTATTTTAGTTCATTAATTCCTTAATTTACTCTTCTGCAATGTGAGGCTGAATATAATACTGTGATGTTAACAATTCTGGCAAATGAAGAAAAGTTAAGAGAAAAAAAGTAAAGTAAATATCTAATATTCCCAAAATGTCCTGTGGCAAAGGTATTCATTTAGTAGTAAGCACATCAGCAGTGGTTCTCGTGCTAAAATATTTCAACATGTCGTTATCATTAACTTTCAAATGCACTGCAGCAGGGGAAGTGAATTCTCCTTCATTGACTCACAGAGGGGTAAGTTAGGAGACTATGCAGGATTACATCACATTTGTTGACAGCAAACTGATTGGGTGCTATTGATGTGTTGCACATGATGACATCACATTGAACTTCTGCTTTTTCTGCATTCTATGGGCCATAAGAAAAATACACATTTACACAGAATGACATACACATACACACCTTTATTTTCAAATAACCAACCCCATCCCCTCTGTCTAGCCATGGTAACACTGCACTTCATCCAAGGACAAAATGAAAGAGGTGGTAAAAATGTTTCCCATAAGCATTATGCTGACGTAAAGTCAAACTAAGAGGAAGGCCAGTGATGACAGAGGTTCTTTCCTAGCTGCTTGGAAGTGGTGACAGTGAGCAGATGTGGTATTATAGTTCTGAATCAACAGATCAACGGGCATCAGTCTCACCTCCAGCGTGTGTATCTTCTGGCTGCTCTGTCTTGACTGACTCACTCATTAAATTGATGCTACATTAGTCCATATAACTTTGATTTGATTCACTGCCTGGAACACTTGTTAAATAAAAACACACAACAGATGATATTGGAGCTTTCCAAGTTTGAAATTATTTCATTTTTGTCAAAGATTTGACCTACAGGGTCATTTCTGCACTTATTAAATTGCTGTTGCCCACGGTCTATGTGTGATTGTTTGGCAGTATGTGTTTTTGTCTGGCTACTTGCCCTGATCACATTTAACTGCAAGTTAGAGCTTTCTTTTTCTCAGTGTTTGATAGAAATTGGAGAGATTCAGAGAAAAAAAAAGTATCTGAGGCCTGGCAACAACTATTTACCATATAAAAAAAGTGTATGACTGAGGGACTGACAGTTTAAACAAAGATTCAGCAGATTCATATGAGGGTAACTGAATAAGTCAATGGTTCTAAAAATATCACAATAATTTATTTACAGCGTTCACATAAATGTACTGTGTAATTACTGTAACATTTCCACAACTCAGATGAGGTCGTTCTGCAAACATGACGAAGTCATTGGTGAGCTTTGGACACTACCAATAAAACACCATTATCCATATCCCTTTTAGGCCAATACAATATTTGACATCTATATTTTAGATTGCCCAGTATGTGCTGTCTATATATGTACTGTATTTGTGTATGTTATGATAATCATGTATGTAAGAGTGTGTGTGTGTGTGTGTGTGTGTGTGTGTGTGTGTGTGTGTGTGTGTGTGTGTGTGTGTAAATGATACAGTTTTCCCAGCAGGTGGTCAATGGAAGCTTAATTTTTCAGGCTTGAGAACACCCACTGTTTCCTTGTAAACTCAAATTTAGCAGGAAAATAGATGAAGAGATTTTGAAATTTTTTAACACAAAAAGCAGCCTTGTAATTACTGCTATCTGTTCTTACAATACATCAGATTGGGTTTAAAAGCAACTTGCTGATGCAGTTACAGCTCCCAAAATGTTACACTGTTAAAAAAAAAACACAAATAGATAAAAAGCTGAAAACAATTACTAATGTAATAACAAAACCTCATAAGGACTGAACATAATATGTAAACTCAGTAATGTTTACCCAAGATGATGTTTTCAGATGTCTTCATATTTCCCCTTTTAACAGAGTAAAAAGTTAAAAATTTATAAATCTGGAAGGACAATAGAGGGTAGCTTGTTGCATTAGAAATGATTCAACCTGAATACCACAGATGGCCTGTCTGTGCTGTGTAAGTCGCAATGCATGAAGGGTAACATTTTTTCTTACATTATTTATTTTAGGTTGCTATTTTCTCTTAAGCTCTTTAAGACTGACTCATCTTTTACATATAATGTCTGACAGGAAAGAAAGATGTTTATGTTTCACTACTTTAACTGTACGACCTTAATCTGTGTTCACTCTGCTGCCCTCGCTAAATTCAAGGGCTAATATAAATATATCTCCCTGAGCAACAACTCCTATATACAGTACATAAATGCACATACAAACACCCACATACTCTGCACTGTTGCCTTCACTCTGCCCAGCACACTCACAACTGGTGCCCACCCAAGCGTGAGCGCTGGAGTTAAACTATTAACTCTACATCCACTTTAATCACCTTTTACACCTCAGAGGAGGAGGAGATCGCTACATAAGAAAGCATCATTGTCGTTACTTCCTTTCATTCATAAAACTCTGATATGTAGAGGAGTAGAAACAATAGAATAGAACAGATAAAAGAGGGTGAAATGTGAAAGTTAAAGAAGAGGTGACAAGAATCCACCTTATTCTTGTAATACTCGATAATGTCAAGATCTATTTGGGAACTCAAGATACCACTGTACACTCTGCCACAAACACACCTCCAGAGAGCAGGATGTTTCCCTGTGCTACTCACAGAATGACTGACCTTTAAACACGACTAATGCCCCCACACACAAACCCAAACAAGTATACAGTATGTAAGTATACAGTAAGGTACAATACACTGCCAGATGTAGATGGGTTGGTGCTCAATAGCTCAAATTAATTCAAGCCTTGTGCATCAAATCAAAGTTGTATTGACTCCACTAACGTTCACTTTACAACTTAAGATTTAACATCTATATTGAGATTTTAGCCTATTTAATGGTAAAAACACAGTAGGAAAAGTTTGCCTTTTAGCAAGTTCTGACGTTAAATAGCCTTACATGATGTAATCTCCTGCCACCACTTTAAATGATTTTAACTGGCAAGACATAGTTGCGATAACCTGAATATTCTCCTTGCTAATAAAAGTAAAGATATATTTAAGAATAAAATAAGGAATAAAATATCATCTTTCTCCACCTATGTACACAGATACACTCTACAATGAACCAGAATACGATTGCCATGTTAAAGCATCGTGAAAACTCCAGGCATTTTAATGCACATAAAATTAAACTTTAATTAACTGGTTCAATCCCCAAACTGTGCTTATGCTGCTCAGTGAGTCAGGAGTACTATTACACACTGTCAGTAACGCATCCTTTGATGCCAAGATCATGCAGTGCCTCGTTTAATCATGAACATGTAGGAAGGAAACAACGGGCTCATATTTCAGCACATGAATTTTATACTGGCCTCATTAATAATCGTTACTCCTCTTAACGACTTTCTCCGAGTGTGCATCAGAGTGTGCACACCATGTCCCCTTAATTTACCCTCATTAGAAACAAACATCTCGTGGTTGTAAGAAAAGAGATGATGACCAACAAACACCTGAACTAAATTTAAAAGTTTTACATTTTGTAAATTTTACAAACTGAGAGAAACAATTTGTAGCTAGCTTTTATAGTTTGTGTTCCATGGACACAAAAGTAACCTATTCCTTTAAGCCTCTTGTCCAACCTAAGTGTCTCTAAATGTTTTGAAATGCCAGAAAAATATAATTACCTGACGTTGGTTGCAGATTTGGCTGACTTTCATTTCTCTCCAGGGCAAAGATGAAGACTGAGCTGTCAGGAAGTGTCCCTTCTGACAACCTGGCCAAGGCCAAATCTGCACTGTGCTACAAATTTGGTGGTTATAGTTGTATCTGCAGGTCAGGAGATGTCATGTGTGAGAGTGGGGAAAAACACTCCATTTGTCCCCAGTTTATTTCCTTTCATCTTACAATTTCTTAACCATGCTTGTTAAATGTTCAGCCAAATTCACAGTTTTACTTTGTAACTTTGCAAAAACATTGTATGCCACGTCTGTTTGTTTTAAGCAGAAGGTTGCAATATTGTTACATCAATATACATACATAATATTTAAGTAGGTAAGAGTTTCATTTGATTTTTAAGTTAGTCAGGTCTCACCATGCATTCAGGAGACAAAAGGGGGAGGCACCCAACTACTTCCTCTCTATGACATAATCAGTGATGCCATAGGGTAGACCACGTGTGGGGGGGATTGGATTGAATATTTGTATTAATGTTGATTTCTTTAAGTGGAATTGTTGTGGAACTGGCATTTCATTGAGTAAGGTAATTTAAACAAGGACATATTGCTTGTTTTTAAAAGAGAAATTGTGTGCACTGTGTAAATGAAATGGTTTCACCTAAAACAAGGTTGATCCAGATTGAAGAGGGTATTTAAGCAGTGGTTTTAGAGCAGCAGATGTGCAGATGTTTGAAAACCTAATTGTCCCCCTGTCATTACTATATGACATTCACTCTAAGCTCAGCTGTTAAGGAGCAGCTACCTGAAAATGGAGTTCCTTTTTTATTGGTGAAATTGGTGGTATTAGATTTTTTTTTTTTTGGCTTAGATTTGGTTACTTTGCCATATAAAAATGACAGATGTGACAGGGAAAATGAAATTGTTATAAAACAAGTGTATTTGTATGTAACTTAAAAAAATATATAAAAAAAGTTTGGACACCTGTATCTTAAGCACACTATTTATATCGAACGACCAACTCCACGATTGGTGGACGACTGCTCTACCTCCTGGATTGCAGCAGCAGGTGAAATTAAATGCTCTGGTATAGAGGAGAAAAGTCAAGTAAAGCTCTTCCTGTAGCACAAAATACCACCACTTCCAGTGAATGTGACAAAGCTTGAAAGAACATTTAAAGCACCACAAAAGCACAACTACAAATGTCGCATCACAGCAGGAGATGAGCAGCTAGTGAATGTAAGCAGGTGCTCAGCTTCATGTTACACTTACTCAAGCCAGTGTTGACTGGTACACAATTAGCTTTTTGTGTGATTTATAATCACAAACCTCAAAAACTAAAAAAGCGCAAATCAAAATGTAATAATTTCAACATGTCCTAATTTTGTTAGATTTTTTTTCATACAGTAATAGTGAAATCTTCAATTTAATTGTGTCATACTGATTTATCCTGAATCTACTATAATGAGCTTATATAACATATTTTGCTTTTTGGCATAAACGTATTCCAAATTCTCTTTTACCAAATTCTCTTTTTACCATGAGCCCCATCACCTCGCTCTCCTTCCTCTCTCTCATTAGGTTCCTATCCACCTTAGAAGTCGATGTCAGAGGCTGTTGTGGTGTACGAGGTTGGTAACGATCCCATTCCTGTCATGAATGTCACTTCACCAATCAATCAAACTTGCCCGTATGTGAGTTTGTGTGCGTGCGAGTGTGTCCATTAACTCCTGTAAAATTCTGGTGCTAGGCCATGGTGCCTGGAGAGAAGCACTTATGGAACGTCAGGTTGCTGTGAGAGTAATCTGTTTACCAGTGCCACAGG
The DNA here is from genome assembly GCA_034779795.1 of Ctenopoma multispine. NCBI lineage: Eukaryota > Metazoa > Chordata > Actinopteri > Anabantiformes > Anabantidae > Ctenopoma > Ctenopoma multispine. The sequence continues at coordinate 10,104,443 of JAUYWH010000007.1, read as the reverse complement.
GAGATAGCAGGGGGAAAATAGGATTTTCAAGCCCTAGAGCCAACAAGCAAACTCCCAAAGTGAGCAGTGTGCAACAAAGATGATTAAAGCAAATGGATTTTCTAAAACACAAATATGTTTTTGGACTTCTAGAGTCCATGTCTTCAGAATTTACAAGTGTGTAGTATGGCTGAGAGGAAGTATGGGCTGGTTCAGCAGTCAGGACACATAGCGACACAAAACTGCGAAGCAGATCACAAAATTCCCTGCTCAGCATTTCAGCATTTCTCAATAACCTTCTCTCACACAATTGTAATACCTTGAACCATATCGTAGACTCCAAAATGCAATTGGTCCTATTTCCTTCTACTTTGTCACACTGTGCTTATTTAGCTGGTTGAGGATTTGGCTGACTTCAGCATCTCTCCTGGGAGAGATAAAGACCAAGCTGTCAGGAATTGTCCCCCTTGACAACCTGGCCCCAAGCTGACAGAGCAGCAGTGATGAAGACAGCCACTTTGGGGCCTGAGCAAGGGCAGTTAGGACTGCCAAGGAGCTAATGATGCTGGGTAATACCATGTTGTCTAAGAATCATTTTAGCAGCTAGTTTAACAATGTATGCTACCATACAATTTACAGGCATAGATATTAAGATTCTTCAAAGTGTAAATTATCTCCGTTGAGCTCTTCTGATCTACCTGCATCATTTTTTTACAGATGTTTTGATAAAAGAAGCAACGTTTTTCAGTTCTTTTGAGGATTGTCTTGTCATTCACAAGTCTTCTGTATTCAATCAGTTTGTGTGATGTGTCTAGTCTTTAAAGGATTCAGTCATCTTCAGGTCTTTTGTCAGCATTATTGTTGATAAAGTTTAAAGTTCAAAATTATATGTAAAATCTGATATACTATAAGTTCTTTTACCATTTAAACCTAATACTTTGCTTCATTTTACAACAGAATAATGTAAACCTTTTAACCTTTTGTCAATACTTTTACAGTAAGACCCTTTTGTCAATATCCACAATCCATGTTATACTTTCCTGGTTGTTTGGAAAGGTACTGCACGGAAACGGTAACACTTCTCATCACCACTGACTGGAAACAATGGATGACATTAATCTTGTCTTGACTGGGCCATCACACACTGTGTGCACTGAGAGCGTGGAGTTTATTCAGACTGGTAGGATAACTGACAGATATAGATTTTTTTCACTGTGCTTTCTTCTCCAACTGCTGCACAGCTATGTGTGTGTGTGTGTGTGTGTGTGTGTGTGTGTGTGTGTGTGTGTGTGTGTGTGTGTGTGTGTGTGTGTATAACATGCACTATGTGTTATTGACTAGACCTTGTCCAAAGTTCTGTCAGAACTAACAGATTGATTGTCAGACCAGTTGCAGTGTTTTCCTGCATTACCATCCCTTAGGCCAAAGCCCAGCATGTGTGTGTGTGTGTGTGTGTGTGTGTGTGTGTGTGTGTGTGTGTGTGTGTGTGTGTGTGTGTGTGTGTGTG
>JAUYWH010000007.1:10067580-10102857 GCA_034779795.1 Ctenopoma multispine | reverse complement strand
GTGTGTGTGTGTGTGTGTGTGTGTGTGTGTGTGTGTGTGTGTGTGTGTGTGTGTGTGTGTGTGTTTGTGTGTGTTTGAGAGATTTAGCTTTGACAAACCCCAGGCTTCCTCTAATCACCTCCACCTTTTTCCTTATTATTCAATGTGTGCTGTCAATCACTGAAGTTTTTACTAAAGAACCTTCAGTTATTATCTGCTTATTTGTGCATTTTCTGCCTATCTCACACACAGACAAGTGTAAGAGGAAGTAACATTTTTATACTTTTCATATGCAGTGATCACCAGTGCACAACTATCAATATTGAGCTCTAATTAAATCTATCATGTTACTAGTATTCAGTGACCATCTTCTTTACATCCTAAAGTCAAGATTGGCCCTAGGAACCGCTCTGGCCTCAGCTCACTGAAAACAAAGAATGCAATCAAATGATGCTGCATGCACAAGAAAGAACACGTACAAATGCATCTTGTACCTTTGGGTTCAGGATACTTTGCAAAACTGAGGAGCATATGAATATTTTAAGAACGCTAAAGAAAAAAAGTAGATAACTGACTTTTGTTTGAGGACAGTTTTTGTAGCGTCATAGATATTATTAAGGCTGCAACAAAGTTGCTAAATTATTTTCATATTTCATTTCAAAAGACTTCATCTTTTTTTCATTATTAATGAATACAGATTATAATTTCACTCAGCCAACGTTGTTGTGTACTCACTATTCAATATAATGTAGTTTAGGTTGTTTTACAATAATTAAATTACATTTCATGGTCATAGATTTTACATGTCACTGAAGGTTTTAATGCACACTGTCAAGGTGTATGTGTCAAAACCTTTATGAAGCACACTTGCAGACTAACAGAAATGTTTTTTTCATGCCTGGTTTAATTTATGCATGAAAGAAGTCAAACCTACACAGCATTTTCTATGAAAAACAACATTTTCATGCAAGCAACAACTGACTGACTCTCCAAATTGCACTGTAGTAAAAAAGAAAAGCAGCAAACACTTCTCCTCAAACACAGTTTTGATGGTGGTGGCAATTACACCTGCCCTTCAGACATCCTCTATACAGGTGTGTACTGACTCTCACACACACCACAAACACAGTGACAGCATATCTTCAATCTGATACTGAAAACCTTGCATGATAAATGATTCTCTACACACACACACACACACACACACACACACACACACACACACACACACACACAGACAGACAGACAGATACAATGCATCAAGAGGTACAAAGAGAGGGGAGCAGGGGTTACAACCTACATTGTAACACACAGTAATACTGTTTGGCTTTGTGCTGGCCTCTCCTCCCCATACTGATGAGTTACCATCACTCTAATGGAGAATGGCTGAGCTAATGGACAGAAAAGCATCTCTAATGCAGATCAGATGTTCAGAGTGACAGCACAGCAAAGCGATAGAGAGACACAGTGATGACACAGGGCTCTGTTATAGCCAGAGACAATCTCCATCAATCAGTCAATCAGCTGCGTGTTGATAAACATCTCTGACAAGGCAACAGTGTCAGACTGAAAAAAATACTCTTGACTTCCTGAATATGTGAAAAAGGGAATCAAATATTGATTTTATTTTTCCACCCCTGCTGCCCCTAATTCCTTCACCCCCCCACCATTTTCCCATCTCTCTTTGCAGTGTCTCCCCCCTAGGCATTTATAAATGAATGTGTTTACGAAGAAGGGGAGAAAGAGAAATGGAATCGGGGGGAGAGGTGAGCAGGATTTATTTTAATTAACAATCATACAGCCCACAGTCAAAGTCAAAGATTAAAAATCATTAGGATTGATTCTGGCTTCCCACATTAAGCTGCGGCCCCACTGTGGCCTGAAAGAGTTGGTAAGGATGGAGGCGAGGCAGGGGTCAGGGAGAAAGTCTAGTTTGAGATTGGACAATAGGAAAGATAAGATATGAAGGCAGTTAATCCCCTTGGGGAAATTCTTGTATTATATGTAAAAGTCCAGACACACTGTTACAGACAGAAATATATATGCTATTATTATATAATCTAATTTGTGAGAGTAGAGACAGAGTGAGGAGGAGGAGTGCGACAGAGTTAAAGAAAAAAGACTGAGATTGCAACTGAATTGTGGACTGTCAGTCAAATTATTTAGAAATATAGTGTCATTAGGAAGAAACAGGGGAGGATTGATGGGCACTTATGTAAACTTCATTTCTACATGCAAACATCCAATCCACTTAACCTTAAGAGACACAACTCTGAATGTCAAAAAGAACTGAGGTCTCAGGTGGGCAGTTCCAGTATAATTACAGGACCATACTGATGGATAGGAGTTGTACATTAGCAGGATGTGATTGGCAGGAAGAGCTTCCATGACAGGGCGAGCTATGCCTACAGACTAACAAAGAGCATCGAAAAGCAAATGCAATGCTGTATGCAACCCAAATCGTCTTCTTGCGCATTGCTCCTGTCCTTCTTTTGCCCCTTCCATACCAACCTGCCTTTCATTATCCCTTATTTCTTTCCTTCCCTCTGTGATGTAACCAATGTGACAGATAGGCCTAAGTGAACCACTCCAAGTGTTCCTCCATGTAGGAATGAAGTCATTTCTCATCAGACATTCTGGCACTCCTATGAGAAACCAGGGCCCAGGAAGGCAGAGGATCCCCGTTGAAGCAACATGTGTCACACGTGACCTGGCACATCAGATGACACATTAAATCAAGGCTTTTAATTACTGCCAGCGGCCATTACAATCCTAAGCTACACCAAAAACTGTCATGCATAGACGGTGACTCTAGGATTAACTTCTTTGGATTAACCCTCTGATAGGCTCAATTATTAAGGCAGGCTTTGCCCTGAAATCGGTTTGGCCTAACGTAAGTAAAACAGAAATTTAACCATCGGGAGTCTGTATTAATCAGTGAGTGTGTGTCTCACATGGCTACTAGACCAGCACCACCCTACTCTCTCTCTCTGAGAAGTATAATGTAAGGATAGGGCCTGGTCTGTCTTTCAGCCAAAAACAGACTTAACAGCTGTGTGGGTGTGATATGTGTATTTGAGAAGAACAATAAAAATTTGAATATTTGCATTTGTCATTGTGCATGCATGTGTGAGCACTGCAATCCTTAGATTGTACTGACTGTTGGGAAGTGAGCAATGACCTTACTTTGCCAAGGAGAAAGAATTCAATTTAATATGAGAGATGGACCTTGTTCATTCTCACACACTTAGCATGTCTGAGCATGTCCTCTCCATGTGCACATATTCACAAATATATTTTTTTTACAGATTTTGAAGCTACATTCAGTCAACCGCCACCTTCTCTTATTCAAAAAAGAGGCAAAAGGATGATTGGCAAATAACCTCTTCTGATTAAGCCTTTAGGTAATATCGTGAACTTGGAGTGAAGGAAGCCTGATGACGTGTATAAGCAGATATTAAGAAAAGCCATTGTGTGTGTGTGTGTGTGTGTGTTTGTGTGTAGGTGATATGATTTCTCTTGAGTTGAGCTTATGAGGTGGAAGAGGGGATTACTGCACCACGCTTCTATAATTACCTCTCATCTCTGAGCCAGTGCTCTTAAACACAACAGGGAACGCCAGGCTAGCACACACTCCAACACACACAGCACAGTGGGGCGCGCTTCAGTACAATGTAGCAGGCTGAGAGGGAGTTATTTCTAGAGGGTTACATTTCACTCAAATGGTGATTGGAGACCACCCACACTACCTTTAAGTAACACAGGTCAGCTTTGCTTTGAGCGCGCACACACTCTTTCCCTCTCTCTCTCATCTCACTCACACAAGTTGCTTGTAAGTAAGAAGAATGACTCACCTGTAACTGTTCCTCCCACACAAAAACCCACTTAAGAATCCATTCGCACAAGTCATGCACTCACATTACACCGTATACTGTTTCATTTTAATAGGGATTATGCAGAAAATCACATGTCACCTGTTCTTTCTCTGTTAGAGACGCACACACAATACAATATTACTTTTATTCTGTGAAAAAAAGCCAAAATTCTGTTTTTTACACTGACTCTTCTGATGAGAACTAGCCTTAATAACCGTGAAAACTATCAAGGCCAAGTATGCTTTAGAGCTGACAGGGTCCTACAAAGATGAACAAACCATGAAATTCAGAGCTTTGAAAAAGTCATTAAAAACTATGCCAGGAGTAAATTGCTCTGCCACACTGAATGATTCCCCCCACCTCCCCATCCCCCCACTCTCTCACCCTCGCTCAACTATTAAAAAAAGCAATATGACTTCTTGTGGACAGTCAGACACAGGGGGCCAGTTCAACAAGCTGGACTGAAAAGACGAAAGGAGGGGAAATGTCACCACAGAGGAAAACACCGGTTCTAAAGAGTTTAGATTTATATTACGACTCCTCTCCACCACTGTCACATTTAGTCCGTGATACATGAGAGAAAAGAGTGACACTGCTGTGTGTGCGACAAGTGTGTAAAAGGTTTTTGCAGAACTCTTTTTTTTTATTATTGTCTGCAGTGGGCTGTGGAAAAAGTGAAGTTGCTGCTCTACAGCCCACAGATAGCCCAGTGCACATGGTTTCATACATACAAAAAACAAAAATATCCACAGATAAACTCAGCAGAAGAACACGTCATTGTCTTAGGGTAGTTTCACTGAAACAACTTGCAAGCTTTCCTTTATGCATTAAATTGGGACCTCTTAGCTGATAATGCCTTGACTAGTGCAAATGAGATTAGAATGTACTGTCCAGCCCAAGACACAAAGCTGTCTGGACAGGTGCAACTTTCCCTCTGCAGGCCTGAGGTGTGTTCAGGCATAACACAGTATTTTATTTAGGCAGCTGGCGTTTAACAGGCTAACGATGCTCACATAAGTAGGGAGAGGTGTGAGCTATATGTGAAGGCTGTGGTGACAAGAAAACACCTCAAGAGAGTGCTCAGCTCACAAAGGGGGACACACAAAAAACAACGGGCTCGTTATGTAGCTATGAAATTGTCATGTGTACTGATAAATCGGAAGTACTGTCATCAACTCACTCACTCCAACCACAGAGATAGAAAGAAATAAAGCACGATATAGGACCAAATGTGTTATACATTACCGTAGAGCAGACAAATCAAAGTACGCACAAAAATCCCCATGGCATTAAGCGTCGCTCGGATGCTGTGCAGAGGACATCAGTCCTATTTTTTTACTACAGATTCAAACCTCGGTAGACAGAGAAAGTGATAACACGCCAAAGCAGAGGAATCTGGTTAAGCGCCACAATTTGGGCATCACTTCGGTCAGGCAGGTGTTTTCCCCCCGCAGCGCTTTTCATTCAAGAAAAGCGACCATAAGGTGGTCTCCCACAGCTGAGCCAGCCCAGCCAAACCACTGTTAGACACACACAGAAACCATCTGTGACCACGCACCTCTTACGCAAACACAACGACATGCAACACTGACATCAAGAGATTCAATATGTGTATTTCTCTATTAAAATGTTGTTTTTTCAAATCATCCCCACTCTCTCTTGGGAAAAAAGAACAATAAACGCTGCACAACTTTAGCGAGGTAACACAGCAACTAGAAGAATACAACAGGAAATGGTGTTACCATGGAGTCTGAAAATTAAAGTACGGTAAAGATGATATCAAACTTACATGAAAACTTGCTTTTGCGCACTACAAATAAAGTGTTAGTATTAATTCAAACGGGTTTTTTTTTTCGTGTGGTGATCCGATCTATGTCCACCTGAAGTTGGTGGATAAGGATCCGTACACATATTGAGTCTTTTTTTTCTTTTTTTTCTCCAGGAGAACCATACATCTACCGGTGTTTCAGACGCTGGTTCACTCACCCGTTAGTTGGTCATAGGATCCATCCAGCTCTCGGGAGTCCGACAAGCTTTGGTCACGGTTTTTCGCCTTCATGTTCCCCGTGTGCGCCGAAATGTGAAACTATGGACACAGCTGATTCTGTTTGTGAAAACAGTGACGGTTTTGTTGTTTGCCTTCACGGAGGATGTCTACTGCCGTTAACAAGTCATATTTGATTTGCCCAAAAAAAAAGACAACCCATGTAAGTCGTTATTTCTCGTGTAGGTCCTTGTGTGCGCTCTCGGCATCCAGGAGCTGAGTAAACCATGCGCGCTGCTGGTCGGCACTCTCACGTGGACTGGCACGCGCACACGCACGCAAACACACAAAGACGGCGAGAGAAAGAGAAAGACGGACACATAACCAATCAGATTTTTTTTCTACTAAATTGCCTAGGTTTGGATATTTTAATGTGAATCCTAAAAAATGTACATATGGCCAATACACATATGACACCAGTGAGTTCCGCAACATTTCCCCTAGCGACATAAAACTGTTTATGTGGCTTCATTCATGCAGTATCTTAGTTGGTGAGTTGGTCATCAGATTGCTTCTCTGCCATCATTATCACGTTCACATCCGCTCCTAATATACAACCCCTTCAACTGAGTCAGACCAATGTCGGATGTTTACAGAAACATCAGCACCAGCAACAAGGAGCACACTACTGCTTCCAGGCAGAGGTTCTGACTATATCTGATCTATAAATACTCACTGGCTCTGGGAAGCCTTATGTCTATCCGTTTTCTTCATCTCTTCTCTCCCTCCCAGTGTCTTCGCCTCATTCCTCCTCGCTTACTACAACAGTATGACATTTGGTCACAATCTGTCAAGCAATCTGTCTTTGATGTCATATTTTTCTACATTACATGAGGGTTTGCACCAACCATTCTTTCATGCTTCCATTCATTTAACTTCTGGCTTGAACTGTTGTAATATTTGTCACCCTGTTACTGTGTGGAGAATATAGTCTTTTATTTCAATATTTATAGCGTTTGCCCCCTGTTGAAGACAGAGTATGCAAAGCATAGTGGATCCTCAATTACTTCCTCATTTACTAATTTACTGATTCTCACTCTCTCAGGAACCAAGTGACATCTGACTCACACACATCAATAAAAAAATACAATAAGACATTGTCCTCAGATAGGTCTGCTTAAGTTCCTGTCTGTAAATAGGCACTAAAACAACCGTTTTCTTTTCATGTTACAGTCTCATAATGTTTATGGCTCATGTAAGATAAGATCTGAACCTCTGAATCTTTCAAGCTCTCACTGTAAACTGTTGCAAATGTGACTTTTTGTTCAGAACAACTAAGATCAACACTGCTGATGTTGAGACTGTGCAAAAGTGTGTGAACCATATCACAGTTTGTTCAATTCAACCATTTACAGATGTGGTTTGAACTACTTTGACTACAATATGGCCACATTCTGGCGTTATTTGTTCTTGTGTGTTTGCCTTTAATGCAGGTAGAGTAAGAAATGTGGCTAGTCCTCCTCGGTGAAAACTGCTGTGTTTGCAAGCATTAATGACCCACTATGAACACACACAAATGACTTTGGCTTCGGTACATTAGGCCAACTCTTGTCAGATCTCCAATTATTGCCAATTTCTTTTTTAACCCATCACAAAACAAAAAGCAGTCTTAATGTTACCTATCGTGGCTTTACTGATTTCATAAGCAGAAGGTAGACAACCACATCCTAATATACAGAGCACTGCCTTCTAGTCTCATTACCATATAGATGCCTGTATGGTTGGTTTATCTGTGATCATTTACAATTTGAGGGTAAAGTATGACATCAAAACACCTTGGAAAACATAACTTAAGGTCACGAAGAGTTGGATGTTCCCCCTGCTAAGCCTCATTTAAACCACACACGCTGTCAATAAACAGGGGGAGGTCCACAGTAACCATAAGGCCTGCTTTTTCTGTCATCTAATACCAACACACATTTTCACAGATACGGACGATTGGATAGTGATTGGATTTCTGTGTGTGGTAAATGAAAGGAGACAAGGAGAGGTGGATTCTAAATGAAGGCAAGGAGTGTGCAAGAATGAAGGATAGTGGAAGTTGGGAGATCGATTCATGGTGAGTTAGAGGGGATTTAGTGATTCAGAGCCAGAAGAAAGACCATCAGTGAGTCATTGATGAGGGGGCTGTCTGTAACTGCGGGGGTCGGTACTTCTAGACGAACCTAGATGTGGACGTGTGCACGCCATAGCTGTGCAGTGACCCAGAAACAACCTTGCTTTATCCCAGAACTGAATACTGGGCATGATGCCAGCGAGGTAGCAAGGTCTCCTGTTGTTTTGGTACCGAGGTGTTGTTTGCATCAATATTTTCAACATCAGATAACATTAAGGACAAGACAAAGGCCTTTTCATGTTTGTGATTAAAGCTAATTTCCTCCAGTTGACCTGCTCTAAAAACAATCAAGAAACTACAGGAATCTGAACACTAGTCTCTCTAACATCTTGGTATTTATGCTGATTGGACAGTGTTAGTCTATGGTCCTGTTCAACAATAAGGCATCACAATTCTCTCTGTACAGATAATTTATTTTAAGCATAACTCAGCATATAACTCATTTTTTGTGCATGTGAGTGTAGCTGCAAATTATAACTTGGAAAATTCAAACCAAGCCTGAATTAGCTGTTTAATCACAGCCTGCCCATAAACCTGCAGCTCCTTCTAAGCAGATTGTTCACACCTACTCAAAAGCTCAAACAGACACTCGGAAATACAGGTTATGCTGTTGGTCATGAATAGCTCGTTGGTTGATGCTGTTTTTATCAATGACTCGCAGACGCAAGTCATTGATAAAAACTCTTCTGTCCTTGACAGCTCTCTCATGAGCCAAATTGCACCGTGAATGTTAATAGCACAAAACTCTGGGATCCCCAACACGAGGTGTATGCGTGTCTGTGAGCTCACATCACAGCTACAGTGATACCAACCAGAATTAAATCAGTATGTCACACATTGTTGTGTTATTATCACATAACAAAACAACACAACTCTTTCTATGTAAAGCTTTGTTTATGCTCAAATACAACAGTCAAGATTTGCTGTTTCTGTGGGATAGCGGAGTAAAATTCTGTTGCCAGAACAACTGTGCGCCTCGTCAGAAACGATTGAATAAGATGGATTAATTCAGAAATAGCTGTCATTCATGGCGTCTCAAAACTCTTAAAACGAAAACCGTCCTTGTTAAGCAGTATTAAAAAGCACTTCAAATGTATAAGTGACACTTCCTTTCATTATTCACTGCAGCCAGCCACCTCCAGCACAGAGCTGTCAGCCAGGCCCAAGTCCACCAGCCGATACTGACTGAGTGACTGATTGGTGATGTCCAGTGAGTCTCCGACTTACATGCACACTAAAGAAATTTACACACACGCACACCACTAAGGCACACACACAGCCTGGCTGGAACAAGATCTGACAAATTTGAAGGCGAAGGCAGAACCCTGAATTCTTTGTCGTGTTGCTCAGACCATCTCTGAACAATCTCTGCACTGTGACAGCGTGAAATACTCTGCAGACAAAAGCCGCTGCTATCAGGAAATACCATGAAATGTACTTGGTCTGTAACATTATTTAGGTAGGTGGTGGCGTCGAAGGTTACATCCACAGAACCCAAGGTTTCCCAGCAAGACATTTTCCCCACATGCAGCAAACTGTGATGTAGTGGGTATGATCAACACCAGTCGACCAGAAGATGGTTTGAAGATGCTGTGACCTAGTCATCTAAGCATCATAATCCTATCACTCAGATCTAAGCCTCAAACCAAATATTCAGCTATCCTAATGGATATATATTTAATTTTGAATGTGATATTTTTTTACTAAATGTATGATATCAGTAACATTGTACTGCACTAATATAATGTGGAAATACACAAGCTTTATCTCAGCCTGGGAACCTGACATCCCTCTCACTCACCACAATGAACATTGTAACACTCTAAACTGAATGATGACAAGTTAATAGCCAAATACGCTATTTGTAGCTGTCCTACAATGGTGGCACAACTAGAATGAATAGAAACGGAACAATAGGCCATTTGAGAGACACAGCAGAAGCACAAGCAGGTCACTTGTCCCACTTGCATTGTGGAAGCAAACCAGCGACCACTACCGTAAACATGCCAACACTGTCAGAGCAAATGTGTTTTTCAAAGCCTCCTATGTTGTGAACAAGACGAAACGTTTGCTTTTACCAGTGAAAGTATACAAACTAATCTTCCTCGCTCACAACAGGACAAGTGTTGAGTGTAAGTTTAAGGCTTAGTGAGCTTGCAATCAGATTATGATTTATTTAGTTTATTTTACTGGAAAGAAATTGTTTATTAAAATGCGTGTGCTGCTCTAGCTGTGCCAACTACGCCACCTAATTTGTTTTATTTATTATAGTTAATTTTGCTTTATATAAGGCTATTCATTTATTTTATTTAAACTGATAGTTTATTGATATGTGCATGCAGCTATTGCACCTGTGCCAATTGTGCTACCTACCTAGTTTAATTTATTACATTCTCTTCCCCGATGGTAGTGGTTGAATTTTATTCTAAATGTTTATAATTTTAAGTGAAAATATATTTTATATGAAATGAAGCATTATTATGTATCATAGAATACATAGTATATACCTATTAAAGACTACATGCCAAACAATAAGCAATATGCAGACATACAATTTAAAATCTTCTTTTTGTCTTACATCAGTCTGATAATATAGAATTATTTGTCTCACTGAGTTCTTGTTGTTCTGCAAGAAAAAAAAATCTCCCATGTAAACAAGTCATTTCCTGCTAGACAGATTTTGACTGTAAAAAAATGATAAGACTATATGCCATCTGTCTATAGGAAACATCCTTTGCAATATGTCCTTTAGATTTGCCTGTCCACAACGTAATCAGATTTTCTTTTCTCTAGGCATCTCTATCTTTCTGAAGCACATGCAGAGACACGTTCTAGAAATGGATACATGTGTGACCTTCAGAAAACAAAGATTCCATCTCTGCATGCAACAGATTATTTTTCTTTTAATCAGACTTAAGTGTAATTGTGTTTTCTATTTTGTTTCCATCCATGCCTTCTCAAGAAAAGAAGGATAACCTAACCCTTGACCCACAGGTACGTTTGCTGTCTCGGGAAGCATTTAAAACCTGTGATAGCTTTTCAGTAACCGATGTCACTGTTTGCCTGAGGGATGACCTCCTCTGAGGCAGAGTGAGTGCACGCACGTACACACACACACACACACACACACACACACACACACACACACACAGTCATGCCATAACTTGCCTGTCATATAGATAGTGAATTTGTGACAGTGTGTACAATAACTATCGTTTTTTTTCTTTCTGTCCCATGTATACAGCTTGTGTTTTAGGTTTTGTTCACTACAGAGAACAGTCGAATAATGTTGCCTCTCTTTATGTTTACTGGCTTGGAGAAAAGAAAACCAGGCAGACCAGAAATGTGTATGAATTACTCATGAGTGTAAAGTGCATGCTTTCTCTTTCTGAGTCATTTGCTTCACTCTTCATTTCCTCTTGCTGTTTTTTGCCCCTTTTTGCCATCGTCTTTTAATCCTGCTGTGTGTCCTTTCGGAGTCTGTTCCAGACGCGTCCTCTCCGTCCAGACAGCGCAGTCATTTCTGTGGAAAGGTAGGCAAATAGACACACACACCCACACACAAACTGGAGCAAACAATCTGGAGGTGCCCTCTACAATGGCTAATCAGCAGACAATTGGTGTTTACACAAATCATCTATCAGCTATTTACCCAGAGAATAATAAAATAAAATCCGACGACAACGAAATGCTTAAAGTTTAGTTATTTTAAATGCTTCTTTATGTCCTGGCAGTTCCTGTGAAAAGGTTTTATACGAACATAAAAGCTGTGTTGCAACCCTGTTTCCTAAAACCCTCTATTTTTGACAAAAAGAGAAAACCAAAGCGTTGCCTGGATTATGTTGTTCACTGGTTGACATTTCACTTTGGATAACAAGACTCAAGACTTTGACACAGGAGCCTTGGGTTTGCTCTCCACTCTGTGGTTGGGTGTAGGTGTTAAAACTATTTGATCAAAGGTACAACATGTAGCACTGACACTGAGTGCAGCACTGATACTGAACGTACACAAGATAACGCAATACGACTGCGTAAGCCCTACATAAGCCCTGATGCACTCAGACCACACAATGTGCATTATTTAAAATAGCTATATAAGGTAAAGTTAGCTAACCTTAAATAAAGCTCAATGTCTGTTCAGAAGTAAACTTGCCAACTGTCTTAAAAAATCCCTCTGGGCTTTAAGCAGTTTCGTGTCTGGTAACCTGTGGTGTCTGGATATACGTGTACGTCCCAGCAATGAACATTTCAAACAAGAGTTTACAGGCTGTAGCATCGTTGTCCTAGGTTCATGTACAGCTAGGGACCAGAGATGCCTAACTGTAGGGTTGTCACCTTTCATGAAAACATGTATACATGTGTGCATTCACTCACGTACAAATGCGCCTCCTGTGCTACCCCAGAGTGAATGAAAAGTGTTGTTTAGTGGAGCAAGAGACTGTTGTTTACGCTATAAAGCACAAACTTCAAATTGATTTGCCTACAGGATATCTGATTGTATTGTTCTCAGTTCAGTCATCCCTGATGAGAACACCATTGAAATTCAAAGCTAATATACAAGATTGGAAACACACAAACCTCACTTCATAATCAGCCACCAATGTTTCCCTGGGGAGTATACCATTCAATTTTCAAAGTGATTTTTCATTGACATTTAGCAGACATTGACCGAGAGGTAAGACAGCCCCTCATGTTCTTCCAAGCTGTGTAACCTGAGCTTGTCTATTAAATAAGTGACACCATCCAAGCGCACTGAATCCAGATAAAGTCTGGAGAGCTTTTATCCATGATAGAACTGGTTAGAGATGAAATTTAAAGACATGATTGTGAATCCCATTTATTTCAACATCTCATCACATCCTTCATCGTGATCTTTTATCGATTCAATATTCTTTCACAACAATCTCATTATCACTTCTTACTACCCGGCCGTGTCATTTATCTGTCGATGTAATGAATTGTTGAAACTTTCCATAAAACGTCCTCATTTTTCATCAGTGCACCATCAGACCCAACAGTGTAAATGTGCTGGACAAACATTATAACAAATTGTTCTGGGTTGGATGAGGACGGCTAAATAGCCATCAGCAGGGGGAAAAAGGCCCATCAAATCACCCTCTGATAGATCACTAGGGTGTGCTTGGCCCAGACAGGCACACGGCATTTATAGATGTGAGTGGGGGAAAAAGCCACTAAGGGAGATGGATGGAGAGCAGAGACTGGTGGATAGATGCAGAATATGATGGAGAGAGCAAACAAGAAAAGTGCCGATGTGCTGAGCAGATGGATGGAGTGTGGTGGGGCGGAAACTGCCCCAGTCTCTACCCTGAAATGTGTTGTCCCATTAATGTCGCCAGAGGGGTTGTTTTCATGCTGCAACAAAAGTTGCGAGTTGTGAACGAGAGGAAGGCTGGCAGTGCTGGTGTTTTAGCTCTGTCCCTCTCCATTTGTTTCCACTGAGAGAGGCAGGAGCAACAGGCATATGAATTACCACTATATGATGCGATGATTTCCTCTCTGATGATGCTCTTAAGAGCTTCCCTCTTTTCATCAGGATGCTCTTTACAACACCGCCTACTTTTCTCTCTTGTAAAATTCATTGTCAATCTAATTACTCTGACCATCTGTAAAGTGGCTGTGTGATCGGTGTGCTATGATACTAGTAGGGAATGAATGGGATGAATGGGAGCTACAGAAATTAGATTTGAGTGTATAATAACCACAGCAAGCTGCACAAAGACTTCTATCAACGGTCAGAATTTTTTTCTCATAAGATTTCAATCCAGTGACACAGACAGACCTCAGTAGTGCAGAGTTTTCAATGCACTGTATTAAATCAGTCTACAGTTTAGTCATGAGTGTATGTGTGCATAGGGTTAACTGTGTTTGCATCCATTTGTGAATGTGCATGTGTGTCCTAGGGGTGTTGAATAAGTAATGCAGAGGCGCCTAATGAAAGATAATGTCTAGTTAATGATCTGTCAAAATGAAGTGTTTGCTTATTGAGGGAAGGATCATCCCAGGCTTTAATTTCCACCCTGTGACTCATACTGGAGGATATTACTTCTTTGCACACAAAGTATACACACAGATATGTACATACAGAAAAGGAAAACACACAAATCAAAAATACAAAAGCACATGAACAGTGCATTATGCCCAGGTTGAGCTTCAGTGCTAGTGTATGCGCTGGTTTGTTTGTGTATATACTGAGAAGTGCTGAAGCGTCTCAACCACTTCAGCTTCCCGCGGATTAACAGAGGCGATGGAAAGAGAACACAACAGCCAACCACCCATAAATGGACATCTAGCCAACAGCTATGGAGGTAGGATTAGCCTCTGCTTTATTCACCACACATCATTGTCAGAAAGAGCTCTTACTGCTAATCTTGGCAACAGCTTTCTTTCTCAGTGGGACTACGCCATTACAAAATAATGCTAAGAAATGACTGATGATGTGTGCTGTGATTTACCGTACAAAGACGTGGCTCCAACATGAAACACAACAACGCACAGTCAGCCGAGACAAGTTTACAGGCCTTGGAATGAATGATGACTTAAGGGGGTAGCATACGTATATATACACACACAGAAGTCTCCTTGGCTCAGGCTGAGATGTGGTATAGCAGATAAGCACTGATAGCACATATGATGAGACACGACACAGGCACACACACACACACACACACACACTGCATCAAGCAGGTCAAATAACTGGAGATGAGGAGGTCAGACAAAGGTTGGGTAACCATTTAAAAGTAGAGAGACACAGATCTGGAATATTTCTAAATACAGCAGCATAAGAGAAGAGAGATGGAGAAGAATAAAAGGGAAATTAACGAGATTGTCTGTGTGTGCATGAACTGTGTATGACGATTTGCCAATTAAACTATTTGTCAATCAACAGAAATTTGATCAATGTTGGTAATTCAGTAATAACTTCAGCCATTAAATCAAGCAAAATGGCAAACATTTGGGAATATACTTTGCCAAATTTGAGGTTTTGTTGCTTTTTTTGTTTAAGTAGTTTTGTGTGTTTTATTAGTTTTATCAATGTGTTTTTGAAAAAGACTCCTTTCAACAATTATTTTATATAAGAAGTTTGTTCTTGTCACTCACTCACTCATTCTTACAAGCATAAGATTGAAAAAATAGTAAAAATACAAGGACACAAGGATACGTCATTGTCATTCTCACATGAGGCATGAAAGAACGAAACAGCAAACTCAGGACAAGCTGCAAAATTGTGAAAAAAATAGAATAAGAAATAAATAATATGTACAACAAGTGAGTAAATGAGTCAAAACTAACAAGCAATCAATACTGAAATAATGTTTCCAGCACGAATGCAGTGATACTGAAAACATCATGTTCAGTGAAAGGAGCTTTAAAAAATCTTGCAAAAAAGGATGAAGATTTAGTAAAAATCTGAACTGAACCCCTGGAAGTGTTACTGACCATCAAGTGACAACAAGCACACAGATTAACTGAAAATGTAACAAAAAAAGATCGTGAGATTAACAGTGATGGACAGAAGAAATTCTTCTTGGGTAACACAGGAAAACATTTGCTGGACATGGCAAAAGACTGGGTAAGAGGAGAAAACATAAAGAACAGAAGAAACAAGGAACACAGACTGATTGATTTACAATGAATATTAAAAATGGATGTACTTTTTTCTATTTTTTGTGGTTCTTTAAAATTCAGCATTTGTTGTAACATTTTTGCACTAACAGACAAAATTATACTTCCCTTCATTTTAAGTTCATTACTTTCAACAAGTTAACTTTTCTACAAGAACTGAGGTTATTTGTTTTTCCAACAACAGCTGTCTACTGGCTCACATCATAAGGTCACAGGGAAACACAGGCTTTTATTGAGAGTATGCACAGTGTGTTTCATTTTTCACCACCTACCGTATGAGCTTATCTAAGCTTTACCTCCACCCACAGAATAAAACCGCAAGCAGCACCCGAGACAAGGATAAACTACCGACCATAGTTATTCATTATGTCAGTCACTGAAGCACACCACTGGTTCCCTAATCCAGTGCATGCAGTATATGTAGCATAGTGATAGCTTTCTCCACTGTATACATACAGCAAAGGCAGATACAGTCAGGCACACTGACATACAGAGCTCTTCAGAGTATTAAATCATCAAGTGTGGCCAGTCAGTTGTCTGTAGCGTATTTACAGTGATGGATTGGACACATGATTCAAGTCTAAAAGAAACTGTCTGACCACTTTAGTGTAAAAGACGAGGATGTGCTGCCGCAGTTTAAATTACTCTGAGGTTTAACTGCAAACCTGGCTTGGATGATGACAGGGCAGAGATATTGCTTTCCAATCTTTTCAACATACTGTATTTTAAGACTGAAATTAAACCACATGCTTCCTGACACCGACCCTGCAGCTTTTTTTCTCTTGGATCTTCGTCTATGCCATCCAATTAGAGAATGCTTCACATTTATCCATTATGCTCTGTAAGCCACAAAGCTCCAAACTTCTCAGTGGTCGACTGATTCAGAGATGAGTATGCACTGTAATCAATGTGCTTTACCATCCATAAAGGCTCCATCTCTGTGTGCTGTCCCACTTAAGACTGGTATTTATTTGATGTGGCTGATGCTATTATAAATAGTGAAGTGTCATCACTTTAATTTATGCACAAGTCATGTCCCTGATCAACAAAAGGGAATGGCAATACATTTCCAGTCTATTGTCTGAATGCAAGAAAACTTTCCCCCCCAAGGTTTCTATCTGTCCTTAAATGCAAACTGTCTATGTGTGTGTGAGTGTAGGTTCCTAGCAATGAAGGATGTACAGAGAATAAAACTGGCAAAACCAAAATCATTTTTCACATCCCACTCACAAATCCTTTACTTGTCAATGAGTGCCACTGTATTTAAACAAGCAGGCTTAAAATGACGTTTTAAGGCAAATACAAAATAAGCCAAGATTCCCTAAGGATCGTATTAATATTAGGTGGTATGCTTGCCTTACAACGAATCAAATATAATCAGTATCCGACTCACCACTCCCCTGTACCTGTTGAGAGGGAGCAGTGCCAGAGCCAAGCTGTCTCAGGCATCCTGCTGTTCTCTCCCACAGGGCAGAGTTATCATCAAACAGGGATGCTTCACTGGAGCTCACCCCATCTCTGTCACCTAACCGCCAGCTTAGTGCCACATGGCCACGCACACTGAAGAGTGGGAGGTTTGGTCCACGTAGTAGTATCAATCAAAACACAGGAAGAGCTGAATATTAACAGTAATGCTACAACTTACAGCACATAAAAGTCAGGAAGCTGTCAGGAAATACAATCTATGTATGGTTTGTACAGGAGGAACGTGTCAATACACTCATTAATAATGCAGTAAATAAACCCTATTAAGAGCTAACAGTTATGTTATAGCTTGATTTACTTGCAGTAAAATGAATCATTATTCAGATATCTATGGCCTGTCTACTGGAACGCATTATTGGGCATTTCGCTCAACAGCAACATAGCTTCCATTTCTGACAGTGTGGTGGGTTGAGTAATAAAACAAAGTCAATCAGTAGCTAATTGACTGTAACTTACGTACTAATGAACTAGGAGACATGACCCCACCATAACAGTGACTATAAACACAAAACTTGTGGTCAATTAGTGAGCATTTGACAGAATGTAAATACAGTAAAACAGATAGTGAGGCGTCTTCATTGCTGGTACACTTCTACATGTCAACTTTTGCATAATGAAGTAATAAAAGCAGTCTATGCTGACACTTATAGGCAAATAATGTGAAAACTCTGGTGACAGTTCTTACCCAGCAGACATTAGGAAGATGTCACAAAGCATCTGAGGCAATGTCAGTCACAAAATCAAACACAGATAGCCAATTGATGGAGACACCGTTCTAACCACTGGACATGAAATCAACCACCTCTCAAAAGCTGCTGAAAGGAAATTCAACAGCACACACACAGACATGCACACTAACTGTTTAGCTCTGATCAAAGTAAACAAACATTTTACTACTATGGTACTGTAGTACAGAAAGCAGAGACACACACACACTAATGAGATTCAGAATTATTAGTAGTCAAGGCAGTCATTAGGCAGGATATGTAGGAACAGAGTTGTGGTGAGGGGTGGTCTTCACAATCAATACCCCAATACTGTACACCATTAGCTGCAGATATTTATGTCTGACTGGAGAAGAAGAGGCCATTTGTTCTCATAATGCCAATGAAACATAAACAGCACCCTTGCACAGCAAGCCAAAGTTATAACCAAAGAGAAATATAAAATGAATAATAAGATTCCAGTTTATTAAAATTTTACCTTTTACATGAAACCCACATTATCATCCTGTGAGTAGGGTGTAAAGAATAACATAACACTGAATACATGAAGAAGAAGAAAATAAACTCTAAAAAATGAACCTGAACAATTCAAAAAGCAATGAGAAAAAGTACCGTCATACTCACGAGCATAGAATGCCCCTTATGCCTCAAACAAAAAGAAAAGCACCACTAGGCGGTTTTCTGCCAGTGGACCTGTCATACATATATACATGTATTACAAATGAAACCTACAGCCAGAGCTGGCAGGAATTTCATGAAGACCTACATTGGTTGGTTGAATGCCTTCAGGAAAATTAAATGAAAAAAAAATACATAAAATAGACAGATCAAAGAAACCAACCTCAAGACCCTGATATCACCTTTCTGGCAGGATACACAGACTCAAAGGGAAGAGAAAATGAGAACTATGGAGAGAGAAAAGACAAAAGGAGAGAAAGAGGGCTAGCAGGGGTTAGAAAGAAAGAGTGGGAGAGCAATGGAAAAGCAACAGCAGTGGCATGATTGAGGGGTAAGCAGAGCTCAAGGCTTGCAATGACAGGTAATCACTCACACACAATATGCTTTGACAGCACAAGAAACGTGTCAAAAAATAAAAAGATCCCCCACGCAAACAAGCAACAGCTCTCAAAATGACACATACACACAGGCATTCCCACACACATGCACTCTCACAAGAAAAACTGAACAGATTGTAATTTAGACAAGTCTCTTGTACAACTGAAATATCAGGTCAAAGGAAACAGCACATTTACTTTCAGAAGTCATTTGTTAAAACTCAGAAGATCAGAGGGTTTGAAGTTTTGGTTTTATGTATAGTATTAGCATTGGGATTATGACTTGCTGGTTCTATATTTAGTAAATCGTGATGAGTCAGGTTCAGTGTCACCCACTTCAAAAGGTTTAAACTAAGCCAGTTAGCCAGTATATTGATATTTAGGAAAAGCTTTTCACACTCTGAACGTGCATAGTCATTGTGTTTGCATAGCACAGGGCCAACAAATCCAGAGTGTCTGCTTCAGTGCCCTAGGCAGAGAAGCAGATGTGCCATCCAGAAGATGAATCTACGCCACAAATAAATCAGACCTTAATAGAGTTTTCTCTGGAGGATTAGATTTGCTAGGGCACACCTGCGTACTTACACATACAGACACTTACAGTATTTACAGTACACTACTTAGCCACTACACACATACATTTAATGTCCAAAGACCCGTTTAACACCCATGCACTGTTCACATACGTGCACTCACACACACGTAGGTGCAGGAATTACATAACGAAGGCCGCCCGAGTAATCCCAGGACGACTGATGTTCCTCACTCTCCACTTCAGCAACAGTGAAACGAGAGATAAGGAGAGGAAAGGATGCAATGGGTGAAAAGTTCTAATAATCTGAAATCGGTCATGAAGGTGTGTAGATGAAGCCGTGCTTATCTAGGGGCAGAGCACAGCGACTTCCCTGTCTAAAGTGAAGCTGAAGGTCAAACTCGAAAGGAATGTAACAGAACCAGAAGACTACAACTGAAACACATGCGTCTAATGTATGTGTTGGTTAATTCAAGATTAAGTCAGGAATAGAGTTTATCCTGGAGAAGATTAAGTATCAAACCAAAGAATGTGGCTTTAATTTTTTTTTCAGTGCAATGCCTCTGGGCTATATTGTTTAGGAGATTAAAATTACATAACCAGGTCTTATAGTTTGAAATTCCGTCTAAATTTCAAAACTATGGTCATTTTTAAATAAATGTTGTTTGAATTGCATAGAAAGACGAAAGGAGATTTTTTTTTTATTTATCTGAAAAGCGTCTTTAGAGTTCTAGTGTGTAGTAACAGATAAATCCCAGTATGGGGGAGGCAATATCCACAACTGGTTTAATAATCTCCTGTTTCAGTCAGGATTTACCATATGTAATGTTTTTCTTCGTAAGCCCAGAACCTATTTCCTGGCACTCAGATGAAGAAAAACATGACCTTTTCAGCTTTTTTAAAAATGTAATGCGACAGATCTACTCAGGTTCCCTTCTTCTGGCAATATGACAGAATAAATATGCAAAACTGAGAACAATACAAAACTACTACTGCACAAAACTAAATGAAAAGCAAAAATATGAAGTAAAATCAATCAATAAATAGTTGTTCAGTCTTTCTCAGATCATAAGGGAAAGCCCAGACCACAAGAACTAAAAGCTGCCAGATAAAAAGGTTTTCCCACTGCAACTACAACTAAAAGATGCTTTAGGATCAGTGATCCAGGATTCGTATACTGCAAGACAAATTATTTTTTTGCAAGAGCATGAAGTGCTTCAAAAACAGCTGGATCCCACAGGTCCAGGTAAGGTGAGTGGGGCATCAGATGCCATTCAGTGTCTCCACACTGAGGGAAGGAATGCCTCCAGAGGCCTAGTTTTTCTACCTCTGGACTCAGGACCCTATTTAGGGTCCACTCAAGCTGAAGAAGTTGCCGTCTATAGTCAACTTTGCACTTCTCTCTGGCTATTGCTGTTTAAAATAAGACACACAGAGTTTGCAAATATCACTTGTTGTTAACCAGATGATAGTTGTAATACTAATAAGAGGTGTAAATCTATTAGAATGCACTGTAAACAATGACTGGTAGGAGTGGTGTTTAATAATAGCTGAGCTAATGATACAGCAGTAGAGCATTGCTGTGATTTAAATTTAGTCCCCTGGCTGCAGTGAATCAGCTGCCTCATAAGTATATTGGCTGCTTTCTGGAAATATTTCAGTGACTGGTGAAAAATAATGGAAAACTATTTTAGGAAATATTGAGGTGACCAGACAGTTCAGAGGATGAAGGTGAGACTTTCAAATGAACACGAGTGATCGTTCCCTGAATCAGCCATTTCTCCTATACTTCAAAATCACAAGTGTTAGATAAAATTTCCATGGAAACAAGTATGACTTGAATTTCAGCATTGGAGAAGCTTTATTAATTCTGTGGAAACACTCTAGAGGCCAGCAGGACTAAACAGTACAGGTTTCTTTGTACTTTTTCATTTGTTAACTCTTAGCATTAAAGGGTGTTTGCCCTATGTACTGATCCCCAAAGTGACAAACCGGCCACCCAGTGGTTTTCTTGTGTGCCTGCTTTGTCTGAAATCCTGTGATCTAGCACCTAGTTTTTGATTTGGCACAAAAATTACTTTAAGTCTGGGGCTTGTTGAGTCTCTTCCCCTGAGCGCTTGAGATTTGACTTTTGACCGTATTGCCGTTTGCTCCCATCATGCCACAAGCCTTGTTTACTAACAGCATAACCAACGCTGCTAACCACGTAGCAAACTCGCTGGCAAAGTTGTATGTGCGACACAACTCACTCTCATTCACCACCACTTCAGCCTACGTACCCATGTACAAAAAGCAAAAAAAAAGTTATTACATTGACATGTATTGTACAGTGTTTCAATAACCATGCAAGAACTTTCTACTGAAGTCATCTTGGCCCTGTTGATGTGAGAGGCTTGTTTTGCTCTGGGTCTGACACTGGGTCAAACACTGTGCAGGACAATGTGGTTCCTATGGCACAGGCAGCATGGTTACCACAGGCGGCATGGGAAGGGAATGCAACACGCCCCAAAACCTCATCAGAAATTTCTGAATCCCATGCTAGAGACAGGAGGGGAAGTGGCCTGTGAGGGATTATGCTTTTCTGTTTTTAACCACATTATCTTACTTTAGCTAATATTAGCTGCTAAAAATGTGTATTTCCTGGAACCTTTAAAGAATTAAACAAATGCAAAGCTACAAACCAAGAAACACCTAATTGAGACAGTTTCATCTAAAGCTGGACAGCAACCCCTTTTGATGCTGACCTAGGGTCTCACACTGATAGACAGGAGAAGAGACAAAGGAAAGAAATGAGCAAATGAAAGAGAATAGTGATTCAAATCAGGGACCAAGATGGTGAAGAGGGAAATTGGAAAGCAGGGGCTGAGGAGAAAGTAATGTGTCAGGAGGCAGAACCTGAGGTTATCAGTGAGTGACAGACAAAAGAAAAGGAGAGAGCAAGCAACTTTCTGATATATTTCACGCAGGACCATTTTAAGTGACACAGAGAATGGAGGACACCTATTTGTATCTGTTTCAGTCACATGTATGGCATCAGTTTTGTGCTGAACAGTATTCTTTTTCACTCAGGGTTGGCTTCTAAATTGACAAAGAGAAGGTAATGGGAGGGGGTGACATGAGCGTAGATTATATGAGAATTCAGTTTGTCCTTGCTAATACTTATTACTACTGAAATATCCCTACCAGTACATGGAGAAACTGAGACATGGATAAAGAGTTGACTCCAAAGGAGACTAAAGGTTATGTTATTCTTATAGCAGTGGTTTTATGAAATGGGAGATTGATACCACACATCACAAAGACCAGAAGGCTAAACCCTAAACACTATTTAAGCCAATTAAATGTACATAACAATACTAATTAGACAAACCACACACACTTGCTAAAATAATTGGCCATTCAAACATACTTGGTAAATAATTAAAAAAACATTTAATTAAAAATGATGCTAATATACCTGTTTGTAATCCATGTGGTTACGACCTTGATGAAGCCAGTTCCCATTTGTTTTCCTCCTGTTGTCATCTCCTGTGATGTTCTCACTACTTTCCCTTCATTGCCCATGCATTAAACAGCATTTTAACCTCCCATCTTTTTTTTTCACCGCAGACAGTAGTTACTTGGCTGGACCACCGACTGTAGAGGAACTAACCACATTAGCCACACGCAGAGGCCTACATGCACCAAAAAATGCTCATGTGTTATCCAGCAACCCCTGAGTTATACATTTTTCTCTTTATTTTATCTTATTTGCATGTTTGTTTGTTTTTGCTTTAATTATTTACCCTTTCTGTTGTAAAAAATTATAATTGTGTGTTTTTCAGTGATGTTTCCTCATACACCATGACAAGTGACACAAGACAAGAACAACACAACAGTTCGCTATCAACAAACTTGTGATTCAACGCTCTCAGCCACTGTGTATGTAGTTAGTTCTGCTAAACTGAATCTAGGTAATAACACCAAAAACATCATAATTTTTATAATTAGCTGTGGAACGCAGCTTTAGCAGTAAATTAAAAGGACACTGTAAATGTTTTTGTCTGGGGTATGTAGAGAGCAAGACGATGACAAAACGTTAATAATGTTAATGTTATTGCTCCATTTCTATGCAACACGTAAATTGTTGGCTACTAAAAAAATGCTTTAAGCGTCTTTAATTTGATATTATTACTCTACTGCCTTGTCCACACTGCTTCTGAATGCTACTAATCTGGTAGCTGAAGTCACCTGGTTTGGATCTCCAGCAGTCTGTTGTCAGTATGGGCTCTGCAGAGGATTGAAAAGACCTGTCAAATCAATCAGGGAGAGCAGAAGTGCAAACAATCCAATTAGTGATAAGGGGTGAACTATGAAGACCTATGAAGTGTAAAGTAACCAATCCAACAACCAAAACACAACCAACAAGTAGGACATAGGAGAATAATTCTAGTATTTCTAGATTTGTATTTGTTTCACAAATTACAGAGAATACACAAACCCCTCAAAAGTCTCTCCCTTCCTTTTTCTCTTAAACCACTCTCACCCTGAAGTTTAAGTCCACCTCCTCTCCTTCCCTGTCATTCCCCTCCTCCTCCTCTCTTGGGACACATCGTACTGAGAAGTAAGGGACTATTATACATGGAGAGATGAGGCTGTGGATGAGGAAGAGTGGATTGGGAGTATAGATAGCAGCTGCTTTCACAGAGAGTGGTGACTGAGCACTGGCCTGTGAAATACAGACAGGAATGGCTGTGGTTTATTGAAGCTGGAGCTCCGCCAATCCAGATCTGGAGGAAGAGAATCTTCTTGTCTCATACAAGCTTTAGTTTGAGATGTTGTCTGTTACTATAACGTTCACTGTAAAGTGGTGAATTGTATGAGCGCAAAAGTTGTGCAGAGACGTATTGTAGAGGCATTTTCCACACTTTCTGCTGACCATTTTTACTGAGTCATTTACATATTTGCATCCTTGCAGATAGTAATGAATGTGAAGCACTGAACGCATCTCATCAAGACATTGTTAATATCCTGAAGTAAAATGTAATAGACAGAGCTTTATCGACCAGATGACCCTAGATCTCTCGGAACTGCAGAGGTTGTACTTCTCTGCCTAACAGAGATGCAATTGTGATAAATGCTCACATTAAAAATTCCAGTATGCATATTTAGTTCATCTAGATCAAATGTCCAGCCAATGCCAGCCACGAAAATATCTGATTGACAAACCAACATTGGCATAGAGTACAAAAGAAGTATCATAGTCAGTGCAGAGGAGAGTTACTGGCATTTAGTGCAGCCTTCTTCTACGTTCGCCTGATCCCTTTAGGTGTCACCACAGCGGATCATCCGTCTCCATCCTACTTTTAATTCCTCTTTAACTCAACAGCACAGATTCCACAATAGTTGGCAGTCGTTGGTAACCAACTGATCCGGTATGAAAATCTCATTTGTGATCTGTGATTTGGAATAAGTTTTATCCTGAATGCCCTTCCTGACACAACTCTTTCCATTTACCTGGGCTTGGGACCAGTACAATGGGAGCACTGGCTTGTGCAGCCTTGAGACATTCAGACAAACTGTCTTTTTGCATTACATTTTAGTTGTCAAAATCTGTGTGCCTACATTCCCCACAAAGCTACTGAGTCACTCATAGTTTGGTCAAAGATTCAGATGTATCATGCCAGTAGCATCTATTGTAGCACAGAAACACATAGGCCAGCTACAAAGGTCTGGTAAACTCAGTTATTTCTCCAAACGTGTTTTTTTTTTTTCTTTTTCAAAGTTCTGTGCTTTAGATCCAATCAACCCAGGACTCAAGCTACCTCAGCAATAAGCAGTAGCAGTACATCAATATGCTGCAGAATAGATTTTATTAGTACTGTAGGTCTGCATCAAAATACAATATTTTTAATAAAAAGACTGGATAATAATCTAAATTGTCTCAGGCTCTGTTTGCACACAGGCATTCCAATAGAAATAAATGTCAACAGCAAACATTTAGTCCATAACCATCCACTTGAGCTACAGCAACCAATACTTATCCTTCCCATGGGCTGCTGGCAGTTGTCAATCATGCAGTCACCTGACTAATCTGTTAGATCCCAGTGGTCTGAAGGTAAATGAGGGCTCATTTCCTCTGCCTCTTCTCAGAGCTAAAATGGCATGGCAGAGGCACCGGGACGCATGGTAGAGCCATCTATACGTGGCATTTACTCACTAAATGTGCTCACTGGCCTTTGTACAATGCACACTCACAAAATGTCCCTGACCTTTTATTCTGGCGAAAGGGGCCTAATTTATCAGAATTATTTGGAACACTGTAGCACCAATCACTTCACAGTTTCTCTGCATATAGCTGTGAATATGTCACTCAGATTACATTTCCCCTTGATTCCCACTCTTTATTGCAGTTTTCACTGTGTCCTCCCATGCTGAGAAAGAGTGTAAAGGTTCAAGAGCAAGTTTGCATTGATTACTCAACCATACTCAGCCACCTCTTTCATAGGATGAGCTGGGAGATGTTATTATATTTCTTGAAATTTGATGTCTGAACTGAGAGCAAAATATACTCAGGGTATTCTGGTGAGATTAAAAAATGAAAATGACGAGGCAATATGGAGAGAACAGGACAGTGGCCAAAAAAGTATAAAAGAAAATAAAAAGCACAATAGAATAAAATGTGGTTGTGTTTTGTCCCATCTTGTCTCCAACACAACACAGAGAGCAACAACAAATAATTTTTTGTCCAATACTCTTCAGGAAAATAAAATTGGACACAAAAGTAATCACAGTGAAGCTTTGTATTATTGTGTTAAGAGAGAGGATTCAACAAAAGAAGCAAACTGTGGTCTCTTGACTTGGAGTAAAGGATGAGAGGATGTCGCCTGTGTGACTACTCAGTAATCATCTCTAATTATTGTTGCCAAAGCTCAAATCCCTGCAATCACACTGGGAGCTTAGCTACACATATCACACTCTGCACTAATGGGATCAGCTTGACTCAAAATGGAGGGTTATCACATTTTTATCACACATGGGTGAACATCCCCATACTGTATGAACAAACACACAAAGGCACAGGAGTTTGCGAACTTTGATTTGCAAGAAAATTTACATATTGTTCAACATGAATAAAGTAGAATATTGT
This sequence comes from Ctenopoma multispine, assembly GCA_034779795.1. Classification (NCBI taxonomy): domain Eukaryota; kingdom Metazoa; phylum Chordata; class Actinopteri; order Anabantiformes; family Anabantidae; genus Ctenopoma; species Ctenopoma multispine. The sequence continues at coordinate 10,076,273 of JAUYWH010000007.1, read as the reverse complement.
ACTGCCAGGTAGGATTTTATTATCAAAGTTTTTTTTTTTAATCTGTTGTGAGATGAATGATACAAAACAAAAAAAAGCAAAGAGTAAATGAATGGACATGATCCAAAGTTCTTCAAATGTCCACAAATACTGTACAGTCAATATGTACAGGGTACAGCAGTACGCAATGTGCCAATACTCCAGCACATACACTAATACACACACACACTCAGATTTAGATTAGCTGCACCACGGGAGCAATCATTAGATTACACAGCCGGTGAAGTGTCTCCACATGTTTTCTCCCCGGGAAAGCCTTTGTGCTGTGCCATGGGCACTATAACAGCTAAAGCTTTCTGAGTCACAGTGAAAATGACGCTGAAAGTCTGTGTATCCTAGTCATGTGGATGGTTGTGTGTGTTAACACAAATCCTCGTTCTTAGCACTCGTCGTGGCATTTTATTGCTTTTAAATCAATCCTTTACCAACGATTTTGCTTTCTATTTTGTAATTTCTCATATGAGTTTACATTCTCAGATATGCACATGTGCATCTCAATGGTACAGTCAAGTCTTTTTCCTACACATGCAACACATACAGTAAAATGTTTCTTTAATACGACAGTGTCTGCCTGTAGGTGACTCTGTAACTTGTTGTATCCATAAATAGATCACAGATTATCTGGATACAGTTTTACAGCAGGGTTTCATGAGCCTGTATTTTATTGGTTTTATATGATAAGATAAGAATCTTCTGCAGATTTGTTTGTCCATTCATTCTATTTCTACTTACAGGGTCCAACTTGTGGTTGCGTCTACAGTAAATGCCTGTTCATCTCGTAGGAATTTGTGCTGAATTTAAAAGGTTATCCTGTAAAGCTGGGACACATTCTTAAAACGTCTACAAGAGATGTTGACTGAATATAGCGTAAAATATGCAACTCATCAGCTGAGCTGACAAAATGTGTGGCTCACTTATCTCTTACAATAGCTCGTATTTAACGTACCCTGACAAGACCTCCTCCCACAGCATTTACTCTGTTTTGGACTCACTCTGGAAGCACATGAAAGTTTAAAATAGAGTGCTGTTAGCAATGGAGAAACAGCAAGGAACTGCTGCTGCTGCTTAGTTTTTCTAAGAGCATAAAATTATGTAAAGCTGTTTTTGCACACTAAGAGCTTTCAACCTAAGGCTCTGACATCTATATTAAATTTGAGTAAATGAGAAAAAACTTTTTTTTTTTTTTGCCATTTGCCTTCTCATGTAACAAAAATCTGAGATTAAACAGTACTCTAATGTGTCAAACAATGCTGCAGATCTTTGGGATCTTTCTTGCTCTTGTCCTCTAGCAGAGTGATTGATCATTTTATCAACAAAGACTTTAGCTTTTATCTCTTGGTGTCTGATCTGCTTTACATCCTTTGTACATACAGCCAGTAAGCCTTGCAGGCAAGCTCATGGCTCGAATACAGATAAATGGTTCAATAACAAAGCCTGCCTCAAGTGTGTATGTATAAAATTTAGTTTTGCCTCTAAATGAAAAGTCTGAAGCAATTAGATTTAGGCTGAAACGACTCTTGTCATTGCTACAGTATCTTATGAGTATACCAGATAGAGTAACACATTGGAGATTGTGAAGACGAAATTGAGGCAGAGCACGAAATAAGAGAGAAGGGAATGAAAAGTGAGTGTGAGAGAGAGATGACAAGGCAAACTGAAGGATGCCATGAGGCACCTACACCAATCTCAGAGGTAGACAGCTAATTAATCTCTCAGCAGGTGCAAAACGTCAAAATGAACTACAGACCCGAGACGGCATTGAGCAGGAGGAGGAGGTGGGGAAAATATCAACTGGAAAAGAGGGAAACTGCAGAATATAATGAGTGTAAAAAAACTTGGAGGAACAACAAGTGCATGACAAGCAATGACAGAGATCACAGTACTTTGAATGTAGAAGTGCTAGTGCTGAGACGACAGGATGCAGACAAAACCTCTGTGTCCTTTAGACTGCATGTGACTTAACAGATTGTTTAAAATGGACTGAAGGATATTTTCTTAAATTGTAATAATGTGTCTCTTAGAATGACATTAATTTGTATAAACACCAATCAGCTGCTGTTAACTGACTTGTACAAGCCATAAAATCTCTGTAAGTAGCCATTACTGTGCATACAGAGGATCGAGATGCCCTAAATTGCCATTTCCATTTCCATGAATATTTTCTTATCACAAATTTTATATATCTTATTTTTACTGAGCTGTTATTTCCAAATACTGTACATAACAGCATATGTAAAAAGCTCACCAGGTGCCTCCCTGTGGCTGCTCACTGTTCCCCCCAGGGGTGATGGGTTAAACACAGAGATTCAATTTTGTTGTAACATGTAAAAATGTGACTAATGACAATAGAGGCTGATTATTAAATACAACATTTTATCTGTAATCTCTGCAACGTACAATTCATTTGTAATTTGATCCTGGATAAAACCAGTTACAGGAGTCATTAAATACTTGATATTAAACATTTTACAAAAGCAGTAAAAGTACTGCATTTTGTTTTGACATGCTTTACATTTTACAGGTGTTCATGCTGCTGTTCTGAACTACTGTAACAACCACAAATACAGAAGAGGGAGCCTAAAAATAGAACTAGTCTGTAAGAGACAGACAGGAAGAAATGGGGAAGGAGAAAATGTCAAAATCTTACAGTCTCTTGGCACTTGTCTTGTCATCTTATGAAGTATGTGAGTGATTTCAGCTGCTTTTCCACCCCCTGTCTTGTTCGCTGTACCGCATGCACTTGTGCTCTGTCCTCCAACCTCGTACATGAGAAAACAACCCCCCCCGCCACCACCACCACCCCCATTCAGACCCACAGAGATGGGAGTATGAAGAGTCATCCATCTCAGTGGGGAGACTGTAAAGGCAGGTAAGCAACAGAGGATATGAAATCTATTTCTTTAGAGGATGACAGTGTCAGATGCGCACAGTGACGCTCAGATACTTCCAACAAATACATCAAACCTTCATGCTGTGACTGAGAAAAACACCCAGGTGCATCTTTCATTGGGCTGCTGACTGGTCCCCAGATAGTCTTTGTTGACACTGAGGAAGCTGTTGTAGTGCCTAGGAGCCCCTAGGTAGTAGATAATAATAGCATACACAGTGACTAAGTTAAGTGCACACAAAAAAATTTTGTATATTGGTGCAGAGCTAGACAGAAAACATTCAGGCTTATTAATGGTAATGCAATACATTTATATGCAATGAGATTTGTGCTTTGATCAGAGGAGAAGCATTGACAAATTGCATCTTGTAGGCAAATTGCATGATAGCATTCTAATTACCCAAAGCTATCACTGTCAATCGCGATCCATGCACACTGCACACACATGAACATACACACGCACACTCATCAGCCACAGAAGCTGTGAGGGCAGGCTATCATCCTGGCCTATCAGCCGTAATAGGTTTTCAGAAACACCATCACAAACCAGGCACACACATGATACACACACACAGTCACACCTGAGGGGGTTCATTCCACTGTTGCTATTTTTGGCCATGAATGAATCCCATCGTTCATAACTTGCATTATTCAAACAAAAACCAAAAGTCTTCTGATTGAGAGAGCACAGGAGAATGCCACTGGCTGCTGGTATATGCAAATGATCTCTCCTGTGAGTTGTTTCTCCACACACACACACACACAGTACGAGTGCCATAGGCAGAGCTGTCCACATGACAAACGAGGTTCTGCACCTAGGGCTATTCAAAAAGTTCTGCAGCTAGACTACAGAAAGGGAAACCCCATCATTCCCCTTCCCTGCTACACCTGCCTACCCAGTCCCAGCAGACTTACAAACAGGAAACAGTTTTTTCTTTTCTTCTAAGATTTGGCTGTATGTTTATTTATGAGTATAATTAGAGTTGGCTATACCTGTTTAATGAATTAACATTTTGGGGAAGCAATATTCATCTGTATTTTTATTGGTGTTTCACTTTCAGAAACTATTAATTATGACAGTGCCCTTTTTTTACTGATCTGGAGACTTTGCGTTGTCTGACAGGAGCTCTGTAGTAGTTATTCAAATTTACCCTGTTAGCATTCATTGGGTATTGGGCCTCACTTTAGTACAACTGTTGACCCATTACATTGTATTATACTTTCACTTTCTTGCTATAAGAGTATTTATCACATCACTAGGATGTTTGATAATCTAAATTAGAATAATATGTAATATTTGTGTCAGTCAGCTGCTGTTAAAAAAAATACCTCTTTTATCACACACAATGTATCAGGCTTGTTTTTCATACAACAAGGAGATGGATTTAGTGCATGACTTAGGGCTGGATACTCCACACACATACGCAAACATGCTCAAACATGGTTGTTGGTGTCCACAGTCATTTTTTTTCATGGCCATGGGCAGGTGATGGAATTAAATAGTTTAATTCAAGCTTATATACCAGGCATGTCCAAAGTCAGGCCCGCGGGCCATTTACGGACAGATTTTATGTGGCCTTTCCAAAGGACATGCTTTGGCTTGGGATGCCTTTAATCATTTTTCCCCGGACATTCAAAAAATTATTGAAAAGGTCTTGAATATGTCATGACAAATACTATAACTTCCTTTGCTGCTGGAGTTTTATACAAGGTTTTCAGTAAGAAATATCAAATCAAATGTGACACATTAAATTGAGCTTCTCACTGGCACTGTCTGTATTTATCATTTTCAGTAATGAGGCTGTGACTGCAGACGTTTTCCACCATATAAAGGAGTTAGAAACTCTTTACAATGTTAAAAAAATCTATGGATATGACAAGCCTAAGAGCAGTTCTCCCTCTTCAGTGCTTAACAAAACATGATCAGACTCTGCATCATGTTCCATTGTTTCTTACAGGAGTCTATTTGAATGAGGTCAGTGCTGCAGGGGCTTGAATTAAACGGAAGGCTTAAATGTCACATTACAAGATTGACTTCTGTAAAATTCATTACTGGATTTCATGAACGGGAATGGGTGTTAATGGCCCAGAAATGCCACTCATACACAGTCTATCCACGCACAGTGCTTTTCAGAGGGCCAAGGATATGTGTAGCAGTGGCGATGAAGGCTGCTGCTTTGAATGGAAGTCATAAACACAAAGATTACATCTTAGCTGCTGCTGTGCTTATCTGCCTGAAGTGCAGTGACACTTTGTTTTTGCATGTGTGTCTGTAGTGGTAGCTGCTTTAGGGTAAGGTTAGTTTGATTAGTGACTCTAAATAGCCCGTAGGTGTGAATGTGAGTTTGAATGATTGTCAGTGTCTATATCTCAGCCCTCTAATAGACTGGTGACCTGTCCTGGGTGTTACCTGCCTCTTACTCAATAACAGATGGGATTGGCTCCAGTGCCTCTGTGACATATAACACAAAAAAGTGGTCAAGAAGGTAAATAGGTGACATTTTATCTTAGTGTAGACATAAAACACTGGCAATGTGGAAAATCATCAGTGTGGATCATCACATCATTACGAGGGAGCTTTTATACAGCTAATTTATGAAATCAAAGCCCTTATAATCAGTTATATTATATTAAATTTCCTATTAGAGAGCAGAGTATACAACTTTATTTCTTGTGGGATCTACTTCTAATAACTATTAAATGCAGAGATACTTTACTACTGTATGTTGCAGCTGAAATATATTTCAGCTGTTGACACCAAGGCTTCACCTCCATATTGTACAACATGTGCTTTTTTCTATTATGTCTAAAGCTGCAAAGGAAGTTGTGTGTTCTATGTATTTCACCCCCTGTAACAAACATCCAGTGTGTCTGAGGGTGAAGATGTTGCCTCTTTACAGTGTAATTATAATTACAGTAACATTAAAAAAGAGAGCAAGTGTGTATTTGCTTCCTATGAGCACAAACCAAAATACAACCCAAGAGTTCATATTTCTATTTGTGTATTTTTGGCCAAATGGACTATTTCTGAAACATTTCCAGGATCTCCTTTTGAACAAAAGCAGCTATCTACGTCAGTATCCTCTAAACTGGTTTATAACTCATGCATGCACTCCAGTCTTGATCCTTTCCAGAACACACACACAATACCTTTTCCTTTGCCTTATGAAATATCCATGATAGCTTGCAAAAAATGTTTTCAATCATGACTGGAAATAGGTCATGTTTTCTTTCTTCATCTTTTTGAGTGCTCATGACAGGAATTTATCAAAGAAGAAGGGCTCCTTGCATGGTTCAGGTTGTTTGTGTGAGAGTGAAGAGAGTGAGACAAAGACATTTTGCAAGGGAGACAAAATAGAATATATCAGAAAAAAACAAACCACAATGCAGAAAACACTTTACTTTTTTGCTTTAAATACAGTTTTACTTTTTTACATTTTGTTACTTAAACAGTACATAACATTAGTCATGTCTCAAATCCCTCATCATGTCATCGGCATGCTGTCTTGTGAGTGCATCTTTGCATCTGTGTATTTCTGTTAGGGGGTTCGCTTGTGTGCACATTGAGTATGATCCTATAAGATGCCATGGCAGTGATCACATGCGCCGCTTCACATGGGGAATACTCACAGCAGTACTACGCTGTTATGAAAGGCAGGGTGAAACAAAAGATAAAAGAACAAGAGGAGAATATAAGGAATCTGTGAGCCAGGAGAGAGAAAGAGAACAGCAGATGACAGTCTAGATGACAATAGACTTTCAGAGCAGGATGCCAAGTGTGACTCACAGGAATTTTGTTGGCAGAACTTAACTCAAAAAGGAGAGAGAGAAATAGAGTTGTGCTCATGTTTGTTTCTTGTTTAATGGAGCAAAAAATATTAGGAGTTAAAAGATAAGGCCATGAGTTTGTTGCTCTTTTCAAAATGTTACATACAGAGACTAAAACCAACACTGAATTATGTTTACTCACTCTAAAGTCAGGACCTGATTTACCATATTTGTCTGTTTCAGACGGCACCACTGATGTTCAAAAACTATTAAAGCCCTTCAGTGAGCCACACTGCTGCGCTGGGTGATGTGTTTCTTTAATATGAGAAAAGTGAGGTCTTTCTTTACAAAAAAAGAGCTTCATGTGAGGACAGGTGCAGCAGAGAGGACAGTTACACAGTAAAAAGAAAACTTTTGTGTGATGTCAAACAACACAATTAAACACGTCTTAGTGCCTCAAAGCAAAAACCTTTGTTCTAGGCAACATTCTTTGTTCAAATGTCATATGGTCTAATGGGAAATACTTACTGTAGCACCTTAGCAAAATGCTAGTGAAGAAGATTTATGTTATAGTACAGTGCTATGTGTATAAGTCCTGTGCTTTCATGCTGTCTCTTGACTAGTTATGTTGTCACTTTCTTGTCTTAATTAATTCCAGTTTTTCTTGCTCCACCTCCTCCCATAGTTATTCCACATATAGTATATATCATTAAATGCTCACAGCTGATAACAATCCAGTGACTCCATCTGACCTATTAGTTGAAGGTCGTCATCAACTATCAAATGTCTAGACTTCCTATTATTAGCGTTAACACCCTGTTAAATAAAATTCACAGTGGTCAATAAGAAAATCTGCTTTCAATTCTAGAAGCAATTAACACTTAATGACATTATTATTTTCATCATTCTTTTTTCAAATAGATATATAGCTAGTCTGCTTTTACTGAAGGATGAGATTACACTGGACAGAGTCTGCATCACCACAACAGACCACACAGAGTTTAAACAATGCTTGACAAACACATACGATACAAATAGGCCCATGTGATTTCTGGGGACATGACACTGACTTAGATTCATTTCCTGTAATTTACACCGCTGACACAAAACAGAAGGGCAGCTACATTTTCCAAATGTACTTAGGGCAGACCTACAGACACAAACACACACATTATTCACAAATATTAAAGATTTAAAAAGTAGAAATAATTCCGTCTCATATTGAAAGGTGAAAGAACTGAGGCTAAATTTACTGCAGGTGGAAGCACACATTTATTCACTTATTTTCAGCAGCAACAACACACCACCCAGCTATGTCTGATCACAGAACCCGCATTAAGACTTAACCCATGAAATACACCTTGTCATTTTTACATAAAACACACCTCCTACAGATCACCCCTCCATCTTCATACACTTTTACAGCTACATGCTGTGAGCACAGACACACACTGATGTAACTCCTGAGTTGCCAGCAGGTTTGTGTGTACCATTGTAGTGTTATGGACACCTAAAGACTTCTTTCTACCCATTAAGCCAGATTTATACCTCTTTCTACATCCTCTGCACTCAGGGCATCCTGCTGTCTTCTTATCTTATCTATATCATTCCTCATTGATGCAACATTCCTTTTCCAACATTCCTGTTTTCTCAAATGTTCTCTCTTTTCTGAGCAATTTCCTTTATTAATTGCTACTTTTTTACATATATACTGTATATACATATATACATACATATAGATATTTATATTTTCAACCGTTTACACACTAAATGAAAAATTAACACACAGTTAGTAAAACTCTGCTCCAAGGAGCAAAACAACCCTGCTGATCTGCACAACATTACACACAATGTCTGCTTCCCACTTTTTGCAAAACTCTACACACAGTGATTTTCAAAAGACTACACACACTTAAACACATTACACACAGATAAGGATTGGGAGGTTACTTCCTCGTCAGAAAGAAGCACTGGCTTCACAGTGACCACACACATGAAT
>JAUYWH010000007.1:9975324-10051530 GCA_034779795.1 Ctenopoma multispine | reverse complement strand
TGTGTGTGTGTGTGTGTGTGTGTGTGTGAGAGAGAGAGAGAGAGAGAGAGAGAGAGAGAGAGAGAGAGAGAGAGAGAAAGAGAGAGGCGGAGAAGGCAAGCTAGGGTAAACTTGACAGGTGTTTTTAGAGATGAAGTGGAGCAGACAGCTTGTCAGTTGGATGGAAAGTCAGTATTTTGTGAGTGTGTGCATGCGTGTGTGTTGATGGGTGGGTTGGTGGTTGTGTGTGACATGTAAAGTCAAGTGTTAATGCTTGGTTGAGCATGTCGAGGACCAGAACATGAAGCTCCTCACAATGTGGAGAGGGAGAGGCTGACAGAGACAAGATGATACAGGCAGAAAGAGAGAGAGAGAGAAAAGTCTATTTAAATTCAAAGTATTAACTCTTTTTATCAGTTTACTGCTTTAAAGTACACTAGAGACAAAGTGAATTAGGCTTTTGTGTTTTTATATATATTCTAGATAGTCAGCAAAAAATATGAGGACAGAATAATATTACGTTTTATTAATTGCACTAAAACATTGCTTAAAGGGCTCATAACTGGCTCACAATGAACCTTCTGTCCACCAAACATAACCTTGTTGAACTTTAACATTTACAGTACAATATAAATTTCAAGGGACAAGGTGGAATATGTACTATGAGTTTAGTCACATGAAATAATTACACAAATTGTTCCACCAGCGACTATTCCTATTAATTGAAAAATTATCCTGCAATTCACTTCCGTGAATTATGTCTGGATCATTGAGCTACTTAGTGTTAGAGAGATTTAATCACTTTATTAGCCATTAAACAGAGAAAATTGAAGCTTTGAATTAAGCAGTGCATGATATGTTTTGTCAAGCTTGTAAAGATTTCTACAAATCATTAAAGTTCTAATTGTGTATTTTATAGTTGTAAAGGTTGTCATTACCTCAAGCTCCACTTTTTATACTGCCTACACGTGTACAAGCAAGGACTTTTTTTCTGCAGTGTTTTTAAATACCTTTCTGCCAGTATCAGAAAGAAAAGTCTTAAAACCCTACTACTGTTCTGATGGTTACATAAATCACATGCACTCATATATAATATAAAGATATAGACACACTTTGGTCAACTCATTGCTTAAATTGTGATGTGTGATGCGTTTGAGCTCTGTATATCACTTTGGGTGATTTAAAGTTAGAAGTGATTTATAACTTAATGAGAATAAATTTGTTAGTATTTTCTCATCTTTCTAAATGGTCTGCTACTTCAAAACATCCACATATATGTCAAATTATCCTGAACCATTTTATTTATCCACTGACCTTTCAAATTGACAACTGGTACACCGCAAAGAAAATGTGCAAGGCGGGTTCTGATGCTGCTTAAACACACTAAACACTCTAATTAACAAAATGACCAGAAATAAGTTACTTTTTTGTTCTTTTTCTTTTTCTTTTACCCTGAAAGAAAAAAATTTAGTTGGCTGTTGGCAATGACAAGGAGCCAAATATGGCCAGAGTGAGTTTTGGAAAACCCCTCTTCAATTAGTCACACAGCATTTGAAATCAATCTGGCTGATAACTTATTATCTCCCCAGATATTAGCTTAGTGGGCTATCAAATCCTTCAGTCCCAGTTTCAACAGCTAATGCCAAGATATCAGACTGCAGCCCATATTTACCCCGTTCTGCCAATGGCGTCACTGGCAGCTCACAGACAAACCAACCATACATCAGTGAAAGCCCTGCCATGGCATCAGCGGAAACAGCAGCACCTACTTGTGTAAATCCCCTTAAAGCCACCACAATATCTCCACAGCACAGCTATAGATTGATGAATGAAGAAATACATGAAAAGAATTAGAGGCAGAGAATGATGATAGTGTCTGCTTTTAATTGATATAAGTAAATTGTGCTCTTACAACTATACATTGAGAAAACAAGGGCTGTCAGTCACTGTATGTGAAGCGTTATGGTCATATTAAGTATTATATTCCTGAATACTCACTGAGTATGAATATAATCACATTAAGGGCTGTAATGTATCTGTGAGATGGAAATATTTATTATTCATTTGTTGGTGCACTTTTGTATACTTCTTTAATAATCCCATGATTATTACCAGTTATTCAGGTTTTGCTGTTCACTTCAATCATATACATACTAAATTAAGTATTTTTGCTTCTCCTTGGCAAATTTCCAGCTACATCATATGATCACAATATTGTTGCGCATAATGTAAACATAGTTGAATGAATATCCCACATTCAGTACATCATTTCTGGAGCAGCACATCCTCAAAGTTTTAAATCATTTGTTCAAGTGTATCTGTGTGTCTATGTTCTGTGTTTGTAGCTGTGTGTGTTCATGCGTTTGTGTGTGATAATGTCTGTTTAATCGCTGCATCTGTTGCTGTCATCACTCTTGGATGTAAACATGATCAATCAACCAGTGACATCATTTATTACAGCCCTATTTGTTGGATTATTGAAAAGACTTTATCACCGTACAAGCAAATCAAGGTGGCTCTCTGGTTAATGACTGCATTTAAAAATAATAATCCAGCTAATCAATTCATTTTAATACCTTTATCTGAAGAGGAGTTTATGGCTTACAGCAGTATGATGAATGTGTCTGTTACAGTAAACATTAAAGTCTCAGATTGATGTAATAACACAGCTGTTTTTAGAAGCCACGCACTGCTCCATGTTGTCTTTCTAGCCATATTTCAGTTATCTAAGATACTGGCTGAGTCATAGTTACAGCTCGATGGAGATTTATAAAGTGATGGATATCAAGTGTAGAGGGGGTAAAAACAGTAATTTTAATCTCTCTAAACGCCCACACCAACCTACATTACAGTCCTCTCCTCACTTTCTTTTGTCTTTAATCAGACTTTTTCATTCACCGTGCAGGGAAAATGTTGGACACATTAAGAGTAATCAATAATGTGTAATTCAAATCATTGTATCATCTAAATGATTTGTCAGTAAAGATGTTGACCATGTTAAATATTTCCTGTAAAGATCCAGGGCTTTTCTCCATTTAATGAAATTTGAATGTCTCCACAAATACCAAAAGTATTAACCTGCCAGTTATGGAAATGTATTTATCATACAGTACAGTCCATCTTGAACCATCTTGAAATCAAAAACATCATACTTGATACCACTCATCTGGCCATTATAGAATTCTATAATAATCCTATAATTATAATCTTCCGCAAGACAAAAAACTTTTTGTTGTAGTTTTAATAGCAATTCAGAATCAGTTAGGTGCTTTAAATGAGTCTGTCTGTGTTGGGTTTGTTTTCTATCTAAGCATCTTACTTACCTTTTGTGAACAGTAGAAAAAATTTAATGTTAAATGTTTGTTTGCTTTCACAATGAAACACTAATAGGGTTTATATTATTTCTATATTGTTATGAAATCTGAGAAAGAGGTTTAATTTCCCTCTGCAAAAACATGCTTTTATGAAAGAGGTAGTTCTACAGTAAATTGTAAAAGTGCAATGTTCCAGTGCCCAGACAAAAGTTTTTCATCCTAACCTGCTTGTTTTGTATTCACTTTGGGTCGCCACTGTCTGCAGCTTCTTGGCATGAAACTAAAATTGTGTGCGTGTTTATGCTTGAATGGGAGTGCATGAGCATGCACCTGTTTGTCTGCTGGCCCTCCATGTGTGCATGCTGGTTTATTTGCCATATGCCAAGGGCTCTTTGCAACAGAGGCACCATTATCCATTCATCAGGCCTGCAGCATCAGCGACTGCTGGGTTCCCCTGATCTACGGTTTAATTTACACCTCAGACACCCACTCTCCTCCCTCTCAAAACCCTTCTTGACACAAAACAGGATCCACAACAATAAATCTACAGTTGCTGCACTGTTGCTGGGTCCCACTGGTCAATATGTTCCAGCTCTCAAAGCAACAGTTTTGTCATGTACTAAGCGATTGAAGAGACCAACTCACTGGGGAGTCTGGTGGTAGAATCCACAACTGAAAATTTAGAAGGCATTTAGTATGCTCCGATCACATTTTAAAGTTTAATTGATAGCACTAGTGACAGTGTAAGACAGACTTCATAAATAATTACTTAGATAGACTAGCACCTCACCTTGTCTTAAAATTTCATGTTCTTCTACTTTTCCTCGTTTCCTTCACTGCTTTTAAGGCAGCAGAGCAAATAGGCCCCCGGTATCGATTGTATGCTGAGGACTAATGGGTATGACAACGAAAAGAAAGGAGAGGATATAGGAGGGAGAGGAAATACAGAAGGAATAAATGAAAAAGAAAGTTTAGCGGCATAAGAGAACAGCGGCATTGAAGACAAGGAAGGATATCAAGAAATAAGTCTTAGTACTGTTTGAATTTCAATTTTATTTTGCTGTTGTTGTTTTATTATCTAGTTATGACAGGTACCTGGGGGAGATGAGAAGTGTATTTTAATGCAGTTTGTGTTGTACAACAAGATCCTTTCTCTTAGAAGATGCTAGCCCTGATACACTGAATCAGCAGATCTAAAAAAACATTACCTTTCATATGTAATAATATAACTACAGGATCACTAACATCAAAAAAACTTTGTGAAGTGAACATCTGTTTGGATGTCAGTTCTAGATATTTATTCAGCAAATGCAAGTATATGTAAAATGCTTTTATGGACCTTTAATTAATGTTTTAATTAGCTATTTAAATTGGAATTCATTCAAGTCAATTTTAATGTTATTACACCGTTTCCAATCTGAAACAAGAAAAGTACAGTTTCCTATTTTCTTGTTGTGAAAAAAGTCTGTTTTATTTTAAGAAATATTTGATCTTCAAAATGTTCAATTTCTACCAGTGAGGTAGGGTTTGAATAATATATTCTGAAAATGAGGGAGAAAAAAAGCAAAATATGAAGAATGAAAGACCGAAACAGTCCTGGAAACACAGACGGTGAGAGAGTCTCTTCTCACCTAAAACTCCTCAGGCTAAAAGTTCAGAAGAATAACTAGAGACATACAAACACACGAACAGAAAGAGGAAGGAAAGGGAAAGAAGTCAGACATTGATCTAGGTTCAGGAGTCTGTGACGTCCCTTTGTCTCAGTTCAGAACTGCTACACAAATGAGTCTCAAGATAGCTGCCTTCATCATCCTCTGATCCCTCCTTCCTCCTCCTTCTCCTCTCCTTCACCCCTAGCTGATCAGGCCTGCTCCTGGCTCCTCTGTTGCCCACAGGAAATCATTACACCCAGTGTGAAACTTTCCACAAGTATCTGTCCCCTGAGTTCCACTTTCTTCCAATTAGGAGGTATGTTGGTTGATTGCTAGCTACTCCAATCTAAACTCTTTAATCCCAAGGTACAGGTAGAAATGTTGAATGTGAATATGAACGTTAATAATGTTGGTGTAAAGTTTAAAGCTTTTTTTTTATATACTCTGGAGGGACGCTTATGGCTCACAGTGATTTTGATCAGGCCCAGCTGATGTGTGTGGACGTAGCAGATTCCCTGGCATATGGCCTGTGGTTAGCTCATAATGACTGTCCAGTGTAATGTGAGTAGAATAACCAGGCACCTAATTTATCAAGCAGAGGCCAACTGTGTCAGCGCCATTTCCTTGAGATGCAGCCACACAGTGAATGACTCAGGGAGGCTATAATGTGCAGGTAATTATTTGTATTCTCCACATTATCCATGTGTGGGAGAGCTAAGGTCAAATAAATGGAACAAACATGCACAGGCCTGTAGGGACGATAATGCAAGATGACAGGTCACCTGTCACTGGAAAATACTGATTTATCTGAATTTAATATGGAGTGAGTATTTCATAGTTTGGTATTGGAAGAATCGCAATACTGATGCTAAAGGCGAGTGCATGTTGGTCTGTCCAAATGAGCCTTGAAATGAGTTTTTCCATGACTGCAATTTCCATTTTCATGTCTTTATTGATGAAACACATGCATTTTGTCAACAATGGTAATCACTAATGTGAAACTCTAAAAAACTAAACTTAAAAGATTTTAATAATGATTAAACATCAGTGTTAGCAGTGTAATTCTTGTAGGAAACATCACACATACATGATTTAATTGAGTGTATTTCATAATTCAATCAAGCTGGAAATTCTTTTAAATAATTTCCTGAGCTGCTGTAAAGTCACACCCATTCCCACCTCACATTCAGTACACAAACATTCACAGCAAGTCTCAGTTGCTGTGGATTTTAAAAGATTTTGAACTTGGCATAAAATATGAAGGTCAAATTACACCAAGAACGGTAAAAGAGTTGATGATTAATTAACTCATGTCTGTCCTTATTCCTTTGACCTGAGCCCACATTAGGCAAACAAATGCCACTCTCTGAGCGAAATTCCAAAACATAGCAGACACCAGATGTTGAAGGTCAGACAGAAGTGGCCAGAATGAAAACAATATCCTTCTAGTGAGATAATAAGCAGCTCCCTGCCTCTTCACCAGATTTTCACACCCCTAATGGTCAAAGGCAATATTAGGGGGCTGTCACTCACAGTTGCAAAACCGAGGTTTGAAATTATTGTGTGTGTGTGATTACCTTTTTAGGAAGCGTTCATGCTCGTTGGAGTGATTGAGTTGTGCTAAATGTTCAAAGGAGAAATTGACTTTTAACCTCTGCACAAAACCACGGGACCATACACTTAAAGCTAGAAATGCTCAAGGACTCACTGGAGATGTCCCTTTCTCTCAGCTCAGAGCTGGTACGTAAAGAGAATTTTTAACCCTTTGCATCCACCTTAAAGGATTATTCTGGTTTAATACATTATGGTTTCAATATTAATAATATTTAATATTGTAGTTGTGATGTTGTAGTTTTGTAATTAATATCACATATTAACAAAATATATTTACAAAAGTAACAGAGATCTGTGATCAACATGGCATCAACGCTGGCAAAGCTGGACATTGACATGAGCAGAGAGACAATTAGATTAAATCAGTAAATGTGCCAACAGCAAAGACACAATAAACCTCTTTATTATTGTGCCTGTGGGTTTCAAAAACTCTCCCAACTACATTAAATGCTGCAGGTAAAAATTTGAACAGGCTCATTAGTGTGATAAAAGTGTCTTTATTTTGTTTTTTAAATATATTTTTATCTGCCTGTTCATTTATGTTATCAAAAGCAAGGATATGGGTTAGTTCAGTAGGCTGCTATCATGCAATTAACCTTCATCAGCATTGTTACAATAATAAACATTTGTAGGTTTTTGTAATGCATTGTCCCTGGTATAACTTTTCATTGTTGGATTAAGTAGACAACTGAAACGTATGCATGCATCTTAGAGCAGAGTGTACCGGTCATTTAAGGAGAGGAATAAGAGAAAATAGACATTGTGTCTCTGTGTGTTTGCCTATATGTGTCAAAGCAAAGGAAACAGATGTTGTCCTTAATGCATCTCTGATCATCATTACCACCTATAAAAGATTAGAGGCACATAAAGATAGTTAAAAACACACACAAGCAATTTAAAATGCCACACAGTTCTAATGACATGACAAGACATCATTTCACAGCTCACAGCGCAAGGCTCTCACCGCACACAGCTTCATCACAGGTTTCACTGCTTCTCTTTTCATGCAAGTGGAAAACCACCAGCAACATGTTCAACACATGGATCAACACAAATAATCACACGTGTAAGTACATATGCACAAACACCACCTGTGTTCGGAGCGTCTGATCACAGTGAAATGCCGTCAACTTCACCTCAAAAAGCAGGTGTTGTGGAAACAGAACCAGTTAAATTAGGCCAAGGCTGAAGAGAGGATGTTCTGCTTGATCAAAGGCTACACTGATACTGGTTTGACTGTTCCATGTAGCTGACTCAAGGCGGATGTTTTCAGAGACCAAAAGAAGAAATTGCATCGAAGGGGTTTATCTCAACAGCCAATTATACCTGATCCTGGGACAGAAAGATGGAAGCAGAAACAGACAGAAAGAGATGCTGAGGCTGAAAGCAAGACAGAGAGCATAAACAGCAGAGGTGTAGGGAAACCTTGATACGATTTCAGGCTGACTAATGAAGAGGCAGTGAGGTGAAATTAACAGGAAATCAAGGAGGAAGCTACAGCTGAATCCTGTTCTTTGATCTTTTGCTCCAATGAGAAATCAGAGCACTGACTAACACCTAATAGCTATAAAACACAGAGGAGATGGATTTGGCTTTTTTGGCTGGTGAGCTCACTGTCACAATCACTGAAGAAAAGAGGATTTGATGACAGAGTATATATACTAAACCCTCTAGATACGGTTAAGCTGTCAGCAAGTTGTGGGTAAGAACAGTGGAGACACAACCTTCTTTTAGCCTCACATGACCAACCACAACGGTGCCATCAAATGCTGCCAATCTGTGGTCGCACACAGTACTACACTTCACTAGCCAAGTGTGACTCTTGCTTGTGCGCTTTTTAACAAATAAGATAGACAAGACAAGACAAGTAAGAGAGACAGGCAGATCCCAAAACATCAGCACATCCAAAGATGAGCCAAGGGCCATGAATCTGATTAATAGTGTGATGTGAGAGCTAATGCTGTTTATCAGAGTTGGGGTTATGGATTGTTGAGAAAAGAACCAGTGCTAAATGCAGGGGGACAGCCAATTGTAAATGAGCCCATTATCTAATCAGCCAATGAGGCGGGGTATTTGTTTGCCTCATTTTAGACATTTCAGCACTGACATAATTTCTCATTGAGGTTCATCTGAGGGGCATCAGAAGTTTCAGTTCAAGGATTTCAGTAATTCTGGGATGTTGCCGTTATAACTTTTTTCCTTTCTGTCAAATAATAACTTTCTTCATTATGTCAAAAATCACGGTTTATGGTTGATAACATTAACAGAGTGGCTGTTAACATCTCATCAAGCTTGTCATCAGAGCTGAAGATACAGTCTGTTATAGCCCATTTATCTACAAGTATGTTTGTTTTCCTAATGAACCAACGAGTCTCCCTCGCTCCTTATCATCTCTCCTCTCTCGTTTGCCACTTTGTGTGTTCGTACAAACTCATAACGCCAAATAGTAGAGATGGCGCCGAGATATGTGTTTGGATGTTACAATATAATGTTGGACTGTAACAAAATGCTTTAGTTTGCTTTATTCGTTTACAATCTCTTGGCAAATACTTTATGTTGCTCTGTGATTTCTGTCTGGTGTTAACATGTTGAAAATCTGACAATTTCTGTTTAGTTTCAAGACGAAACATCTAAACATGTTTTCAATTTACCGTGTGATGTAAAATGATGAAATCTTTATAATGAAATTAAGAGGCCGGTAGTATTGAGCAATATTCTTGTTTCTCCACGTCATGTCTAATCCTTTATTCTTATTTTTCTCTTATGCGAGTAAAAAATATGCGTGAGACGGAAAAAATGACGAATGACTTCAGCTCTCACAATGCTACTGTATATCAGCACAGAGGAGAATCGATAAAAGAGCCTTGAAGCTTAAGACAAAATGCTCCAGAGAGGTAAAGAGAGAGGCTGCACACATGACAGCTTTACAACAGTAAGAGCAAACTGACAGTAATATCTGCCTGTTCTCACAGGAGACGGGAGGCTGACAGGCAGCTGCAACTTTCATTTGACACACAGATACAGAGGTAGTAGCATCTCACTCAAAACCCAAACAGACTAAAACATACACACACTTACATGCACAGGAAAGTCTTTCCTTTAAATTGTGCTCACATTAAAATATTTCTATCTTAAGGGGATGCAAAGCTGACAGCCTACCCATCTTCTTCACCCGCGAGCAACAAAATCGTGCAGCCATTGGTTTTCTTTTCCGTATAGCTCAAAAAGGAAATCTCCCCAGCTTGCAACCCCCTCTTGTCTCCATACAAGCACTTTATCTTCCTGTCCACAGACAGAGCAGACTAAACACTCTAATACGGGGTGTTTTCAGTCCAAAGAAAGCCTGTCTGGAGGCTGCAGGGCTTGAATCTACTGTTTAAATAACACGGTGCATTCATCACTAATGACACATGAGCCATAATCAGACATAAATACACTGACACATACACACCTGCCTCTCTTAAAGTGCTTTCAGGCAGCCCATATAAATGTATGAAAGCTGAAAAGCATGGAAAACACCAGGTTTGAAAGAGCAACCTCAGACAAACCCATTCAAGTAATTCTTCACCTATTTATGTCAGACAAACAAAAGAACTAGCAAGTAAAAGCAAATTTCAGACCTTTTCAAGTCTGTTCCCAAGGCCGTGTGACCTCTTACTTTCTAGTCACTAACAAAAGAAGACGAGAGTCAGAAGAAAAAAGACTGAAAATGTAGCTTTCTTGACCAGAAAATCATTACTTCAAATCCTTACACAGGGGAAATGTAGGGAGAAAAGCAAAAAAAAAAAATTTCCACACCTTCTCAAAAACTACTAAAGGCAGCTCAGCTCTCAGTAGACCCACACAGCTGCCAACGCAGGATGAGCGTGTATTTTACTGGACAGGTTGAACTGTCCCGAAGCAGTGAGGTAAAACAGAAACAATGAAAGTCATGAGATTTAATGAACAAGTTTAGTTAACTGTCAGTGAGAGAAGACAGCAGCCTTGTGATGCCTTGTGAGTCTGTATAGCCATGTGATATTAATTGAAAGACACAGAGAGCATTGTCTGCTTTAAAGTATGATTAAATACATTGGTGCACCCAGGGTAACAGGGAAAAGAAGAAACAATGAACACACATTAACTCATGAGCATAAGCCTCATGAGCACTTTTCAGATATTTTAATTATGTTTTATTTGTATATTGGGCTTTCAAATCACCGACATGCAGTGAGTACAGATCAATAGTGCCTCCTCCTGGACAGGAAGTGAACTTTTAAGACATTTTTAAGTTCATCAGAGAATATTTAACAAGGTTTTGAATTAGTAAAAACAATATGAGCAAGACATGTCAGCATCAGACTTGTGCCACAAATAATTATGAGGTGGTGGGGAAAAAAACACTGGAACTTTTATTTTAATTTGACAAAGTTATTGGGATCATAACCTTGTCTGTTAATTTATGACTAACGAATATTATCAAACACAAGCAAACTTAACCCTAAGTCATTCTTATTCCTCCCACATTAGTGAGCTTCAAAGCTTTTACTTGTGTGAGTGTATCAGACAAAATTAGATCTCTGGAGAAGGTTATTTTTAAAGTGAGTACCTGTGCAGGTAAAAGGATGTAGAAAAACAAAGGGAGGTTCTGCAAACGAAAAACACACAATACAACAATTGATTGCTAATTGTGCTCACAATAAAGGAAAGGGATGAAACAGGCAAGCAGACACAGACTTACTATGTGAGTCACCACTAGGTCTGTCACTCCCATCATAAACAAATAAATGTTATTTACCTTTAAAGACTAAATTCTTGTTTACCCTCTGATTGCTATAGTTGGCCACAGAAAAACCAGACCAGTCATTTCCAGACTTATCTAAACATAACCAACATAACATCTCAAATCCTCTTGTGACCACGTGTGGTGTGAAACACAATGGTTATTATTTTGGAAGCTGACTTAAGTGAGTCAGTCTCTCAGGCTGGTATTGAACTAGCTGAGGTTGTTTCAGACCAGCCACTCTTGACACAGTCTCCTGTCAAAATGAACAAACATGACCTGAAAAAATTTCTCAGTTTCAGTTCTAGCCAGATCTTGCCTCCAGATGTGTGGAAGTAAAACTTACACTATATGACTTTAAAAACATCCTCTGTAACAGTCTGCTGTTAAAGAGGATGAGGAAATTATCACAGTTCCTCATTCGTGCTTATCTAGACATTGTTTACAACTTTTACAATGCAACTTTCAAGCACTTTTTCAGCCAAATTGTTACATTACTTACAACATTACTCCACATATTAACATAAGTATCAGAATATTTTCTTAATTAATTTATTTACTACACACATATATATATATATATTCTGTTTTATTTCCAACCTAAATGGTAAATGTACTTAACCATCATTACTGTAACTGTTTTACCTGCATTGTAACTTTCACCTTCAAGATGTTAAGATGTTTAACTTTGTTTGGCTACGGGCTGCGCGTACCAGCTGAATTGAATAGCTGAAGACCAATACGCAGCCGCGACTGCTCTTCTCTCTGCCTGTATACAATCTTTGTAGTCTTAACGTCATCCAGCTCCTCCTAGTTTTATGCAAAACACGCTCGGTATCCGGAAATTACAAATCCCGTGATATCGGGGGAGTGCTAGCATAG
Organism: Ctenopoma multispine; assembly: GCA_034779795.1. NCBI lineage: Eukaryota > Metazoa > Chordata > Actinopteri > Anabantiformes > Anabantidae > Ctenopoma > Ctenopoma multispine. Next base: position 10,039,327 of record JAUYWH010000007.1, on the reverse strand, counting down.
CATCGGAATGACTAAAGTGGCTTTCTCGGTTTTGGCTTAACACTTATGCCGCGTTTTTTGTCAGCTAACAATTTAGCGTCGGTGTCGTCTATATCAACATGCACTTACCGAGGTGGAAGGCTGTCGGTGGATTTATCTCTCCAGACGGACGTTAGCGGGATGAAGCCCCTCGTTGGACCCAACGGGATGCCGTTCAGTTAGCTTCACCGGAGTCCGAGGTCAGATTTGAGCCACACAAGCTAGCAGGCTCGTTAATACCCTGTGGCAAGTAAATTACTAGTGACATTCCGCTGCTCGGGCTGGAGTTAAAAGTCATGGCGCGGTTGGTGTTGGAACAACTGTCAGATTTCGGGGACTATACTGGCAATAAAGAGCTAGCTGAAATACTTGAACTGACCAATAACGAGCTCAAAAATAACCTGTCAAACGTCCGCCTGAGCCCAGATGGACGCCACATCCATGTCATCCTGCGAAAGCCTAAAGTCGGTCTTGTGACTTTTGATAAGTATGAGAGACCACACTTGGTCCAGAGCCAGAAGAAGCTGGATTTGTGGCTGACCCGAACTGTGCCTATTGTGGACATTTTATACGTGGACCATAATAACAACAGCAGCAGCAACAGAGACACAGCCGTTTTGGCAGTGGTTTATGAGAATGGAAAAGTTGAATTTTGGAAATTCCAGGAGTGCAGACCTGGCTGGCATCTCCTGCAGACATCAGACTTGTGCAACAGCCCACGGGCCAGAGTAGTGTCAGTGTGTGCTTGTTCCAATCTTATTATCTGGTGTGAGGAGCGACCACCTTCAGAAAGCTCCCCAGCCCTGGGCTCCACAAGGAATAAGTTGAGGTATTGTGTGTGCAGACGTGATTTTGAAGTGGAGGAGGAGGCTGTGAACTTGGGAGGAGTGAAAATAGCCCTCCACAACAATCCTAAATTCACAGTCATCAGCTCAGGTGAATATGTGCACCTTCTTCCTGATCTAAAAGTGAAGCCGCTGTTGAGCATCTCCAAATTTTTCCTCTCTTGGTCACCTCACCATGACTTCTTCAGGATCAGCACTGCATGTAAAAACACAGCCTTAAAAAAGATTTCAGCTAAAGAGTCTGACTTTAGGCGGTTGGTGACAGACTGTTTAGGATATTTATCAGCTGTCGAACCGCCTGAGATCTACGACTTCTCTCCTACAGGCTGTGGAGGCCTGCTGCTGCTGCTCAGCACAGGCTGGCTGTGTCTTCTGCAGAAAGATGGGATGCTGCGGCAGGTTTACAAACTGGCAGACAACTGTTTAGTAAAAAATGGTATTCAAACTAGCATCTGCATGTACCAGAACACCCTGGCGCTGGTGGTTGGACAAAACCTACATCTGATAGATGTGAACTGTGGCAGGGAGCTGGGTAAGATTATGCTGAAGAGAGAGGGGTTATTATATTCAAATCGAGTCGAAAGATGGACACCTCACCTGCTTTCAGAAACTGGACTTTTTGTGGTAGTAAACAAGGAAACAGACTCCACAGATTTAAACTCTAAGAAGAAGCTTTCTGGCTTCAGTCCAGTGGAGAGTATTCCTCCTGGAGCCATGCTTGTAGAAGCTGTCTTTGAGGAGGCCTGTAAATACTACCAGCAGAGGAGCCTGAGTAGCACAAAGCTCACTGTGGACACACTGAAGAAAGAAGGTAGGTTCCAGGCTCCCATCTCTTTAGCATCTATCCTCAGGAGCTACTTCAGCACAGGGTCAAGACAGAAGGGAGCAGAGCTGTCCCAGAATGGAGGAGGTGGATGTATGGCAGAGAAAGACAAGCTGATGGGCTCTCTGGAGGTCGAGCTGAAGGCTTTAGTCTCTCTGGAGGAGGTGAAGGGGAATTTAGTGAGGGGAAGTGTTAAAGAGGTAGAAGCAGTGTGTGAGAGTCTAATTGAGAAAGAAGTAACCAGGCTGCTGTCAAACTCAGAGCTAGAAAAAGAGGCTCTGTTTTACCTCAACTCCATCTTCAGCATCTTTCCCTGCCAAGCATGGAGGGCTGTGCAGGCTGCCCTGCAGCTACACTACAATGGAGAGGGCTCTCTGACAAGCAGGGCTCCCCCAGACATGTGGAAAACTGTCCTAAGTCCTGCCTCGACCTCCTGCACTCCAGCTCTCCTCACAAACGGTGGGCCAAAACAGAGTCACAGCATCACAGGGGATTATGTTGCTAACTGTAAAGCCAAATCTCCTAGCTCGACTCCTCCTATTGTCCTGCCTGTGTTTGAGCTTCTCTGCCACTCGATTTTACGCTTTGAACCCAGCTGGTTGCCCAGGTTTCTTGAACTTGGCCAGAAGCGAAGCTCGTCCGGCCTGGGCCTGAGCTTGGCCTCTTCATCTTGGAACTTCCCCGGCGGGAGAGCAGGAGATGGCAGGGAGAACAATGTCCCACTCTATAAGAGAGCTCTGTGTGTTTTGTCCAGCCTGGGCCCAGAAAGAGACCAGCACCTTAACTTGGAAGTGGAGCTGCTGCTGGTCAGTTGGCGGCCTAATGCCATCCTGCAGGCACTGAGAATCCTCATGGCCAAGCGGGATTGGAAGCGGGTCACCCAGGTGGCCAAGGATTTCTGCAAACAGAGTCCGCTGCTCAACAAGGAGATTTTCACTGTTCTGCTGTGTGAGGTGGCTCAACACAGAGATCTGGACCCCTACCTGGACCTGCTGTGGACGCTGTGCCCGGAGGACCTCACTGTCACCACTATTCTTAACTTGGTGCTGAAAAACCTCCCCTCCCCTAACACCCTCCTTTCCTCATTCCCTGCCCCCTTTGCTGACCCCCACAGCAGCCAGTTGACCATCGGACTGCTGAAACCCCTTCTGAGAAAAGTACTTCAGCGGGAGACTAAGCCCAGCCAGAGATATGCAGACATCCTTCAGTCCCCATTGTTCCCACCTCTAGCACCCCCTCGTCAGCCTGCAGAGCATCCTGGGACTGTCACAGATCCAAACACAGACTCAGCTCTGGGCAGTAACATCACCCCTGTTATTTCTGCAGAGACACCTGAGCAACAGTCCACACACACAAGTGTGCAAAGGGCCAGGGTGGTGCTGCCTGCTAGCCCAGTCTGATTTGCATAAGAATGAACAAATATATTCAAAATGAAAAACTAAATCTGTCTCATAAAACATTCCACACATATCGTGACCAAACTGTGTGTGTTGACAATCAAATCAAAACAGAATATTATCAGTATGTTATGTATGTATCAACAGTATAATGCAGTTATTTGTGTTGTTTGGTAGTGTTTTAAACTGATCAATAATTTCACGATGCATCTAGAAAATATGAAATGACTACTGAAGATGTTAACAATGTAAATAAATCAGGTAATTTTAACTCTTAATGTGTACATACAGTAATCTACAGTGTTATTTATCTGTTAAGCCTTAACTGCATGTGAATAAGAAGAAATTGCTGCCGAGTCTTGCATTGAATAAGCTTTTCCTTTATTATAAATAATATATATGTATAAGCCACAACAACAAAGCCACTAACTTCCATTTCTGGGATTTATATCTTTATGTAGAATATTTGCTGTCTTAGCCTTTAAAGTAGCTGATATCTGCTAATTATCTGCCTTTTGCTTGACTTGGTTTCATCCACTGAGTAATCTACTGTTAAATAATCTGGCATGTTTGAATGTTTTAAGTGTGATATGGTTTGGAAGAGGAAGAGGGGAGGTCCAAGGTTCTTTTGGAGCCTTCAAGGTTTGAACATATTATAAGTGCTTTAACATTTACCTGCTTTCAGTGGGCTCAACCAGGCAAAGTTGTCTGGAAAAAGGACCATTTCTGTATTTCCATTCCTGTTCTTCCTTTCTCCTTCTACTCCATCTTGGCCACTATTCTTCCTCTCGGCCCAACTCACAGGACATTCCAGGCTGAATACCAAGTAAAAGTGACTCACAGTCCTAGCTTAAATTCAATTTTAGAGGTAATTCTGTTAGTATTCCAGGGTGGGTGAGCATGTTGTGACTATCTTCCTTTGTGGTCCCAGTGAGGGTAAAGATATTAGAGATGTTAAGCCCTCTGTTTTGTTCTCGCTTGTCTTCACAAAACTGCACTTTTATATCACCCAGGCAGTATTATGCTTTTGAAGCATGTTCATTCATGTTGATCTGATTAAGTGCTGTATAATTTTTTGTGTTTAAGTGCCTAATGCATTTGATGCCTTTGTTAATGCATTCTGTTTCAACAATCTCTGTTGCTTGTTTCAAGAAAGTATTTGTACATAAATGTGGAGCCCTGCAGAAAAAAATGTTATTTATATTGTAAGAAGACTACTAATATGATAACCCTGTGCCCTGAATGACTTGGCTGCTGACAGAGAAATTGACAATCACACTCCAAAATGCTGCAGAGCGCCTTTCACAGTGCTGCCTTTTATTTGCAGGATAGTGTCGCATTTCTGCTGCGTCTCTTCAGCTTCATATTCTTGAGGAATTGCTGTTATGTACAGCAGATGATTGTGTCAGTGTAGTGTAAAATGTTTTTGATTTAGTTTTTTACTCATCAGTCATCCTTCTGTTTGGTCAACATCTCCCGGTCTCTGTAGTTAAAGGTAGTTTTATCTCATGCTAGTTTCAATATCTTTTCTTATTGCTTTATTGTCATTGTCATTTCAAGCTCTGTACACTTGAACAAGTATGACAACTGTGCAACTGATTTACTGTTTACTGCCATGAGTGTAGCTGTAAATCTGAGAGTGGCTGGGAACTCCCTGACTTCCCCAGACGGGCCACTAAACCCAATGATATGACTGTTCAGATGCTGAATATAAAATTGCAATAAACTTTACTGGTATCTTTTAAAAAACAGGGATTTCTCTTGGATTTGTCCAACATAGTATCATAGCTACTTTTGGTGAAGAACACGTATGGGAGGCTGTATGCTATTTAACTGAAGTTTAAAACTTCTTTTTGCTGTCCTTAGTTTTATATAACCTCTTGTTCTGCATTTGTACAGTGTAATCTAGACCATTACAATAGCCCTGCAGCTAATATGACACTTGTAATGTTCAGTGTTGTGGAGACTGAGGGCTTGGATTGCACTCTATGAGCTATTGAAAGCATTTGTTTTTTCTGCTACAGCTATTAGGAGTCATATGTCACACAACTCATTTTATAAGCACTTACAAATGTGTTATTTGTCACCTAGCTACAGAGTCCCTGTTCCTACAGACTGTTGTGGACCAGGTTGGTTTGGTCTGCATAGTTCATTCACACAACTGCACAATAGATGTAGCTGACAGATCACATACTATTCAAACTCAAACAATTAAAATGTTAAGGTAGGGCAACAGAAAACCAATCTGCTGATCTAACAGCATTTGAGTTATCGTACACACAATTGTCCATTCAGGTGGTCGACTGCCTCCATTTCTGAGTTCCAAGATATCCCTTCAAATCCACTTACAACTGCAGTCTCATGTGTGTATGTGATCTGCTGGAGGGATTTGAGTGTGTAATTGCATTCAAATGTTGCCGTGGTCTGGACTTATAGGAGGAATGTTCAGTCATTAACCATAATACTTGTGAATCAGATGCCACCTCTTAACTAACAGTGATCACAACAAAAGCAGGTTGAAGGACACAGAGTGCATGTGTGCAGCTGATGCTGCTTCTCACAGCAAATAGTCAGGTTCCACATGAACATGTGAGGGTATAATCACAGGAGTGGAATAATGGCAGAGGTGGAAATTGGGGGATAGTGAGTCCTGTATCTTCACTGTAAGAGGCAGAGGGTAATAAGAGACTTGGTGTTCCCAAAGGCCAACAAAATGGCAAAAAGATGCAGGAGCCGTCGAAACCTGATACCTAACATCCCTCCTCCATTAGCCTCACCTCCTCCATTTTTCTTTCTCTTTCACTTTGTCTCACTTATTTTCTTCACGTGGAGTTTATCTCTGCCCAGCCTCTCGTATTCCAGAGTTCCTGAGTCATTCTGGTTTAGAGTTATTGATTCACTTGTTCTAATTACAGATATACAGCCATTGTCTAAACAATAATACATCTGAACTGTTCCTGCCTGCTGCTCTGTTCTCTGCTTGTCTCTGAACAGATGATTGTATCATACAGAGCTGCACAAATGAATACATCAGTAGGGGGTTAATTGCATTACAGGACATTTAGACACTGAGCATTTTACTAGAGTCAAATATTTGACAAATACACTACCAGTCAAACGTTTGGACACACACAGGAAATACCATGTTTTCATTAAAAGCATTCATGTCATCAGCTGTGCTATCATTGCAAGAGGGTTTCTAATGATCACTTCTCCTTTTAAATTAATAAATTGGCACTAGCAAACATAACGTTCTAGAAGACAATACTAATGTTTGCTGATGATAGGATAGTACATTTATTAATATTAATATAATACTATTAAAAACAGTTGTTTCCAGCTACTGTATAATAGTGATTTACGATATTAACGTAATGTCTTTTTGTATTTTATTTCTGATCAATTTGACATGAAATCTGCTTTTCTTTCAAAAACATATTCTATTTCTATATGTTAAATACATACATATGTCACTGACATATGTCATCTCATACTGATTCAAATGCCTTTGACAAAGGCCATGAATCATAAATACTTACTGTATTTATACATTTTAGTTGATATAGATTTATTACCATAACCATACTGATGTTTCTGTTTTTGACTTGCATGATAGAGAGTGCAATGATCATCAGCCTAATTTAAAAGCTTAGTTGTCCCCAGAGGCTGCAGTTTTTGGGTCATTGGTTGTAGTGTTGAATGTATCTTATATGAACAAAAAGACATGAATCTTCCCCAAAACTGATTCTGCACGGCGTCACAAGTGTGAATCTTTGTTTTGTTTGTTTTGATTTGTTCCTGACCTGTCTGTATAAAGCATTAAGATGGCAATGATGCAGTAATAATGAGCACAAAAACACATAATCTCTCCCTCCTGGTTTATTGTATGTACTTTTAACTTTAAAATGTTCATGTTCTCAAGCCATACAAATTACTCCGATAACTGATCTGCCATGAAACCAGAGTACATCAGTGACACACACTAACCACGGATTTATTAAACTTTCTGACAAGATAAATTGGAACTCAGGACTAATTTGGCGGAAATGGGCCTCTCCACACCTATGTAGATGTTCCATTAAAAAAACAACAGCTATTTCAAACTATGATCATTTACAGTATTAACAATGTCTACACTGTATTTTTAAACTATTTTACATTATAAAATCTGTGTTTCTTTAAAAAACAAAAAAAGTTATTTCTACAATATGTGACTCCAAATCTTTGACCAATAGTGTAAGTTAAACCTAAAACACTTTTTAAAAAATGCACAGCAGACTAATTTAAATCAGCGACAATTTTTAAGTACAGTAGTTTTCACAGTGGTTTTTAAAAATGTTCACAACATTTGAATCACAATGAACAAAGACCATATAAAGTGCTGAGTACTTGATGAAACACAGGCCACTGGTGCTTTGTATACAAAGTAAGGCAGAGTACAAAAATCACATTATCAAATTATCAACCACATGGATTTATATCAGACATCTAGTACAAAAAGATATTTGCAAACAAAAAAGTAACAAAACTGCACTGTATAGTATTATGTATTTTTTTCCCCCCCAAAAGTGTAGTCATATCATGATCTCATAAATATATATAAATATAACTAAGAATTTAGGTAACCATGGTTTACTTTCGAACTCGATTGCCAAACAGCGGCGGTAGACAGAGGCTGGCACATTACAAATGCCTTTTGGCACTGTAACACACTGCTGCATTCTCTGAAAGCACTGCGCACCAACATGATCTATAGTAACAGTAAATGTATACATGTGATCAACTCTCAATGAAAACCTACTTTACAGTTTAAAATGTGAATATGTGTACAATAAAACTGAGTCCCGCCACGTGCAATACAACTAAAATGTTAAATGACTGAAAATTATATCTTTTGAAATATTTGAAATAATAATAATTGACATTATTTTGAAATCAGTAACTACCAAACATAAGCCAAAACAGTTTAATCAGTGGTTAAGAGGAATAATAAGCCATAGCACCAATAACAAAAATAAATAAAAATGACATCATGCTATTGCTGTTTACACAATCTTGTATTGAAAAACAGACAACATGTTCTGCTGACTCGGTACAAAGGTTATCTGTGGGAATTGATTAGTCTCTGACTGATCAGAGGGTGCAAAGGACATTGCATAAAATAAACATTTACCATAAAATAAACCTACATATTATCTAGGATGAAAACCATTGCTCACAAAATGGTAAACTTAAACTCAAACTAATGTAGAGGAAGGTAACTATGACTACACATCAGAAAAAAGTGAAATATAATACCTGGCCAATTATGTGCACTTTTAAGTATTTTAAAGACTGGTATTTTAAATACCCAGGACAACCAAGTTGCCATCCAAAATAAAGACAGAGAGATTATTTAAAAAATAAAAGATTGGATTGTACTGACTTTAGTAGCAGTTTCCTAAATATTGACTTTTCATTGTAGTTCAATTAAAAAATTTTGCTTGATTGACTTTCTCCTTCTTAGGCTAGATTCAAAGAAACTGTATTAAATTACCAGGATTTGTAACTATTTAACATTTTAGTGATACTGATCAATAGACTCTATTCTCAGAATCTAGCAGCAGGTTCAGTTCAGACATTAAATATATTTAAAACATTTATGTAATAAAATAAATGGAATAAATCTTATTAAAATATACATTTTAAATCACTGGAAAAGAAATCCCTGCAGATTCCCTTATGCCCTGTGTCCCCCTGAGGTCAATTCAAAAATGTTGTATTTGAAATGTATTGTTTGACCACTGCACTCCCCTCATTAATGGCTTTGTTCCTCCACCTTAGGGTGAAAACATGCCACATCTGTGCAGGAGTGCACCACATGTTGTTACGTGAAACTATGCGACAGTTGTGGTCGTAGTCCTTTTGAAGCTGTACAGCGTATGCTGATGCGTATCTTCTCACATGGGTTTCATTTGAGCTCGTGGAATGTGAGTCAGAATTATTTGGTTGCCTGTTTGGTTGCTGGAAACACAGATATTAACAGCAGTTAAAGGCAGGTCAGCAAAGTCAGTGCTATGTACACACGGACATATGTGTGTGCGAATAGATCTTGCTACTTACTCATAGACGTCAGAGTGCTTCATTCTCCTGTAGTACTTTGCTAATTTGATAGAGAAGATGATGCTGGGGATGAAGAAGATCAAGCACCAGGCCAAACTAAACCAGAATGCATTCTAGAGAGAGAGAGAGAGAGAGCATGAATGGTTTATTACAGTTTGAAAACAGTGTCTAATCTCTACAGTGCTGTGTGTTTATTAAACAAGGGATAAGTTAAGTGTGGAACTTCTGATCCTCACCAGAGATTCCACCACCTGTGAGCAGAGGATCATCTCCACAGAGTCTACAGCTGCTGCCACAGGCAGACAGAGGCCCACTTGTTGTGTGATCTGAAGGAGGATACACACATCAGAAATAGTACAAAAGTCAAACTAACACAACACAAGCTCTACTATGTGTTTTCACAAGTGTGGGCAAAAATTGGGACAGACTTTACCGTGAGGTTAGCCCAGTCAGCATAAGCAGTGAAGTAATGCAGCTGACAGTCCAAAAAAATTCTGCTTTCCTAGGATTAGAAGAGAGAGAGAAAAAAAAGATAAATTCCACACACTTTTTTCCATGCCTTACAGTGGGAAGTCATGAGGAATCAATAGGATGCCTAGCCATCTCTGCAGTGTGGAATTCTGGGTAAATTCTCCAAAGTAAATAGCTGCACTACTATTAAAAATTAAACAAGCCAAGGTAAATGTCAACTCAATACTCAATTAAAAAGTTTAAGCAAAAGTCTAATTCATCTTTGCTATTGTTGTCCAAACACACATAATGTAAATAAGACACACCATTGTGTGCTCCTTCATTACAGTGACCTCTAGTCTTGATGCTTTAAATACTCACTAGAGCACTAAATATATATTATACAGCTTAAAATAGTTCCCATTTATTTGTATTCATTGCCAAATTTATTATTGCAACATTTGCAAGTGTCTAAATATTTGAGACTTTTTACAGTAGATCTACATAGTCTTAATTCTAAAGATTTTTATCTCTAAGTCGGAGCAAGAGGGTTTGCTACAGTTAATTTGTTGCAGCTCTAAAGTGCAGAAGTGGGACAGCATTAGCTCAGTTTCTCATGGCTACCTGTCAAGGTGTCCTAGGCTAAGACACCTAAACGCTGTAGTAGTGCTGACATGCACTGTCTGGCTGCTGTCCAACAATAATTTCCATAAAATACAGTTTTTTTCTCATGTTTACACTCTTAAGGTGTTAGCAGATTAATACCAGACTGCCTTAGGGCAGACACCTAAGAATATGTTCAGTTTTCTTTCTGTTTTTGATAGAATCCTCTCAGCAACATTTACACGAGAGACAAAATCAGCCTTAAAAAAAGCCTTATGATAAAATAACTACTTATCCTCCTGCACACCTCAGTATATGTGTTTCACTTCATAGCAACATATTAAAAAGTCTAACTTTAGCTGAAGAGGAATACGACTGTTGTAAGCACAGTGTTTTAACTTCATGCAGCTCATGCTCTTTGAGCCACACCACCTCCCCCCACCTCTTCTAGCTAAATGACTGACTACAGGCATTAACAGCCCACATGGAGCACTCTTTTTTTCCAACTCATGTGATTCATGACTCTACTCACGGTCTTGACGATCTGTGTCGTATTTGTGTTGAGGAAGTCTTGTGCTATTCCCACGTTGTTCAGCACCTCCCCCACTGTTCTCTGGAAGAGCCAGGGATACAAGAATGAGCCACAAAAAAAAAGAGAGGAGATCTCTATATTTGGAGGAGCAAGGAAGTCATCACTGTACTCACATTGACTAGTCCTGTGGTGGATTGAAGGGTATTGATGGTAGAGTTCAGGTTTTTCTAAGAGGAAAAGCAGTACATGACATGTTTATATTAAAATTCAGAGGAATAGCCAACATGGAAAGAAAGGAGAGTGACAATAAGATTAGAGGGAGAGCGCTTCAAAGACAGTGAAAGTTACTAACCACTTGTGGAGTTATGATCATTTCTATGTAGATCTGGAGTTGCCTCAATCCTGTGGCTTCATCTTGGAGCTGTTTCTTAATAACACTGTTTGTCTAGAAACAAGAAAATGGTTGTTTGGTACGCAGAAGAAATCAACTGACGCATTTTATAATGGAAAAAAAAACTATGCAATGTACAAAATCTGATGCATTAACATGGAAATGTCTTGTGACTCACTGTAGTGACACTAAGGTTTTCAAGTACAACTGCTGACGTATTCAGATTGATGGAGGAAATGTTGTTCATCTGAGAAAGACAAGCAAGAGATGTCATAGAGCACATGCAGTATACTGACAAACCTACACAAAGATACGTGTTAGGCGATGAAAAATGTTTACCTGCTGCGTTACAGCGGTGGTGTCAAAATTTAGAGCCTTGGAGCTGAAGTTGCTAAGTTGGGTTTTAACTTGAGGGCTCAAAAGAGTGATCGATGACAGATTCATGTTTGTGTTCTCAAACTGCTGCTGGATCTGTGCTGTGTACTTTGTGCGTAAGAAAAAAGAAACATACGAGTGATAAAACAGGCTTAATGCACATACGATTACTGTAAATTACTGGTTTGAACTTGTATCAAATTAAATAGTCACCAAGGAAACTCACCTTAGATACATTGAGCAAGTCTTCAAGGTTTACGAGTTCATACAAGTGCAGTGTTGTCCACACAGGCTGGTTTTGCTCACAGTCTCTGTAAACATTAACATCAAGTCAATTAATCTCTAACCTAAGTGCTTTGTGAATCCTTATGACTTTATAGCCACGAAGAAAACGAGTGAGAAGAAACCATGCACAATGCATTTATTTAATTTGTAGTCTGAACTGGGGTGCAATGAATGTCGTAAGAGATGAAGTTTTAAACTAAACTTCACTACATGAAGACTGGGTATATGCATGTACATATAGCATGTATATGGATTTGTTCTTGTATGAGAGGTAAACTGGCATTACATACGTGTAAATTTTAGAGATGCTGAGATTGGTTTTTAATCCTAAACTTTGACCTATGTCAAAGTTTGGAATTAAACCCTTGGTATCAATGAACTGTGGAGAGAAAATGCAATAATATTAATACAGAAATAAATAATGCAGCTGCAGCACATTTCCATGATCTGTCATTGTGTATGTATGTGTAGGTATATGGGTGTGTTTATCACTACCTGTAGCAGTTGCCCATTGCTCCACGGCTGACAGACCAGAGTGTAAACATTGCCACCCAGCAGGAACAACAGTAGTGCAACTAACATTAGCAGCCAGGAGAAGAGAAAGCTGAAACCGGCACCCCTGCAAACACATTCAGATCCAAAGTCAAACAAGTGCTCAGTTTAATGTTTCCCATCTGGATGAGAGTATCAGCCATGTGACTAAAAATGAGTCAGCACTCACATCATGAGGAAGGTGCCTCCACAGTCTGCCGTGCAAGAGCGCTTTGTGGGGTCTGCTTTGGGTGTCAGACCCAGAGGTCCCAGGACCAGACCCAAGACATTACAGAAAACCACCAGGAGGACCACACAGCATATGGCTATACACACTCCCCATCTGGAGAAGTACACAAGCGATGATTCATTTCTTGAATTTTCTTCCATATACCATGCGCATTAGCATTTTCCAAATTTTTACCTGATAAGTTCTGCTTTTTCAACTTGTGGAGTGGCCACGCTAATGTCTGTCTGAACCTGATTCAGAGTTTCCGACACGGTGGTGAGAGCAGATAAAGGGATGTTACTGATAACCTGGGAGATCTGTGTTTTTATGTCTGCCAGTTGCTGCTTGCTGCCTAAAAAAGCAAATACACAGGTAGCATTCTTACAGCTGATGTTGTTCTACTTAAGAAGTTAATAATTCAGAAGAAGAGAAGTAAAAGTGTCATTTATGACAGTAAATGTGCTCACTCACTTTGAACTACATCCTTGGTGTCATTGGTCACCATCTGAGGGATGCTGTAAAAAAAGTCCTCTGCCTGAAATGAAGAAGTAGTGCATTAATTTTGATACTGATACTTCCCATGTAGAGTAAATCCACTTTTTTCACATTATCTTTGGTTAAAACTTTCCCTCTTTGCACTAGCTCTGCTAGGTTAACAAGGCTATCATTATATTTTAAAGACTTGTGGCTTTATTATCATACATTGACTCGTCATAATTCACTGACCTCCTTGATTTTAGATGTAAGTTTAATTTTGACGACTTCATCCACCGCAGACTGGAATGGGTTCAAGCCTGTTAGCTGTCAAGAACAATCACAAGTTATACATTAAACTACCTGAAGGGGGAAGCAGACTTCAACAAAACAAGCATTTGGGGGGTTTCGTTGTTGTTAAGAGTCACAAGACCACAATTAAATGTCTTTATTCTAAAGGATATCGAATGGCATCTTTATGTTTTCAGTCTTAGTCATGTTTTCTCTGTGAAGATTATATACATAAAAGGAGAGAAGATGAAACGAAAGAATGAGGGAGGGGAGTCTGTGTGTGGCAGAGTTCGAGTGTGGGAGGAATGGAGAATAACAGATGGGAGGAGGACAAATCAGCTGTTCTGACAAAGCCAAAAATGAATTTATGTGTCACTATGTGTCAGCCTGCATCAGACGTAGTTTGATTGCATAAACGATTCTTCCTGTTGCTTCATGCGAATATGTTGTCAAACACAGTAACGGCGTTGAGTCCTAAACTAAAACCTCACGTTCAGTAATTGTGTTGTTCAAGTATTTAGAGAATGAATTTGTACTTACATTAATTGAGGTATCAAGTGTTAGTTTCTGTAGCTCTGACTTTTGGATTCCACACCCAGTGCAGTTCGGGTTGGATAAAGTGTCATTGATGCGATTTCTAAGATTGGTGAGGTTGTTCTGGAGGAGGTTCAGGCTGGACTGCAGCTGGATCAAAGATGAGTTAAGCGTGTTCAGCTGAACACTGATGTTGACCGTCTCTGCGCATACAAATGAAAAAGAAAACAAAAACAAATATTAGTCAGTGTATTAAAGCAATGATCAACTTTAGACACGCATCAATTATTTTTGATGTGTTAGTCTAAGAGTTGTGCAGTGTTAAGGAACTGAGGCTACTTTAGCCTTGTAGTTTGTTCTACCAAAATACATTTTCTCAAGAAGCTTTTAGTTTGTGGACAGATTCTGGTAAAAAAATGTCCTTGGCACAAAAAAAACACAAAACACTGCTTTTTGCTTATGTGCATGCATCCCCAAAAGTCATTGCAATGATCTCTTCTCAGGACTGAGGATCAAAAACATGCATCAGGGACAATTCTGCTTTTAACTGATCCCTTTTACTTTTCAACAAGATATGAAAATACCAGTCACTCTGAACAGAAACTTGTTCAACCCCTTGACCACATGGAATAATGAACTCTAGGACATGCTCCAGCACCCCCACAGTTAGGATACCGGATGTGTATGTATTTTCTGTTCTTTCCCTCTTGTTTTGTAATAAATAGAAAAAGCAAAAATGTTGCTCACAAAAAACTGTCTTTATCAAACATTCATTGTTATAAGAAGTGAAATGCAATGAAATTACACACAGCGCCTATGAGCAAAAACCATGTACGTCATTACAGGCATTACAGATGTCCAGTCCCCATCACTGAAGATCTGCAAGGACAATGTTGGGTGAATGAAGAACATGAACCTGAGTGTCGTTCACATACGAGATGAATGAAATGTATGTCTGTAAGGGGGGAACAAGGGACCATGTAGAACGTAGGTCAGTTGTTTTTTTAAGAGGCTCTAACACAGATGCCCCCTCCACCCCCCCAACACCACCACATAGCTCAAAGAAATAAAGTTTTCAGTGGCATCAGGGAACTCTGAACTGTGAACTGTGAAGTCTGTGAAGTCAAATATGTACACAGGCATTTACATGCTCAGAATGAAACAGGACAGAACAAGCAGATGCTGCATACCTTGGTTGAGCAGACTAACTGAGAACAATGCTGAGAACAGGGTTCCCTTAATTTGCTGCTGGATTGCTGTTCCCAACTGGGGTCCAATGGCTAATTTA
Source organism: Ctenopoma multispine (assembly GCA_034779795.1). Classification (NCBI taxonomy): domain Eukaryota; kingdom Metazoa; phylum Chordata; class Actinopteri; order Anabantiformes; family Anabantidae; genus Ctenopoma; species Ctenopoma multispine. Next base: position 10,024,159 of record JAUYWH010000007.1, on the reverse strand, counting down.
AACAAAAAAACAGATGGTTAGAACAAACACATATGTATCGCATAGTGGACAGCGCAAGTGCACAGCTCTTACCATCTAGGTTGCCGGTAACTTGCTGTATGATGTTGTAGCTTTCATTGACCACATAGTTGACTTGCTGGAGATAGGCAGACGGGAAAAATATTTCAAAGTGTGAATACTATAAGGTGTTGTTTGAAATACAACATACAGTATGTCAAGAACTGTTTCGATGAGCTAATCCTTTCAGCTTTCGCACACAAACTGAACGCAACCCCTAATCCAACCCTTTCCTACTCTTTGCAAATTGAGATAGGTGTATTGACACAGAGTACAGAGCTGGTGCTTAATCTGTTGGTTGACTGAGGTCTGTTTGAATCTCACACAAAAGCTGTAGACTGATGACAGATATATATCATACAGGTGAATCCTAATCCTAAACAGACATGATCAGTATTAATTATTGTATTTTGTAACTTTTACACTGAATACAGATCAAGATAAATTAGTCAACCAGTAGGGATAAAAAACTGCCACATTAAGAACCCAGACTTTTGTCTTTAGCATATTTCTATACTCATAGCATTTTAGTCTCCTACCTGAGGCACAGAAGTGATGAAGGTCTTGATGTTGTCTATCGTTTTGTTGAGCTCATCTGGACTCTGGTCCACACTCACTTTGAGGTTTTCGTTGCTTTTGAACATGCAGATGTTCCCAGCGCTATGAGCATCACATAAACACAAACACATGCACAGAGTCAGAATCAAATGTGTCATGACCATAATGCTGTTGAGAAGGAGACACACGCAGGCAGTGAGGCATGCACAGTCAGGCTGTCTCTTTTTGATGCTAATTTCAGATAACACATCATTATAGCGTTCAAAAACGCACATGAGAGCATACACTCACAGGATAATGACTGTGGTGATGAATACACTCCAGTAGAGAGTTCTTCTGCGACAGTGAATGGAGGATGTCTGCTTCTGGTACATTTTCCCACCACAGTTGCCACAGCAGCGACAGCATGCCAAGAAGAAACCGACTATGGGCATCAGAATGATGTACAAGATGCCAATGGCTGCACAAACCAGGAAACCTATTTCATACATCAGAGTCTAAACACAGAACACACACATACAGACAAATGACATGTATAAACAAAAATGGCACAAATATCAATCAGATATCAAAGACGACAGGACTAAAGCAGTTTTTTGTGGTCTGTTGTGACGTAAAACACGTCACACGTCATCAAACAATACTTTTACATTACTGTGGTGAGCATCTATAATCAGAAAGGATGAAAGAGTCTTTGTAACTTCAGTCCACCGGGATACGTACACACCACACAATCATGTTTTATTCTTAAACATTCTCACATTACAACCTTGAATGACTCTGAGGACGTATTCTTACCCATGTATGTATGATATGCATGTAAATTTCATGTACAGTCACTTACTTCTTTGATGGTTTCTTTATTTAGTGAAGGTTGGTTAAACGCGTTGACTAATTTCTGGATCAGATCTATAATAAAAGGGAAAGAAAAACATTTTTTGTTGTTCTGTTTTGAATAACTTTAGAGGCCAGGAAAAGATAATTACTATTCTCTGCTGCTGGTACAATAGTCCAACTACTGGGACAATATGTCCTGAGCGCCATACAAATACTTTAAAAGCTTGCATTGTAAAAGAAGAAATCTGACACTTTCATCTTGTGGTTTCAGGTAAACCAAGCGGACATCAGGTTTTTTTGTTTATGGTCCTACTGAATCTTGTTACTGTGGATATTATTCACAAAACACAGGTGCAGGTAACTGAGGAGACACATTAGCCACGTGAGCTGGTAGAATAGTTCTCACCATAAGTCTGTCTCACCTAATTACAACTTTTATTATATTATTGGAGTAAGAACAATAAAACAATAGTGTTGCTGCAGTACGTCAAACGCAGAAGCTCTGAGGTTGGGCAGCAGAATAGAGATTGACCTCTAAGCCTTAAGGCTAAAACAAACAACAAATAAATGGCTTTTCTGAGAAGCCATAGTTGAACTGATATGATGAGTCATCTGACTTATACAAAGTTAGGTCACCTGAAATAAATGAAGAGGAAGAAAATTTATCTATGTAGGTTTTATAATATGCCCCAATTTACTTCACTGATAGTTTCAGCAATGCTTTTATTGTTTTCTCTCTCTAGTACAATCAAGGAACCAGCCATTAGAAGCCTGAACTTCTGTAAGCTACTTCACAACATTTAATAACTCTGAACTTGGCAAAGGTTAAGAGAAATGTTTTGTGTCTATTTATTCGTTTTTTTTAAATCAATACTAAGCAGGAAGTAATTTACGAAATAAAAAAGGGTTTATCAAGCAATTTTAACACATCACAGGGAGCAAACAAAGGATCACAGGTGCACCTGAGTCACAAGAAGGTTAATGATTGACTGGGGAATAGCTGGGCAAGACCTTCCAGTAACTCACTGAGTAACTAATCCTGTCACCTTGTCATCTTACACGTTTACAGCAACATCATAGAATTTTAAAGCCAACTTCAGTATGTTAAACTGTGAGCTGCTCTAGAGCCTGGACAAAACCATAAATGTAAAAATAAGGCATTTAGACAGGATAATACAGTATGTATCAGACACTGACCTTGGGGAAATGGGTTAGGCTGGACTGTGTGGAGAAAGGACTGGACCAGGGCTGCCATAAAGCGTGCACCGATGTCCTTTGTTGTGCTCTGGTATTGGGGCTGAGTAAGGTTCTGCTCAGCTGCAGGTGCTAAACAAACAGCCGGTGGAGGGACCGACTGGGCCAGGCAAAGCCCCAGCAGCATCATTCCTACTCCAGCCCTGAGTGATGCAGAGCTGCCCCATAAACTCCTCATACTCTCACATAGCCCCATGTTTACAGCTGAGACAGGTGTGGAAACTCTTGACCAAAGACAGCGGGGTTTAAAGAGTGATCAGCTCATGGCACAAGCTCTGTCGTGATGTGTCTAAAAACAAGACAAAAACTCTGAATACAATGACACACTCATATAAGGCAGAAGAAGAAACCCACAGACAGAGTGAGTCACACAGAAAGAGGCCTCGGCACACACACATACATACACAATGACAATGGAAAACAACTGCTGCTATTTTTCAGGAGAGATGTAACAATGGCATTTTTTATTTTTTTTGGAAATGGAAAATCTAAATGTTAAGCCAACACGTCTTTAGTTTCTGAGAATAATAGCACTGCTTAAACTTATTTTACGCACTATACTTGCCCAGATATTTTATCGCATGTGTTGACATTTAAAAGTTACAGGAAATGTCTTGGGAAAAAATAACGTATATGACACACAAAGGCTTTATAAAACCTGCCCGGCCGGGATGTGAGTGCTGTTATTAGGATAAACACTGAAAAGCTGCGGATACCTGCATCATTCCTGTTTATCGAAACCCGTGCTTGTCTCTCACAACAGCAGACAGTACAACATTTATCTGCACATCTTCTGTTTCCACAAAACACACAATATTTGAATATATCTTATTCATTAAAGCAGTTTGTTTTTGAATGCGAAGCTCTCTTAAGCAAATAAATTTAAAAGGGTAAGGCCCTTGACTAACTAAACTACTTCCTCTTCTAAAGCAAGCAAGCTGTTGAAATCGGAAAAAAAACTGTCTACCTCTTTAGCTCCTTTTCACATACTATCACTAAATGCCATGATGACTCAATATCACACATAGTCCATATTGAGACCAAACTGAGCGATTCCTCCAGCTTTAGACACTAATCAACTTAAGGGTATGAGTGAAAATATGAAAAGTCCAAAGTGAAAAGACAGATGAAGAAAGTAATAACATGGAAATAACAGGAAAACAATTATACTTTAGTTCTTTTTTTTTGTCAACTCACCTTGTTTGTCTGAAGAGAGAGATGGACAGTCACACTTGCTCTGATCTCCAGGGGTGTGTGACTTTCCAGACTCCTGAAAACCTGATACGTTCTGTGGCTGCTGTCAAGTGCAAGCTGACTGTGTTCTCCACAGGACAACACCGGGACTAAGAAGATAGGGAGGGAGCGAAGGGAACGGAGGAGGAGAGAGGGAGGGTCTTAAAGAGAGAAACGGGGAAACGGGTAGGGGGAGCAATGGGAAGGAAGGAAGTAACTGTCATGGTTTAGCTTAAAAAAACGAGGGTTTCCTACTTTGTGTGTCAGTTTCTGAAGCATGTTAAAGCTGACACGCCAGTAACTGTTATTGAAATGACAGAATGACTTCATGGAGTAAAAGGAAAATGTATTAAAATCATGAAATAATCATTAATCAAGTCCACAGTTTTTTATATAAAAAGGTTATTTTGGGATAAAGAGTCATTTTTAGACATGTTTCCATTTCGAGTAAAGCAGTCCACATCTGCAATGTGATATCCAGACAAGCAACCACACAGCCAAAGAATGCAGGACAAGACAGCTGGGAGGGATACGCTTGGGAATGGGCGTTTTGAAAACACACAACATCCAAATTTTGCCCAGAAATCCTCAGAAATATTTTAGCAAACATTACTGGCAGCTAAGAGCTGAGATATTTTATTGTGCCACTTTTATCACTACTGTAATAAAAAAATACAACTTAACAACCTCGAAAAGAATGAAACCATTGATCTAAAGACTGAACCATGCCTGTCATTAAACTCTTTTCAGGAGAAGAAATCACAAAAGTACAAGATAGAGATAAGGTCACTACTTACCTAGAGCTGAATAATCTCATGAGATATTTTCACTGTTTCTTAAGTCTTCTTTGTGAACAGCCTGCAGTATATTGTAACGTTTCTTACTGTTTACCTGCATTGTGTGACAGGACTAGTCTAGACTCCTACTACAGGGATGGCAGGTGATATTTGCATTAAAGGGAACATGGTGGTAAGAAAAGCAGGATTCATTCTAGCATCTGATTTCCCCTTCTAAACTAATGCAAATGAAGCAGAAAAAGTATTTACATGCAGGTCCTCTTCTTTTATTTTCCACATCAGGTGAACAATAATTTGCTTATTGCTTAAACCAGGTCCGTTTGCACGCAAACTAATTGATTACAGACTGATCTTTTAATCTGCTACCAACAGAGCATTAGAACAAGTAGCTTTGGCATGTGAAAACTATAAAGGCCTTGCAGCGCTCAACAGCAGTCCTCAGCTATTCTGTTCCTGAAACAAAACCACCAGTGTGTGTATAACTCCTCTCAATATGTTCTTTTACAAAGATACTTAGATACTAGTGACTATGAGATAATAGGTACAAAAACTTTGTGTAAATCCCCCAGGTATTTGTCTCCTACTCATTGGCTGGCTAATGTGGCGTGAAGTATGTGATCCCTCACTGGCTTCCCACCAGTGAACCAGATACCAAGAAGCTACTTTGTACCTTTTGTTGGATCAAAAGGTACATATCTAAAGTCCATCACATGCCTGTTATGGAACAGCTTTGAATGAACTTTTAGTCAAAAAACGTACTGTAAGTGTGAGCAGTACGTTCTTCTGTTTTCATTTGTCTTTTAGTTGCATAGTACATCTGAAGAGCTTGTATCAAAATGAACATGTGGTTCTGCTTTTTCAGCTTTTTAAAACTAAGGCTATCAAGCACACTATTGTCGTATTTCCCATCAGTTATCATTCTTCTTTGCTTGCCAACCAACATGAGATATATTAGTTTTGTGACGAGAGTGTGAATAATGTACTAAAAACAACATGAGACAATTTCAGATAGAGCTACGTAACACTGAGACATGCGTACTATACCACTACCATTACAGTAATCACGATGAGATGTTATAAAAGCGTGTATTACTGTCTCAAGGTTGCGTTTTGACAGAAGAGGCTTGACGTTTGATAACTGCCTCAACTGGAAAAAGCAAGACATTATGTGGGCATTTATGTGGGTGTCAAGTTTTAGGAAGGGATCCACTGATGCATCCTTGATAGTTTATTATAACTCAAAAACAAAGGGCTGCATTGTCTTGCACACATGCCACTTCAAACTGCATGCTGAGAAAAAGTTGTGACTCTAAAGATAAAAAATTATTTTTTTATATTGAAACAATATTTATGTTAATAATCATCACAGCTGAGTCAAATAAAGACAAAATGTTTTTCTGTGAAAAACCATCTTTATTAATACCATACACTAATTATCAATCACAAGAACCTGGCAAAAATATAGATATATATAGATAAAATCATCCCTTTGATGAGGTGATATGAGGGCCATCTATGGATGCATTACCATTTCACCTCACCACACATCCTCATATTCCCTAAATTGCATACATTTAGGAAACAGTGTTATGATAGATTTGATAAACTACCCTTAAATTCTGTGCCAGCATACTGAAGTGATACAGGACAATATAAGTGTCTAAACACCACAGCCTGGAGTTCGTGTAGATCTACCGATGTCATTTCTGCCAGATACAACAGAGGAACATCTTTTTGGCTCAGTCTGTTCTGGCAATCAGAGACCCCTGCTGGAAGGATTTGCTAATTATTATTCAACAGCTCTCAGCTGGGATATGGGTCACATTTTCTATTTTACTGTTTATGGGTAAACGAGGAACCATGACACAGCAGCTTGTGGTCAAGCAAGTCTTGTTTTCCTCCTGTTTAAGTACATGATCAACATATATTGCCATTTATGACACATCAACTTTTCAGATATGAAGTCTATCTGAAAATACATCCAATAAATGACTTACAAAACAGGTTTAAAGAAATCATATGAAATTCCACTAAAGGCCGCAATGCTGCAGCACATTTGCAGCATCTGAGAAGCCCGAGGCTTCTCATCAGAGGCTCGCTCGTAATAAAACTGAACTATTTCACAGAAAAAAAAGACGACTTCGAGGTTGACATTTTCTCTAAATGTGGTTATTTATTGGTTTTCAGTGAATCTGATAAGTTTTCAGATAGACCAGAAACAGCACAAAATGGCCATTAAATCTCTCTTTACTGTGAACATACTGAACCACTGAAATGAAACAGGCAAGAATTACCTGGGATCCAAATGTCAAAACACACAAGATGGGATGACTTCTATTAGCATTAACTGACTCAGAAGCCCCACAGACTCCTCCATATATAATCATGAATATTGTACAGGAGGATTGGGTCTAAACAGAACGTCAGTACATAGAAAAATAAATACAGTTTGCTAAAATGAGGGCAAAATTCTTTTCAGTGATTGTACCATTAAAAATCACGTTTAAAAAACTTTTAAGAGGCTTTTCATCTCTTTACATTAGATTGTTTCTCATACTTCTAGGGAGGAATACATAGAATAACTTTTACAGAAATTACTACCTAAAATATACAAGCACAGACACAAACATGAGGAGTAAAGCCAACAAATGATTCTTCATAAAACATAAAACAGCGCAGTGTAATCAATATCTTACGAATCTTTACATGTAGCTCCTTGGTCTGCAGCTTTCTTAATTGTGATTACAACATTTCTGGGAAACTTAAGTTAATACAAAAGTTTTTATTTTATTTTACAATCCTGTCAAAACTTGTTTTTAAAATATTCTGAGTAGCAAATCGTATTTCTGTTATGTCCTCAGAAGAGAGGACCCCCATATAGAAATTTCAAGACAAAGCAAACAGTTCTGCAAAGACAAGACAACAGATCTGAACCAGGTGAGTGATGGAAATTTAGTGGGGAAACAGGTTTTCAGTGTGCTGCTTTGGACTCACATCAAACAAGATGCAGTACAGTATTAAAACACCAGCTTTGTTCTCCCCGTAGTGTTTTCTAGCACTAAAGCCAACGAACCTGATAGTGTGTGACACAGATGAATGACTTTATATCAAGACTTACATGAATGTTATTACCATCACAATAAGACTGATCTAACAGCAATATGTATCCATTAATATACTGCAGGTTTCATATGTTTTACAGTTCTTACATTAGCAATAATAGAAAAAGAAAAAATACACCGTCAATTCATAAGAAAAATAGATTGGAGTTAATAGTGGAAAACAGTGCAAAGAATTTCTGGGGGTTTTGTTTGCTTGCTTGTCTGTTTATTTTTTAGAAATTGTTTACAAAAATTAAAAAAAAACTCAAAACAAGTCTAAAACATAGAAAATGAAAACACACTTTTGTAGCGTCTGGTGCTGTGGTCCAGACATGCTGTCTCTCCAGTACCTCAATGTTTTATGTTGTGAGTGTGTGTGTCTGTGTGTGTGTGTGTGTGTGTGTGTTAGTCTACGCACTGGTATTGGGTGTATGGGTGTGTGTGTGTGTGTGTGTATGTGTGTGTGTGTGTGTGTGTGTGTATCAATGTTTGCTTGTGTGTAGGTGTTTAAGATTTAGCGTAGTGGTTCTCAACTCCGGTCCTCAAGCTCCGGCACTGTACAGGTTTTTGTTCCAACCAGGTCCTACAAAAACAAATAATTGAGTTTTTAAAAACTGAACGTTGTTACTAAGAGTACACACACTTTTCTGCAGCCTGCAAAAAAATAAGTTAAATAAAAGCTAAGCATTTCTTCCCTGTGACATGAGCACAACAGAAACAACAACGTGCGTTGTCAAAGAAAACGCACATCTGAGAGACCCGAGGTTGGAACAAGAACCCACCGACATGATCGCCATGGCGAGCACTCGGACAACAGGATATGCCAACTTTGGCTCAAACACTGTTGTGAGCGAAGATGGGGGGGTAAAACAGACATGCACACACCCGCCACCCCGCCAGTCTTAATCACACCTCTAAGAGGACTGACTGGAGCCGAGCAGATAAGGGCCAGGGCTGAGCACCACTGATCATGTGCAACAATGTGAGGGTGCGAGAGTGGGGTTTGCTGACATTGTGGAACAGCAAAGAGCTCAGCCCATCAGATGTTACCGCTTTCCCTAATCACTCTCCTTAACTTTAACATAACAGAACGGAACAAAACCAAAAATGATTAGAACATAAGAGCACGAGGCAACCCTGACTCCTCTCGCTAGTATTGGCTCAGACAGATCCCAGTAGCTCTTAAGCACTGAAAAATGGGGCTGGCTGGGAACTCTACTGGGACGACTGGGAGTTGTCATTCTTGCTCTCCTGACTGGAGGGAGCCTTGTTCCAGGGCGAGTGTGCCCCCAGTGCAGGTGAGCTGTTGAAACTGTCCTCATCCTCCAGGCCATTCGCCCCATCGTACTGCGTGTTCTCCAGCCGCGTGATCAGACGCTCGTCCTCGTCACCAAACTCCCCTCCCATCAGAGTGGGTTCTCCCACCATCATCACGTCCTAAAGGGGACAGCAAGGGCCGGTACATATTATCCCCATATTACAGGGGGGTGCGCGGAATGACTGGCGGCACGGACGTGTTATAACTAATGTTTTTTGCCTACGGTCGAGGTGCAGTCTAACTGGGTTAAACTCCTGGGTGTTACAAAATTAAACTAATTAAACTAACGAAGTACATTGTAAATAATGCTAAAAGCTACTTTTGGGGGAGGGACACAAGTAATGAGATTCTGAGATATTCTGAACAGACAGTGTGTTGTCAGGGCATGTACCCTTACAGTTCAGTAGTCCACGGGGCCCTGACTCACTCTTCCAAGAACCAGGGTTGAGGGACCCTTCCTACTGGCCAGCAGTGGGCATCCCTGATCCTTGAGTGCTGCATCACGGGGAGGGTTTCATTCCACCTCGGGTCTCATTCGCTCATTCAAGCAACCAAGTAATGCAAAGACAGCAGTGCTGTGTCAATCATGTGCTGTGATACTCAGGTGTTCCAGCGATTTTAAGAGAAAACCCATTGGAAATCAGAGCAAGTTAGCCCTACACCCCATGCTTCCCATATATTAGGCACTGAGATGGAGGACAGTTGTAGCCCGTCTATATAAACCCACAAACCTGTGGCCCCAGAGGACCAGGGACTGCCCATCACTGGTTCACATCAGAGGGTATCCTATCTTAGCCTACGCATCCTCAGTAGAATTACAGATGCCACCAAGTCTGAATTGAAACCCCACCTCCAGAAGCCTCCTTATACTATATGTATCCTTAGCCCACACATACTGACAACCCCTCGACCACCCCCTACACCCACAATTACCTTGTCTTGACTTTCTTTTCATCCCCTTCACCATTGTCTTACCCTCCCATGATTGTACCTGCTGCATTTGGAGGTGCAGATCAAAGTCAAATAGACGTAATGCTTACAGGTACCTGGCTGGAGAGTGAAAAGCTGTTGGCTGGACTCTTCTTTTTGCTGTTGCTGTTGTTATTGCTGCCTCCGCCTGAGCTTACAGTGCTTCCACCGGACACCTTCCTTTTCCGCCTCTTATTTGGAGCTTGCCTGGCTGGCTCAGCTAAAGACAGGGAAACAAAAATCTTTTAGTATCAATCTCTAGAAATCAGTTGTTTCTAGGTCTGTTGCACAATACCAACTGGATGTGTTTGTAGGTACTCCTCAGCGTATTTAATGACAACTTGGCTTTAACTGCTACTGAAAATTACTGAAGTTGTGTGTGTGTGTTACCTGGAGGCGCTACCATTCGTTGCCACTTTTGGAAGAGGCAGGTCTTCAGGCAGTCTCTAGGGCTCAAGCTGTAGGTCTTGTGTCTGGACATCAACTCTTGCATGGGCTCTAATATCACACATAGCTTTAGGGAAGAGGAGAAGGAGAAAATCCAATGATAAAGTGCTGTTGGCAGATTGTTGCAGTATACTTGAGTAATTGTAAAAAAAAAACAAAACAACAACAATATATGTAACTTGCTTACACGGAGGTAGTTGAGCGTGGAGTTAGACAGCCCACATCTGGTGATATTTTTAGCCAGCTGATCGAGCATCTGGGGATCCTGCATTAATAAGGTAAAAGGTAAAATTTAATTGAAGTCAGTGTACAGTTTAAATGTGTGTGTCTGTTTTGGGGATCTGGAACTCACATGCATAGCCAAAATGCTCCTTGGTAAGACCTCTCTGTGTTGTCTGATGCTAAAGTGCCACGTCTTGATCCGCATCATGTCATCAAACATGAACTCTAGGTACAGACGGCCCTCCACACAAACCTTACCCACAGGAGAGAAACAAAAGGTAGATGTTAAAGCACCAGCAACAGAAAGCATGAGGAAGACTGTAAATGTCTAACATTTACTATACCTGTGTGAACATAGGTTTGCCATTCTGGGTCACCATGGTACACTGGTCACAGTCGAGAGATACAAAGTTACTGTGAAAGGACTCTTTTGGATGCTTCAAAACATAAAACAGCTCAGTGGCACCCCCCTCAAAAATACTTCGAAAGTAGCGCGGAATCAATGTCCTGCCAATGGCTGCAGACAGAAAGGGTGATTTTTATCAATTAATTAGATTAATAACGAATAAATAAAATGATACATAAATGATTTGAAGACAAAGTGTACACCCTATACAGGCAGATCCCAAAAAAACAATTAGATTCCAAAATGACTATTCTCTCAAAAGAAATTTCTTACTGTATCGTTTGGGTCCATCTTCCAGACAGAAAGTGATGGTGAGCATGGCGTCGTCCTCAAAAAACTCAGTGGTAAAGGCATCCCACCAGAGATTGTCACAGTCCTAAAAGCAGAAAATGAACCATGACCTTCAGCTTTTCAATTCTTTAAGTATGACCTCGTTAAAATGATACACAAGGCAATTTACTTCTACAGGAAGAAGACATATTAGATGCTACATGTTCCCTATTTTAATATGAACCCATTCTGGTTCAGTTCCCTTAATTGAAGCAAACAACAAAAAATACAGTTAAAAAAAATTTCAACCCTGGTACTGTGGGAGTAAAACATTAATTGATGAGGAAGTTTTGTATATGACTATACAAAGAATTAATTTACTAAAACTGCAGGACACATTGTTTCCTTAAAATTAATCAGTTCCATAATCCTTCTCTTTCTGTACAATGTTATCAAAAGAATATTAGTTTGTGTAACTTAAAAGATTACAAGAGAGCAGCTTTATGTTTCATCGTGATCATCACGTAACATGAGTGCATGCAAGTGGATCTAATCATTTCCTAAAAAATTTGAGTTTGGTTAGTACCAAATGTTTCATTGCTGCAGCGAAAAAGTACTACACAGGAAACAACTAAATACGACAAGGCATGTTGCGATTTAAATATCTGATGTTTTTGCTTGACACGAATGGTACCCGTAATTAAAACTCCTTACAACTAACTGTTGTTAGTGTGTAGCCTGATAGTCACGGAGCACAGCTTGTGACAGCTACTCAGGCATATACACAGTTGACACTCCAATTACATTTTAGCCAGGTTGATCAGATAATCCTATTATAGCCTGCATGTAAATTAAGTCTGTGAGTTCTCTGGCTTAATTTCACACAAAATCCCTAGCATGGTTAGAAACATAAACAGCAGCTGGGAGGAAAAAAATCTGAAAACATGGCAGGGAGGGACAGAATGTGGTACTATGAACTTTTTTTTTTATCTAATTACAACTAGCTTGAAAATGATACGTTGATCTTGTGGTTTTGTACAGAAACAGTCTGGTGTTAAATTCTATTACTCTCTATGTGACTGATGTGACTCTCACCTCTGTCCAATTCTGTAGCCTTTTGTTCAGCTCATATATCCTGTAGTCTGTCTGGTTCCCGTACGGTGTGGGTCTCCTGAAACAGAAAACAGCATTCAGCTTTATAACTTCAGCAACTTTTCGACACCCGTAGTACAAACAGATGTTTTAAACCAAGAGCAGTTTCAAACTAAAGTTTGCTAAATGTTTAAACATGTAAGCCAAGCACCTAGTGTAAACATTTCATAAATAACCTTAGAGCTACAAAAACAACAAGTATATGTTCACTATTCAGGTACTAGTGTACTGACCCCATTCCAGGCTCCATGTATGACGGAGGGTACATGGGTGTAGGCCTATGAGAAGATGAATACAAAAATTAGCAACCATTTTAGGATTTAGGATTACAGAGAAACATTTTATATGTCATCATGCTGAAATCTTGATTAGAACTGTAAAAAATAAACACAGTCTACCAGTTACTGATTTCAAGGCCCTGTTTATCCTATGAGAACAACACATTTCAGATAAGTATAAACCTTACAACAGAAAAGTGAGGTATAGAAGAAAAGTTAATAGTAATAAAAGTAATATTCAGCACTTGCAACAAACAAGTGTACAAAAAGTGATGAGAGCAAAACTGAATATTAGCGTGACATGTGACTTCTGTCACTTTTAATTAAAATGAATGTGGCTTCTTCCTTATTTTATATTTAGGTCACATATTTATAACTAATATGCTTCTGTGTAGTGAACTCTTATTTATTTCAATATCAGGAGTGAAGTGAAAACTATGCTTTGAAACACAAAAAAATACAAACCCTAACACATCAGTATTGATCATTATTTATTAAAACAACTTACATCTAAAAATAGACATGTCGTATTCTTTGGGAAACATATCTAGGTCAGGACAGCAAATTAATATATTAAGAATAAAAGCTTGCAAGAAGTATATAGGAAAAATAAAGAGAATGAATTAATGCAAAAGGTGACCTCGTTTTAGACACCCTTTTCTTAAGACACAACATCTTGTGTCCTAACACTAGAAGACCTACCCCACATCTCTGTCCAGCATAGCGCCTGGGTGGAAGGGGGGAAAGCTGCTGCCGTTGGGGGGCTCCTTAGGAGAGTACAGCTTGAATGACTTTGACGAACAGCCTGCACACAAGTACGAAGCCGAGGAGGAGGAGGAGGGGGGGGGGGGAGAAGAGATTTAGAGGCGATTTAGATTACTTTAGATTTAGCTCATTCAAATCACAGCATCATCTAAGTAATCTAATGTTGGATGATTTCGTTGAGATTTGCTAAAATAAAAGCACCCTGCCAGAACAATTTCCTGCTGCTTTCATTACCTAATGCATCTTCAATCTGGCAAATGGACAAGTAAGCAAACCATCATCAGGGAAAAACAGCATTATTTATTAGCCTGCAGAAGTCTGAGAAAACAATCAGTGAAATGGGGGGAAATAAACAGAGGAGATGATCTGCCATCACCGTTGTGTCCTCGTACCATCCAAGCCTTTGCATACAGCACTATTTGATCCTAACCATGTTCCTCTAAGCTGTGTGTCTGTGTCTCCCCCTCTAGTTGCCTCTTCTAACCCATCCCCCCACTCCCTACCCTGACTGTTGTTAACCCTTGTCAGCCCAGATAAGGCATTCATGCTCAAACAATTTGGGGGCTCTGAGAAAACAATCTGTTTTGTATCTCTACTCATGGAGACCTCACACAGGCAGCCGCTGCAAAACGTAATTAGGTTTACCCAGAGATGTTTTATACACCCGCAAACAGCAGCAGACAACACTGTTTGCAAAGAATAACTGCTAGAACCCACTTTGACGAAGACTGTCCTGTCACAACCAGCCTCCAGTTATCTTACTTTTTTTGCACACACAGATACAAATCAAGAAGCTACTGGAAAAAGTGAGATCGTAGAAAATCCCAACTGCAAACCAGGTATTACCGACAGGCACCAATGTCAGCATAACGTCAAAGTGTTACTTTGGCTGATAGTTTATACACTTAGTCACCATTAGCTTGGGGGAAAACATGGATTGCCAAACTGGATCAGTTCAATGCAGAATGAGTTTTTTATTTATTTAGGTAAACTGACAGTTTCAAGACAACAAAAGTCTAAATGAATATAAATATAGAAAGAAAGACACGAGTTGGGGTTAAGTATGCCTATTAGAACTCTGATCTGTCCAACCCCCATTCACAGCCCAACAACTACAACTCCTTCCTCATTTACTTTCACCCTTTTCTCCTTTGCTTCACTATACCCAAGAAAGCCAAGGCAGGTCATCTTCTCCTCCCCATTAGTAACTGGGCAAACCTGTTCAGGAGCATCCAACAATGGGTCTCTATGCATTACCTCTGACCCTACAGGCCCACCCTCCAACAAAACCAGCCATTAGTCCCAGACAGCATTCAATCGCCTGTGATAAGTCTTTGTTTAATCTGATGCACATTGTTCAAAACAATAATTCTGTTCTTGTTTCTTTGCAAAACAAACGTAGCATTTAATTTTATCTGATATAATGATGCATGTGTACTCTGAAAAACATACTTTCTGCGAAAATGTTGACACACGCTGACACTTTTAATGAGCACCAACACACACCCTGAAGAGGCCCAGTCACCAGCATTAAACCCATCTACACAATATCTGCAGACCACAGGTCCCAGTGTAACTGAGGCACGTCCAGAAATGAGAATAGCTACAGCCTGCAAGCTTCCTTTCAACACAAGAACCTTAGTAATATTAGATGAGAGTTCATGGTACATAAGCACTCTAACAAAGGTTAACTTCAAACAGAGAGACTTTGGTGCAGTTTTGTCCGCCCAAATTGTTCGTTGCAAACAATAGATCTGCATCCAGAGGCTGGCCACTAGCCAATAAAACATCTAAAGCGAAGTGCTGCAAGACCGCCAGCATACTTGCACCGACCTCCGCTCGGGTCTGTGGACATGCACGGTCGACATTTAAAAATAAGCCAGTGATCACTTTAACACACAGGACCGGGCGTAAGCTGGAGCGCAGGGCCGCGTTCATTGAGCGTTTGCAGAAGACGAATGCCTGCTAAACTACTGTTATCAGCGCCATCCACTTATAGCATCCCGCGTTTGTTTATAACAGGCTGCGGGGCGGTTTATTGTGAACCAGTGGTGCCGCAGAAGTGGTGTGACTGTAAGTTTGAGTTACCTGCAGAGAAAGGTAAAAACCGAAACGCGGTTACACCTCCGCTCGGTGTTTCTAGCCAGCTAGCTTTGTTGCTAGCCGGAGCGGCTGGATGGTGGAAGCTCCAACGCCGACCGCTGGTAACGTAGTCCTCCTCTGATCCCAAACAACACGGCGAGCGACGGAAAGTGAAACACTCCCGCTACTTCCCACGGTTCCTGTCAAATTTGCAATCTCCTACTATGTGTTTTAAAGGTCATTTGCTCGGGGGACCGTGCTATCCATCTACTACTACTATAGGACCCTTTGTTCCTGCCAGCCGAGACACGAACAAACAAAGGCCCCGCCTCCAGCAGGCTACTCCGCCCATCCCGACACACAGACCGGGACAAACAGGTCTACCTCCCAAACACGGGGGCCCCCAATTTGTCTTATCAGGACCCATGCGTGCCCTGGTGTAGAGTGCTACAAGGTGGCTCCCTGTTGAGAAAAGCTATTCTTTATTAGCGTATCTTGCCCCCCAACACACCGCGCCACATCTTCTTTACAAATATTCACTGAAGCTGTGTGATGTCCAAACCACAAACCATCATGTTTTCTTTCATCTATTTGACCATCACTCTAATAGAAAAAGTAGCCCACTGTTGATATGTGCATATTTTTACATTTCACTATCAGACTGGGTCGTTTGGGAAACTTTAGTTTGAACATTTGGCTGCACAGCATGAGTTTGTAATAAGAGACCACCTGGCAGGCTAGTAGTCTAAGATGTTATTAAAAAGATATAGTCTAGGGGAGTGCATGTGTATGAATGCTAATAACTGTACCTCTGGCTTTCGTATGTTAAAATATATTTTTGCTTGCAACTTTGGGGGGATTTTCAGCTCAGATGATGCCACCTAGAAGCTCGTAGTACCCGGAGGTTGTAGTATTGGTGGACATGCTCCTCCAAAACTCCAAAAGTTTTCAGCTTTGGTGAAGTCAATCTTTAAAAGATATTTAAGAGATCTCTTTTATAATATACAGACTTCCTTCACATGTAATTGTCTTAAAATATAATCAAAACACTAATGTGCATGTAAAACTTACTAATTAATGCAACAGGCCAATAAACCTAACCTAAGAGGAACCTAATAAACCCTATTGTAGTCAATAAAGTACAGTATAAACTCATAGTGATAGGAATGTTTATTGTATTGTACCCTATTTTATTCTGAAGCATGAAGAAGATGTTTGTAGCATTTGCCAGCAGAGGGAGATGCTGTTCTATTCCATTTCTCCATCTGTCAGTTTTAAACCTAAAGACTTTTTCAACAACAGATCCTAGATCTGGACCTACATTCCACTGTAGCTGTTTGATAATGTTTTTATGTCACACAGGCAACTCACACAAAGGTTTTAGACACAGAGTTTGACTTGCATCCTTTTCGTAATATTTAACTAAGTGATGCAAAGATTTGCTGGACAGAATCCTAATAATGAGAATAAGCTGAGCAATCTGACTGACTGGTGTGGGTCAGATGTGTTTACATTCTCAATGAAATGCATTGCTTCACTTCTCTCATCTCCATTCCTGGCTTGAATAATTCTACTAACTGACAGACAGCTCAAGTGAAAACCTCAACAAATTGAGCTTTGAATGCACTTTGAGACCACAAAAGGTTTTCTGGTCCAACTATAATGCTTGTAAACATTAGAGTGGTTATTGATTAAAAGCAAGGCTGCAGATTATACCCTTATATAATCTGAGGCTATCACAGGCCTCATTTTTCATAAACCTTTACAAAGTTGTCTTGAATTAAACTGCCTGTTTAGGTAACAAGATAACTGTGCAAAAACTAGAATCACAGGCCACACATCTCATAAAGTCAAATCAAGGCTACTTTCTTCATTTTGGAATTGCTGAGGTCAAGCTACACTGTACAGTACTGAATAACCAGTGATGGTTCACATAGTTTTCACAGCTCCAGGAAAATACTTTCATTATCACTTTATTCCCCATGACTCATTATTACGACTGAATTAGATTTTATTGCTCTCACTATACAGAGGTTTTATAAATGCACTAAGTTAGAAAAGTATTCTCAGACACTGCCAATTTCACAGGATGTAATCCTGCTGGTTTTTGGTCTGTGATTTAATGCAGGACAGCTTATAGAATTTAACTATAATGACATTAACAAATAGTTTATATTTGAAATTACTCCTAAAAATTGCTGACATATGTTGAGGTTATGTGGAACATTAACTGATTTTTGTTTTGTGACTACAAATGTTCCAACAAAAGTTGAAGCAAACATGACAAAATGTGTTACACAACGCTTAGTGAAGCATCTAGAAAACAAGATTTTGTACATTGTATATATTAACAACACATTTGTTCAAATTCAGATTGAGCAACAAGTGAAGATTATTTAATATCTGAGGGGCATCAGATTTAAGTCCAAGCCAACTTGTTAAAACTGAAGAATAAGGCAGTTGGCTGCTGGAGGTCTCAGAGCTTCTATTAAGTCAACTGTTTTTTTAATCTACTAGTGAAATTCTCATTTGGGCTTCATGCTAAGATTTTCGTCTGTCTTATTTCCTCTTAACAGACATGAGTAGCATCCAACTTTCTATGACATTTAGACTGCATTTATCACGTCTTAAATCTGACAGCTGATCATTTAAAACTCAAGTGTTTATAACTGTATACGGGAGAGAATATGATATATTGCAGGCATTACTGTGGGACTGTTTCAGTTCTGGGAGCGGATTCCTGTTTCATCTTACTGAGTAAGAGTCACATTAGTACACACATACAATCCTGGCAGATAGTGATGATAAGCAGCGATAACATTAATGTCAGAATGATAATATGGCAATCATATGCACAACAACTTAGGCCTATTTTAGTCACCGGAAAGCCAGTCAACACAAGCTGCGATGTATTCTCTTATATTTATAGCTCCCAGTAACATTTTGTGATAGTTTATGCAGAGATCAACAGCATTTTATCGTCTTTAATAAAGAAAAAATATATCATAAAATAAAGAAAAGAAATATATTTTAAATCAAATTTTAAATAATTGCTCAAACACTGGCACAATTTGACTAATCTTACAGTTTAAGATACTGACACAGATAGAACAAAGTGCCTTAAAACCCTCAGAGATATTGAGTCTGTACACAAACGTATGACAGTGAAGCTTTACTGATGTGAAGCTGGTGAACATCTTGTTCAGATTCCTAGTGCTTCTTTTCTAAATGTCACAGTGGAAGCGCAAACCTGTCAGAGGGACTGTTGTGACAGCTGACTGGTAGTGATCACGACAAGGCAGCAGACAGAACTAACACAAACTGCGACCAGAGGACTGTGGCTTGACAAGAGGAAGTTAAACAGCATTTGTTTAAGATAAAATGAAGGATAACAAAATAAGGCCGATATGTAAATGTGCAAGTGAGGGTTGATATTTGAGAAATTTGCAATGACAGAGGTCAGTTACCCGAGTCCTAACAGAATTTGCCATCACTGGTTTACAATAACATAAAATGTATTCTCATCTTTCATTACAACTCAGTTTGAATGTCTCCTTTTAAACTAAAAAACAGAAGGACAGGCTGCACTGACAATGCTAATTAGGAACTAATCTTGGGGTCTCTCCACTGGTAGTGCATAACAAAACAACTATGACACAGCACTGAATTTTTCTGGAAAATGGACATTTCTCCTAATAACAACACAACAAGAATTTATCTACATTCAGATAACTAATTTTAAGGTCAATTCACGCGAATCCTTTAGTCCAGATGAGTAAATAGCTAATTTCTAGATAATTCAATTAGTAAATTGAATTAAACTCCACCTCTATTTGCTGACACCAGCATTTCAAGCTTGCATGCTTTCAGTTTAAAGAGACACTTTCCTGTCTCAACTGTCCAAAAACCCACACATCACTATATAATTTCAAAATTCAGTATGTAAACATTTGCCTTGATTTGCATATGCCTCATCCAATGTCATTCATAGTCTGTTTGCACAGTTTAACTTTGATATCTACTAGAGGCAGGCTTGTTAATTTGACATCTATTTATTAAGTCTTATGAAAATATAAATATAAATCTGGTTCATTTTACTGCATTTACACAACAGTCCTTACCCAGCCTTGAAACAGCACATTTGCACAAACAGTACTAAGTAGTCACAGAGACATAGCGCAAAGCTTTCAAACAACTCCGTGGCCCTCCTCACACCTTTTGTTTTCAGCACAGCTCTGTTTAATCTTAGCACTGTTACCATCGCCTTCTCTCACAGTATCAAACCTGCTTTTATGTTTTAAAGACTCTACAGCTTGCACATCTCTCATAAACAAAGGTGTACTTTGATAAAAAATGATTTTTTTCCTTCCCACGCATTTAGTTTTCTCCTCATCTGCCCCCTCCTCCTGGGTGTGTGGCACATGCCAGCTTTCCTCTGCCATCCTGTCGGCCTACAGCAGATGTGACATCACTACAGCTCCACTCCATTCTGCACCCCCTCCCACCCCCCACCCCCCACCCTCATCTCGCTGACTCTCCAGCATCTCTGTCTCCCACACATTCCTTCCTTCTCTCTGCCTCTGCACACACAGCCATTTTGATCTGGCAAACAAGATCTGAGAGACTCACTAGGGTAGAGAGATGAGGGGACGAGGAGAAGAGAAGGGGGAGGAAAATATAGAAGGGCATGTGGCTTTCAGTGCAGTGAAATAAAGCTGAGGCAGTTGTGTTCTTGTGTAACAGTAATCAAAAAAGGCCTTGCTGTTTGGCTGCCATCTTGGTTCTGCTTTAAGTCACTTTTCTCCAATCAGGAGCCATGTGACTTTCTGCATGAGGTAACACCACTGTTGCTGCATAAGGCAATGAACGAAGGATGAAGGAGTGAGAGAGAGGGAAAGAAAGAGGGAGGAGAGTGAGATGAGGAAGGTATAAATAGGAGGGAGGGGTTAGAGTGAGTTGGGTGACAGACGGAGAGAAGGGTGAGCAGAGGGGAGCACATGCTTGAGTGGGTGCATGTGAAAATGGAGGGGAGGAGGGGTGTCTTCAGCTCACAGGCAATCTATTTTTACCATTTGGTCTGAACAAAGGATGTGATTGGCTCCACTGTGTTAGGACGGATCTCCTTCAAGCAGGGAACAAAGCCTTAAAAAGGCTGATTCACAGCAAAGTCACAACAACAGCATGATGTCACAGGGTTGTCAATGAACCAGACAGACATGAGAAGTCTGTTCTTTATTACGGCTCACATTCTGCCACATGCATGCAGCAATACAA
Organism: Ctenopoma multispine; assembly: GCA_034779795.1. NCBI lineage: Eukaryota > Metazoa > Chordata > Actinopteri > Anabantiformes > Anabantidae > Ctenopoma > Ctenopoma multispine. Next base: position 10,003,139 of record JAUYWH010000007.1, on the reverse strand, counting down.
ATTCCTCTATTCTCTGACTTTCTCATTTGAAAACAAAGATGACCAGGACCAGATGAAGAAAGAAAATGATGCTGGAATGAGAGAGTATTTGTTTTTCCAAAGCAGATTCACAAAGAAAGCACGGGGAGGATCTTCTCTCCACCATCATGCAAGAATGTAAACAAACCAGGCTTCAAATATAATGATTTACAGCACACGCACAGAGGAGAGAGAAACTGCAAACCAGTGTTGATCAATGTTGCGCTGCAGTTATCTGAGAGAGTCACTACCTAAACTTGCCCCAGCAGGCCCCTCATGACGGTGTACATGCATACGTGCATGGTGTAAATCTGTACACATGCCTGCAAGTGTAAACCTGTGCATATGTTTGGAAGTCGGTGCGAAACATGCAGATCTTTCTGGTGGACCCTTTTGCTCGGTCCCTCACAAACATGTGGATGTCATTAAAAGGTTCTGCTCCACAGTAAAGCCTGTTAACAGAGGGAGCAAAAGGAGGAAGAGATACTAGAAAACTACAAAGTAGAGCGAGAAAGTGAGATAGTAGACAAGAGGAAAGATCGCAGAAGAGAACATCAAGCAGAGGCCTCTAACATTATTCCATCTGATAGCCGACTGCCAATGAATCAGAGTAGCCCCATTAAAATGATACTGACACCCTAATTCAATCTGCCCTCACTAAGATCCCCTTGAGCAGATGCTACGATTCAATTTCTATCTGTTACTCTCTCTCTTGTGCTGAACAGAGCCCGTCCCCTGGCACTGTGAGGCTTTTCACTGTGCACAAGGCAACCGTCTCTGTAGCCCGCCTGGTCTCACTGGGGTACCGTTCAAGAGAAGTTGTTCCAAAGTGAAAAAGGATCAAATACTCTAGGGGAGAGAACTGATTATAAGATCGACTTGATAAAAATTGCCACGACATTTTTCTGACATGTGCAGACAGATTCAGACAGCACTAGATTGCTTTCTTCTTGCTCTGACACAGTAGCATAAGAGCAGAGTGTGGATACGGAGTACCGCTAAGACACTATAACAATAGCAGTAAACCATACTTTATGTAACCATTATTTAAAGCTCAAAAGATCAAGAATCTGGATTCCAGAAAAAGCCAAGCAAGGAATAACAGCTGCATAAAAAACAAAACTTTGCAGGAATGCAAAGTCACAGTGACAAAGAGCTGTCTAATACACAAACAGCAGTTTGTAATTTGACTGTATTTTAGAGCAAATTCAAGATTTAGTTAAGAATTCTTAAGTACCCTCATTAATGAATTACACTCATCAAAAGACCAGCTAAACTATTTTGCCACAAACACATTAAAGCACTTTTGCCTCATTCAGTTCAGACCCACTGGGACAAATATTAACAACAGACAGTGTTTTTTTATTACCTCTTCTACACATGTAAGAGCAAAACTAATCAAGAAAAAGACATATAATAGCCAGATAGAGCAGAGAAAAAGAGTCAGCATGTAAGTACTTATTGATATCTCACTGTGCCTGTACTGTATGTGGTAAAACTCAAAGAGACATTGATCTGCTGCACAGAAAGCTAGCGTGACTGAGAGGGTCTGCTGAACAACTTAATCCTAAAGTGCAGTAGCCTCAGTGTATAACCTTGTTTTCGGACATTTGTTGAAAGTGGCTTCACCATCACACACATGGACGCACACACAAACTCACACTCACGCAGCTTGATTCTGGCCCTAGGCAGCTTTGCAGCACTTTTACATAAGTCATTTTTCTGACAGCACCACTGAGCACAGAGACGGAGGAGGAAAGAGGGAGAAGAGACGCAGGGAGAGAAAGAGAGTAGGCACTCACCGGGACAAGCACAACCTCCAACAGACATCTTCTCACATGTTGGGCTCTGCGCTGAACGAAAGAACTGCACTCAGTCCACACGCTGCTCGCATGGGCCAACTCTGAAGAAAACAACACAGACAGAGGGGAGGAGAGATAAGAGGAAGTGGTACAAAGCAGGGCATGTACACCACAACTACACTCCTCTCTCTCTGTCAGAGGCAGGAAGTTGGCAGTGGTGCTCTAGCTGCATCATTAATAGGCATATTGCAACACAAGTGGGAGGGAAAATAAGAGAGGAGTGAAATAGGAAGAAAGAGCCTTCACGGTATGTGAGGTTGGAGTAAATAATATGCAACGGAGACAGTGCGTCTGTGCACATGTGTGAAAGGGAGAATGCAGAATGGAGGCAATTAGAGCAAAGGAGAGGAAAAAGATAAAATGCACAAGGAGTATGTGTGTGTGTGGCAGTGATGCATCATCTATTTTTGCCCAGTGCTGCTGTGGGAGATAAACATACTCAGTAGGAGCCCAGAGGCAGAGGGTCATTACTGCCGAACAAACACATACAGCATGCACTCAGACACACACGCTCGCGCTCACACGCCCTGCCTCGTGTATGACAGATTTCCATCTCTCTTTCTGTGTCCCTCCCTCTCTTTCTCCGTCCTTCTGTTTTTCTGCTGCATAGAGAAAGACTGGTGTTAATCACTACAGACAGTATCGATTAAAAATTCAAAGCCCACCTGGAGCGCAGGGACACTGGAGACCAATGGGAGGCTTGAAGAGTGTGCATGTACAAATGTGCACATGCTCACAACCAACAGGAGCTGCATGTAAACAGTCTGACTGGACTGCAGGCTGTTTGCCCAGCAGCCTATGCCTCTTATCTCTCCTTACTCTTTTCTTGCTTTTTAATCTTACTTCACCCTGTCAATTTAATCTTCTTACCCTGTTGATATTACCTTGACCTTTCTGCAGCTTGATGTGGCTTGATGTGATTTTGTTTCATTTCCTTCCCTTTCCTTCTCTTCTCCTGTTTCCGTTCATATTTCATGGCTCGAGTGAGCTTGTCCTCAAAGCCAATAATCTCAATAATCTCACACTTCACTACGCAAACACACAGACATATAACTGACTCCCATGAGATGGATGTCTTTGTTGCATGTACCTGATCCTGTCAGATTGATAACAGACTGAAGTGCGAATTATTGTGCCTGAATACAAGAAAAGTTACTTGGAAAGACCGTAGAGTAGATCAACAAATGTGACAGAATAGAAATAACATTTTCATTTAACAACACGACAGCAATTTAAATACTTTGGATAGCTAAAAATAATGGCTTAACAGTTCAAATATGACAGACAGAAAAATGTTGAACAAACTAGAAATAGTGAATTAATGGCTGAAATGGCTACATTGAAGATAAATTTGGTAATATTAAATTGAGTCAAACAAAATGGTGTTTGCTTGAAAGCAACTGTATCTCTTTCCTAGTGTGACACATCAGGAACATATTTGTCATGAATGTGCCGAACACCGTATATGTTGAACTTTGATAATGAAAGAGTACTTTGGTTCATCAGATGGGGCCGTGGAGATACATCAAACAAAGAGTTTGGAAAACACTGGTTTAGTACATCCACGTATTGCCCGCATTAAAGAAGTCCCAAGCGAGTTCAAGTCCAGTTTAAGAAACCTCAGATCTCACTTGTCTGTCACTCAAAACCGATACACTAACAAAGGACAAACAACTGTCTGCACTGGAACGAAAGCTGACAGTCAGGTTCCCCACACACCAGCGCACTGGCAGGAGCATCACAGATAAATGTCATACACAGTGTCAGACGCTGTTCTCAGGACCGAGACACAATGAACAACCTCTTCGGGCCTCCTCTTCTTTTCTCCTTGCTTGTCTCGTCCCCGCTTTTTTCATTTCCCCTTCACAGACACACACACACACACACACACACACACACACACACTTTTTGTCTCAACTCAACTGTTTCAACAAGCTCTGTCTCTTTCTGAGTTCTCTTATCAGCGTGCTGGCTTGACAACTACAAAAGATGCTGCTACTGTAAAATTTTGAACTGTGAACAAAAGCAAGATATTAGAGAGGCATCCCCAACACAGCAAGAGAGAGAAGACTGAGAGAGAAGAATTAAAAGGAGGGTGCGTGAATGTGATTTGGGAAATGGCTTCTGTTTCCAGGAGTGATTAGGCTTTGAAGCTGTGCACTTCACCACTAAACGCACTGTCAGGCATGCTTTCGCTCTCCTCTCTTTCTCTCACTCTCCTACTCTTGCAGATATAGAGATTCCCGCTCTGTCAACACATCCACATATCGCTCAAAAGGCTCTCTGAGGATAATGAAGTTCCCCCTCTGTTCGCCTCCGTCTCTCTACTGTGGGAACATGCAGCAGCAGCAGTTTCACAACACCAACACTATGTGACAGACGGCAAAGTGCCTGCACGCAGACACACTGACTGCCTGGCTTCCGAAGGCACACATCTACACACACACTGATACACTCTTAGTATGTTGTCCTCTGACAGCAGACAAACACTTGTTCTCATCCACTGTCAGCCTTGTTTCTCCCTGAATTCCCAAGGAAATGTTTAAAAGGCTCCTAGTGAAATACTTGTTATCTCAGGTGGGTTCATGCCGTCAGTGCTTACCTTTCAGTCTTTTGTCTTGCAGTCGTTTTGAGCCTGCACCCCCCCCCCCCACCCTGCACCCCCACGCTCCTTTTATTTCTCTCTCACAAACAATCACTCTTAAACACCGTTCATGTCAGTGCTTACCTTTGTCTTCCTTTTTCCTCTGTGCCCACGCTTGCTCGAAAAAGTCCGCCTGGGTCAGCCACGCAGAGGAAACCAAGCTGGGCCAGCAGAGAGAGAGAGAGAGAGAGACGGAGAGTGTGATGAGCAGATGCAGATAGGAGACACAAATGGAGGGTGGGGGGGGGATCTAGCAGTGTGCAAATTGGATGTTCAGAAGGAAGGAGGGAAGGAAGGAAGGAGGAGGTGGAAAAGGATGAGGGAAGGGGGGGCAACTCTCAGCTGCACTGGTATGAATATGACGCAGAGGTAACAGCCAGAGCCACTTCTCCTCTTCTCTCTCTTCTCCAGCCTCATCCCTCCATACCGACCAAGAGAGAGGAGAGAGGGGGAGAGAGGGCACTGTATCCATGGCAACGGCAGAGCAGCGGTAGGTAGCAGTTAGGGAGTGTGTTGGGGCACAGTAGTGTTCTTCTCTTTCTCTGTCTCTCTCACACACAGACGAGCTCTTTCAGCTCCCACAGATGTACAGTACGCAGTCTCTGATATACCGGAGGAAAAGCTGCAGAGGAAATATGAGCTGTGGATTCATTATGACATGACAGGTAATGGGAAGCAGAGTGTTTGGGCCTGTCTCAGACACACTGGGAACAGACACAAAACAAAGCAAGCACAAGTTAATTCTACTGTACTGTACATGTAAAGAACAGCAGGGAACCACCACAGAAGAATTAACATTTGTGTTAAATATTGGTTCAATGCAACAACTGAAACTTTAAATGTAAAAAGAGATTTTTAAACTAAACAAAACAAAAGTGCTGTGACACACACTTCCACCCCACACAATTAGGGGATCAGCGTCTTGCTCAAGAATAGTTAGAGAGCAGGGTCTAGGAGTCAAGCTACAATGCAACTAAACTACAAATATTTTACACAAATGTTGCAAATGTGCTGTACCGCATAATTAAAACGGTGTGGTTCTCTGTGAAAAATCCATGTTCTTCAAAGGAAATGCAGCAAGGGACACGATTGATCAGGGAGATCATTAATTGTCGCCTTAGGGATGCCTGGATGATTGCCAGAAATGATGCAGCACACAGAAACAAATCTACACTGCAGTGGGTCTGTTGTGTTCCCTGGTGTGTCTGTTGTTTTGAGACTGCTTGGCAACAAGGATGCTTTTTCAAATTCACCATAATGAGCTTACTGAAGAGCTCTGCCACAGCGCAGGAAGCTGTTCGAGACTGAAGAAAGGTTTTTGAACTTTACAAACAGCAGTGAGAGAACAGAGCAGTTTTATTCGTCGCGCAACAAAAAAATATAAATGACAAGAGAGACAAACAAAGTGACAAACAACAATGAAAGACCACAGTGTATGTATATGTGTGGTTGTAGCTAGGCTCACCTCTAATCTATTTCTACCTGTGGGACACAGGAAATTGCCTATAGGTTTTCTGTGCCATGCGGTACCACTCTTAATGAGGTATACATCACACCCACTATTGTATTTGACCCAATTTAATCCCCGTCTCTTATTGACTGATATTTCATTCACTTGTAATACCCTTCTTTCATGTATTAAACTCGTGAACCACTGTCGTTTATCTAATTCACCTCTCCACTCAGAGGGAAAATCATTTTTTGACAAAGTATTCACAAATCAATACTCAAGGTTCACTTGGCAGCTTCAGCAGGGTGTACAAATGTCATCACTTGATCTTTGTTTTACCAGGTGGATTTAACATAGGGAGAAACTGTAAACTCTATCTTTGATGGATGTGATTGGTCTTTTGATCTTTCTCCAATCATCTGCGGACTCCTGGGAAACGGAGAGGTGGTGTTTTAATTTCTAGGGCAAGTTGTGCATCGAGAACAGTGATTGTAAGGAGTCTTTAAAAAAAAAGAAGTATTTACACAGCTGGAATATTTAAAACAGCCCAAAGCACATAAATGTTGCTGAACAGCGACAACTGGTGGTATAAATGATAATTACAAGGTAAAAGCAATTTAGAAAGGTCATAAATTCAGCAAAGAAACACACTAAGTCAGTATTTACTCACCATTTACCTATAGTTTGAAAAGGTGCCCTTTCTTTCTTTCGAATGACCTAGATCCTAAGTAAGTATGTAAAACAATTATATAAGTATATAATTGTTTTCTATTCTATATAATCTACTCATTGTATATTTTTACAACAGAATAGCACACACAGGCACCAGAAAACACTTCGAAATAAAACTATGCAAGTTTAGAAATTTATGGCTGTTGACATTTTTTTTTATAAAAAGAAAAATGTGATTTATCTGTTGCACTAAATACATTTCAGTCTAAACCATCTCCAACCAAATGATGTTTCTTCTCTTCCGAAAAACAACATAAGAGTTATCGAGTCCTTAAGTGTCCTTCGTACTTCCTCCATTCCACAGTTAGTGGAATGGAGGAAGTACAAGCAATTAAACTAAAACTGTGGGAGCAAAAATGCCAAACAGATGGAAAAGGACCAAGGAACAGTGTAGGCACTGCCAATTAACGTGCTCTCAAACTGATAACTTTCTCTAAACATTTAAAATTAGGACTGTCGATATTTAGTCAGTCTTTTTTTGGTGATCTGTACAATGTGTTCAAACACTGAATCATGGATATTTGTCTCTGTAAAGTCATCTGTGGTCCCATCCACAGATATCAGACATCTGGTATCAACTCAATTTTTATTTTAATCGGTCCATTTTCTTCTCTGCCTAGGTTGCAATATGACATGTCACCAGCACCTCAGAGTAGAACCAAGCTGAAATTCACATTAGGGCTGCAAGTACTAAAAAGCCAGCAGTTCCCCTAATTTTTCCTATCCAACAATAAAAATACTCATATGAAGAATATCATCTGAGAGGGTGCTGGAACCAGCAAAATAGTTAGCTTCCTGCCTCAATCTATTAATCAAAATTAATGATTATTGATATTCGTATTTAAAATTTGCAGTCGAACAAAACTATAAAAATAATCATATGTTATGTCATAATTCGTATGCTTTTATGTAGTCGTGTCTGTCACCAGCTACTGTGACCTACCTGCATGTATTTTACATTTACCGGATGGTTTGTTGATTTATGCTATGCTGCGCTGTGCTAACAAACAGCTGAAAATGTTGTGAATTTAGGTTGGGGGGGTCTAGAGTGCTTTTTTTTTATATCTTCTTTATTCTGCAGCACATCCACCACAAGTTAGAGCTCGTATGCATTAAAATATGTATTTATATATTTATATATATTCAGTGTGTATTTTTGTAACTACAAAGAAACGTGATCGCCTAACCCTTGACCGACACCGTCATTTTGCGTCATTTTGCCGGGAATACTGGACCACGTGTTTCCTACCGGCGAGCTTGTGTTTCTGATGCTCGATTCATTACTTTTCATTCCGAAACGAGTCGGGGCAGGGGAAAGTTGCAAGATGGCGGCGCGGTGGGGAGTAGGCGAGGAGACTTTAACTGCGTGCAATATGGATTTTTTCCCTATAGAGACACTAGATGAGGTAAATGGTGTCTTCTGTACTGCTTATCCCAGCATGTAATTTCGTTGTTGTTAGTTTGCTGTGTGTTTTAGAAGCAGGACGGAGCGTGTTGTGTGGAGGAGCTGTACACTGCGCATGGAAAAGTGACACGTGGATGCCACCCTGGTATCACTAGTAAAACTTACTCAAAAAGTACTCATTGATTTCTGGTCACTATCTTTTAGGCAAGTCATTGTAAGTAAGTTTACTGGACAATCCACAATATCTAGTTAGAAATCCGGTGCTAAGTTTAGCTGTGTGTTAATGCTAGCTTGCGAGTCAGTGTACCAGGCCGGCCGACTACTGAATCACGTAGTTTCCTCCCTTATAATACAAACTGTGCTTTAAACAAATTAAGTGACAGTTGTGTATTTGTATTGCGTGGTGCCCTGGCATGTGCACCGGTTGCATAAACCATATTAATATTAAGTATTTCAGCGTTATATCTGTGTTTGTGTGCAAATGTGCTGTTTCCTGTTCACCACCTCAGTCCGGTACACGTGGTAACAAACACTACAACATGCCAGTCAGTCAGCTTCATCTCAATGCGCTGTGGATGTAAACTTCTTTCATGCTCGACAGTGGTTCAGGTGCTTAACTTTATGCTACGCTATGGCGCACCTTCCAGGCTGAATGCCAACACGTTTGCAGCTGTGTCTCGTCAGCTCAGTGGTGATGCACACAGTGATGAAGCTTTGTTTTAAGACTTCATCACATAGACAGTGATCGTAGTTTAAACAGTTACACACGTCTGTATGAATATTCACTGTAAAGCTGCTGCAGCACGCCAAGGTTTGTCTAAATCCACATGTGTATATCCACATGTGGAATCACATGTTGGGTGCCTTCACACATGCGCAGGAGATGGCTACAGTTCATCTCTACGCACGTCGTTCGATAGAGTTGATTAATAACTACCTGGCGTGTAGTATATTGTATTGACACGTTGTCTGTGACATAGTGTTGCTCAAAAATATCAACGAGGAGCAGAGATGCGGGCCCTGCTCGAGTTTGTTGTAGTCCAACACGTGGGCTAGTTAGCCTTCCTGTGGACGGGGTGAGGCGAGGCTCAAACATGTCTGCGCACTGTGTCCCCATGTGTGGACAGAAACACGTGGGACTCTGTAAATAATTACTGCGTATTTAGATGAAAGCGCATAATGTAGTGGTTATATGTGTGCTTTACTTAGTGTAGCTGCACATAGTGCTTAAATATGTTAAGTTTTTAAATACAAAGTGAGCATACGCCACATGTAAACAATTTGAGCTTTATACTGTTTTTATTTAATGTATTTCAGGCTTGCTTGTGTTTTCTGTCAAACTCTCTTTGCACAGAATACTGATTAAGGTCATTTTTATGTTGAGGTTTTAGATAAATAAAATAACTTTTTGATAACTGAAGTGTACATTTCAGTCCTACATGTCCAATCAGTGCTCGGTCTCGTGTTTTTTATATTTCAGATCATAGGAAAAAAATATTTTGTTTTTCTCGAAACTGGGCAACTTTGGAAACATGAAGTTAATTCTGGCTTTGAACAATGAGACGGTTTGTTTACTTTGATTTGTTGGTGCATGGCTCAATTACTGTAAATTTTACAAGCCTGTTCTAAAAAAAACATAGCGTGCATCAAAGATATTGCCTGCTTTAATGCTGTTGAGTGAGAATACCAATATATTAAATATTTGTGTAGTATAGCATGAATCGGTCTAAAATGTTTGTGTATCACTCAAGCAGTAGTCGGCTGTCTTGTTTGGTGCATTTGTGTGTAAAACAATTTGCCTGTGGGCAGCTGTTTTCACCTGAATCTGATTCTGATTCTCTCTCCAGGCTTCCGGACTGAGCTCTGGAGAAACTCTGGAGACTCTGCAAAGTTGCATAGACCCTTCCATCCTTTCTATCTTTGAGGACATGCCAACAATAGAGGCAAGACTCATTTCACATTAACTATTACGTTATTTAAATAACCTAATAGATCTCTGATGTTTAAACTTTTGCATCTCTGCTCCTCGTTTTGTTGTACAGTTGTTTGTTTACACTCCTAACTGTGCATGTAATTTCCACATTTTTAGACTAAAGGACTAGATGAGGAGAGCGAAGCCACGCTGCTGACTGCCCTGACAGAGATCCTTGACAATGTGGATGATGAGAACTTGTCCCCATTTGACACACTGCCTGAATCCGACCTGCTGTCAAATCAGAAGGGCAGGGAACACTCTCCGGTTAGTGCCCAGTTGTCGTACATACCTCTCTAAGTGTTCCACAGATTCCTGGCCTCTGAGGTTAGGGCAGAGAGAGTGAACGGGTGGATGGAAAGACCTGTGTGGTTCTAAACATTTGTCATAGTTTTCAGATGTCTGTAAAATATCCTAATGCTTTTTCTTATTTTTTCACTCTCTAGCTCAGGAGATTGCTGTGTATGTCTCGTTCCCCTACAGAAAAAGACTCACTATGCAGTGCAAGACCCTTGTCTACTGGAAAGGTATCATTCCCTCCACATAATCAATGTCTAATGATAAACTTGAACAGCAGACAGATTTAATAATTTTACTCTGTTTTCTCAGAGCCTCCATAGAATGCAGCCAGACTCACTGCAGAGGAGTGATGGGGAGGAAGAAGAAGACAACTCTCTCACTCTGAGCCCAATGAGGGATGATTCGTCTCCTGACCACAGCCTCTTAGACTGGGATGGTCTCACCCTCCCACTTCCTGTAAAATTTGAGCAAGGCATTGAAGACTGTCTTTCAGTTAGCCTGGGAGATTTGGTCAGGCACATGCACCCATACTGTATGGCCATTTGTGTAGAGAATGAAGATGGGGAACAGATGTTGCCTGAAGGAGGTATCTTACTTGAGGTTGTAGACCAGGCAGAGAACGGGGACCCCATCCTGGCCATCCCAGACATGGGTCTCCCGTTGTCTCTGCCAAATAAAGTGCAGTCTACAGAAAATGAGCAGAAGGTGTCAAGTGAAACTACAGAGGCAACCTCCGACAGTTCTGAGCATATAGTCGTTGATGATGAAGATGATGATGTAATGGACACAGGGGCTGTATTGAACGTTGCAGCCTCTGCATCAACTGACCTATGTTCAGACGTGAAGGATGAGATGACCAACGAGAGACAAAAGGAAGACATTAAAGAGAGAATTCAATATCACAGAAAAAAGAAAAAGAAATGCAAGGAACACTCTGAACCTGTGGAAGGAAGGGTCCTTAGAAGTGGCACAGTAAGAAAGATTGTACAGGAAGCACCTAAAAAGTCTGAAAAAAGGTTAGCCAAAGAAGAGAAAGATCCCAAAGTGCAGAAGGTCCCTCTCAATGCAACTCTATCTTCTTCCTCTGAAAAACCAAAAGAAGCAAATCCATGCCAAACTGAAACACAAACAGGAATCACCACTACAACTCTATTGCCTGAAGGGAATGTGCAGGCTGCCACATCTGTATCACCCAGACAGGACACAGTTCTGTTAAACATTTTCGCTGAGAAAGGTCAGCCTAGCTGTTCACCCACTACACTGAGCTGCCAGCAGCACAGTGAGACGCAGAAACAGCTGACCCCAGACTCTGAGAAACTGGAAGACTCATCAGCAGCTTCTGCTGTCCTGCCCCTGCTGCCCTCAGATAGCCCTGCAACTGCTGCTAGTCCAATAACTCCTCAGATGGAACCACCTGTTAATGAGGTCCTCCCCTCTGTTTCCCCTGCGGTCCCAGAACCAAAGCCCAAATCACTCAGTCTGGCGGAGTACCGTCAGCTCCGACAGCAGAAAAAGCCTGCTCCAGTAGAAAAACAGGACAGCAACAGCACCAAGTGGCCCAGTCTTCAAGAGCTTCCTAAAGAGCTTCCCCCTATCCCCTGTCTGCCTGACCCCAGCCCCAGGGATCGACGGCCCAACACCCAGATGGCAAAAAAAGAAGTGGAGGAGGTAAAGCCCGCTTGGCAGCCAAGGGGACCAGCTGCACCACCAACACCTGAGGCACTGTTGGTGCCACCAGCCTACATGGTTGCATCATCCAACAAAGTTTCAGCTACTACTCCTGTTCCTAAGCCTCAGCAAACACCTGAACCTTCCAGATCTTCTCCAGCTACTGTCCCTAATTCATCCATACAGCAGCATACAACTGTTCAACCTGCAGTACCTGTTGTGCCACTGAGCTCTGGGTCTCCAGTGTCTTTAAAAGTCAGTCAGTTCAAGCCTTCAACAGATCAACAGAAATCTTCTCCTGTGCTTTCAAGAGGAAATGGTGGAGTCTCTCAGTCTGTATCTCTTAAGTCTGTAGTACTCACTAAGACCTGTCCTGAAACCACTACAGAGGTGATTAAACTCGCTGCTGTGTCTGCTCCCATTGCCCCCCAAAAGACCACAGTTTCCCATAGGGTGCCTGAGGTCACTGCTGCTACCTCATTAAATAACCCCATCACTGTTGATGACAAGTCTTCTAAACGCACAGCCTATGGTAACCAGCTTAGTGCGTCTCCAGCTGCTCATTCCTCTGAATCTCAGAGTTTGAAGAAAGAACCTGTTGTGCTTGAAGCTAAAGAGAACCCCACTACAGCACTAAAGCCCCAAAAGACAATGTGCCCAACACAGGAGCTGATTGAGGCCTTCACCAGTGAGATAGGTGAGGTTAATTTTAATCATATGTTTTAATTGCCATTTTATTCATTACCTTCTCTTTTTTGCCATTTTATTATTTTCTTACTGACCTTAAACAAACATTGAATCACCTGATAAAGTAACAAGTGGTATTTATCTAAAGCTTTTGTGGGAAGGTTACCTTGTCAGTGTTTCACCTCTGCTGCTCTGGAACTCGAGCCTTTACCCAATCTGCTCCAGTGGTTGGCTGATGTGTTGGAACCCTATATCAGAAATAATTTACAAAAGGTTGATCTACTGCACAGTAAATAGTAAAGTTGGTATCATAAAATAAATGAAAAATCAAAACATGTTTTAACTTAAACACCATCATTCTGTATCTGTTTGTCCTCTTTTTTTCAATGTTAATGTCTTATATGTAAATATAAACAAATTATCTGTATCAGATGCAGTAGCTATAGTAATTACAGTTCCATCATATTTTATGTGATAATTAATATGTAGTTCTTGTTTCTAAGGTATTGAAGCTGCTGATCTGACCAGCTTGCTGGAGCAGTTTGAGGAAACTCAAGGTAATCAATACTTGATTTGTCTTGTAGTGGATAATAGCTTAGTGGGTCACATAGTTCAGTACAAGCTAAATGTAGTCAGGGTATCAGTTTTCCTGGTTGTGTAATGGTGGGAAGTGTCATACAACCATTCAGCATGTCTGTGGTGGGCAACAGTGGATTGGTAAGTAGGATAAGGACAACAAGTGCAGACACAAAGAGCTTTACTGGAATACACTGCTGTGTATATGCTTAGGAATGATTCATCAGTACAGGTGGATGAGAAACTGCTTATACAAGGGCCACCTATCTAGTTTATAGTCCAACAAAAGTAACCTACAGATATTCATATGACATTGGTGCTTATCTGATCCTTTAACAGTCAAAGAATGTCCTTTGGCAGGATTTGTTGTTGTACCACTGAAACATTCCCCTTTAAGAGATGGGTGCTGCGGGGGGCAGAGAAGCTGCTTTGTGCTCTTGTCTGCTCAGCTGCTGGAATTCTGCCCTGTCTGCAAATCCTTTTAACTCTCGCCCTGCTGTCTTTGTTTGTGCGGATGTACAGTCCCCAACTCTAACAAGTTCCTAGACTATATGTGCCCTGTGTCAGTGAATGTGTTATTGATCTATTGTACTGTGTCTAAAGTGGCTAAAGAAGCTACTGACCATGTGGTGATTTTCTATGGAAAATTCAATATACATGACATTTATACTCAATTGCATTCATAGTGTGAAATTTATTCAGTTTTGGTCTTTCTGTCTATTGTTATTCTTCTTGCTGATACCTTTATTTCCTTATCCCTTCAGCCAAAGAGGAGCAATGTGTGCCGGAGGTCTCTGGTAGAGCAGCTGCTGTAGGAAACTCGAGGTGAGTTACCCTACAGCCCTTAAGCTGCTCTGTATGAGTGAAACTTTTTGCTGTTTGTGGAGGAGACACACATCCACCTTTTGCCAAGACCTACCGCAAACCTTGCTGTTGTCTGGCCACCGTAATGGACTTTCTGCAGCCTAGCTTAATGACTTTTTTGTCTAGACTTCGATACACTATAACCCAAAGACAGACTGAGGTGTGGGCTACACTATGTACCAATGATATACTAACACGTGTTTTCTGCTTACTTTGCAGTTTTGAGTTGGCTTCAGAGAAAACAGCCGTGGAGCGCGTGAGGGCTAATGACCTCTCAAGTACTGCAGGTGATTCATAGAGATGGGCTTAATATCATCACTCTGCCCCCCTGTGTTAAGGGAACGGGGACTGGCAATTATCATAATCATTATTTAATATTAATGGTTTTATGTTTATTACTTTCCACATTCCACTCCAGCTTATTATTGATTTATTTCATCCATCTTTAGATTACTGCATGCTGCCCTTGAATGTCAGGTATAATTGTGGTGTGCTTTCTTTGTCTCTGCTACAGCTCTGACTCCTCCAGCCACTCCTCCCCACCAGATGTGGAAACCTCTGGCCCCTGTGGTATTGCTGGGGAAGAGCAAGGCCTCTGAGGTTTCCAAGTTGAGTCCCTCCAAGGTTATCCAGATAGAAGCTCGGCCGTTGCCCTCAGTCAGGTCCCGCAGCAAACCCACTCCTGCTGTTGCTACCATAGCCCCTAACCTGGCATGCATGGATCATGACTACTGCCTCCCCAACAACAGCACTTTGACTGGAGAGCCAGGCAAGCGCTGGAATGTCAAACATCAATCTTTTATCACTATTAAACCCATCATACAATCCACTGCAGCCACTACACAAAGAGCCCCAGCTGCCTTGGCTTGTTCTGCCAAGGTAGACCCTGCAGTTACAACCAAAACACCACACTTTCCACTGGCAGAGCCCCTGGATCACAGTCCTGATGGGACTGGGAGGAATTCTGTTCTTGAAACTCCTGAAGCTTCTCCTGCTCGGCAGGAGAATGATTCTGCTGTTAAAGAAGGAAGCCCAAGGAGAGGACCTTCTGGGAGGTCCTACCGTCAACATGCTGCTTCACACACGTCTAGTCCCAAAGAAAGAACTGGTGCCCGGTCTAGAAAAAGATCCCGTAGATCTCCCAGCACTACGTCGAGCAGTTCAGAGTCAGACTCCTATTCCTCTAGATCTCGGTCTAGGTCACACTCTCCATCGAAGAAAAGGTTTGCATCTCTGTCAGAACATCTACTTGATGCATCTTAATGATGGTTTCTCTGGGATATGTTTTTTTTTCTTCAGTTTTTTAAATACATTACTTCCTTGTCCTCTTTAGGTACCGCCCCCGTCTCTCAGAGAGCACTTCCAGCTCCTCATCCCGTTCTTCCTCTCGGTCCTCTCCCTCTGTGTCCCGCTCTCCTCCCAGGAGGAGGAGGTACTCCTATTCTTCCTCTCGTTCTGGCTCTTGGAGTCGCTCCAGGTCGCGCTCTCGATCACCTGATAGGCGAGCACAGTGGAGTGGAAGCAGAAGATTGTACAGGTAGAGTTTATTAATTGTGGTTGTCTGGGTGGTACTCATTACCACTTTAACATACACTTTAATTGGAGATGTACTTTAAAAAGGCTTCGTCTTGTCGTCTTTAGTCCATCATCTGAACATGGATATGGTCACAGTGCAAAGACAGGTGTGGAAGAGGTGAAAAGACGCAAAGAGAAAGCCATTGTAAGTTATTCTTACTGAATGCACATATTTTCTTAGCAGAATAAAATTTATTTTTAAATATTCTTCTAAAAATTAACTGTTTTCCTCTTTCAGGAAGAACGCCGCGTTGTTTACGTTGGTCGAATTCGGGGTACGATGACCCAGAAAGAGCTTAAGGAGCGTTTCTCTTTATTTGGCGAGATTGAAGATTGCACCCTGCACTTTAGAAACCATGGGTGAGTACAGAGACGGCAGTGAATATATTTTGCTTGCATGACAGAATATTTTTTTTATTAAGACTGAAACTAGCAAATTGCACTGTCTTTGAACCTCATTGGTCATGTCTGTGACCTCTTAGGCCAAGCTACAGTGCTAAAGCAAAGCAAGTCTTGTTTATAACTGGGGCCTCCTGGCATCTCTCCCAGGTTGCTCTTTTAAAAGCAAGTCACAGCACAAAACTGTAAAAGCCTCACTTGACCTCTTACTGAATATACGCTGATGCGTTGATTATTTGTTGCAGGGACAACTATGGGTTTGTGACTTATTACAGCACCAAGGATGCTTTCACAGCCATTGAAAATGGAAGCAAGCTACGTAAGCCTGATGAGCTGCCGTTTGATCTCTGTTTTGGTGGAAGGAGACAGTTCTGCAAGTCCAGCTATTCTGACTTGGGTAGGCATGGCTTTTAAATGACAGACACAAAACAAATCCTGTAGCTTTAACCTAGAGTGTTATTAATTTTATTTAAATTGAATTTATGTGGTTCGCTGAGGACTAGAGATACTAGTTGTACTTCATCCTAATTCACTGTGCTTACAAGCCAGATGCAACTGAGAGCTGTTGCACTTTGAAGTACAGCCAAGAATAACTCCAGTACTTGGCCAATCACATAGCAATTATTGAAAGGATGATCACACTGCAAGAAAAAAAGCAAAAGGTTTTTTGAGCACACTGCCCTTTAATTTGCTATTAGCATGTGTTCAGTTGAGGATGCATATAAGATATAAAATGTTGAATACTTATTATTCCTCTGTTTATTTCTATGAATGTGAAGGTTTTGTTGTCCTGATGTTTGTGATCTTTTTCTGCCAGAAAACTGAATTTAAATACTTTCATTTATTTAAATGTGATGCTGACTTTGTCTCCCCTTCTCTCTTCAGATTCGAATAGAGAGTATGAACCATATTCTGCAAAAAGAAAGTTGCATGCACTAGACTTTGACTCTTTACTGAAGCAGGCCCAGCAGAATCTGAAGAGGTAACAAGAGGCCTGCGGCAGGAAGAAGCTGACACTTACCTCAGAGCCAATGACTTGGCTTCTCACCTGCAACACTCTTTACATTTTAGTTGTTGCATTAGTTTTTGTTTGTGCTGTTTTGTTTCTGCAAGCTAACACCTTCTATTGAAGTGAAGATTTGTAATGAAAGTAGTAAAAGAAGTTTAAAAAAAAAGGAATAAGTGGAATTAAATTTTTTTTAAAGTTTATTTAAATGTGAAATCAAATTTAAATGGTATGGAGAGTAATTTTTAAAGGATGGGGGAAAATAAGTGGAATGAAACTCCCTAATCACTGGGAGAGGATGTAATACATTTGAATGTACTACAAACCTAAATAAAGAAAAACTAAAATGTCTTAGTTTTTGTTGTTTTTATCTAACTTGTCTCCATTTGATTGCATCTTTGAAAAACAAGTTACGTCATAGGCAGTTTTGTCTAATGTGTAAACAAATGGCTGAATTTGGTTTTGCTGCTTTATTTTAAGGTTCTGGTACTGATGCACTTTATGGAAATTAGCATGCTATAAAAAGGCTTTGTCTTTTTGAGTAACTTTACTTTAAAATTGAATGTGTAACATCTGTGCCTCTCAAACAATGACTAGTGAAAATAAAGCAGAGCATGCACCAGCTTCCCTGAACTAATGCATGTTGTTTACTCAGAAGAGTAAAATGCTGTTGTTCTGTGTAATTGGGCAAAAGTATAAATGAATATATTACTTTGATTTATAACCCAGCATGTGTATTTTGCTGAAATATGAGCATCCATAACAAATGATCAGCATATTCCAGTGTTTGATTGTAGTGTTGGAGCTTTGCTGCATTCCTAATATGGACTGGAATCTCAAGCTTTTACAAAGCTGTTGAGATAGTCAACACAATCAGAGAGAAGAGCAAGTCACTGAGTGTTGCGATTACAAGTATTCTAACAATGATAAATTACCTATTATCATCTAATTATATATATAATTATTTAATAACTCGGTGAGATGACTATAAATGCATCTCAGTAACCCTAAATACATATAAGTACTTTTTTTTATCATTGCTGTATAGTGTGAAAAGCTATATATGGTGTACCAACGTGATAGTAATCACTTGATTTCATAATGCTGCTATATGGCTTCAAAAACGGATAATTTAAGCTTAAGTAATAGAAACGTGCTGGTGTTTAGCACTGCGGTCTACGAATGTTGGCTATCTTTTTGTCCCAGTGACATCTTTGCGGTGTTTTGTCACGTAGATCTGGTTCTGACTGGTTTAATCTAGTCCCAAGAGCATGCGCACTCGGTGTAAACAGGAAGAACAACTGAAAAACCAGGTCAAAACCTCCATAAAGAAAAGAAAATGATCGGACAGAAACGACCGAACGTCTTGTTTTTCTTTATATATTAACCAGCGCAAATGTTATCATATACCACATGATAGCAATTTCGACAACATATTTACGAAACAGTCGCCAAATTTTCGGAAAATTTCGCAGGCTCGTCAATATCTTAAGACTAGCTAACGTTAACGTTTAACAGACACTGACGCGATTTATTTCCTCCCGGTTTTATCTTGCTTATCTGCTTGCTAAATTACATTTCTGACTTTGGTGGCTTTACATCGAGGGGAACCGCTAAGAATGGTTCAAAAAGATAAAACGCTGGAGACGCCTCAAGTGGACGGTGAGCCAAGCCCCATCCCTGTCTCTGGAGAGGCTTGTGCCGAGGCCCCAGGCCCGGTGGAAGAGTCCGGCATCGGAGTGGAGCCACTAGGCCACAGGAAATTCATAAGTGGTGTCGTGGAAGGTAACAGTGAATATACAACACAATGCAGTTTGACACTTTATCCTGTTATGATCTACATACAGATAACAGATGCAGATAATTAGGGCATCAAAGTGATACAGCAATTAAATTAGTGTCGTCAGACGCGGACAGTCAGACAGATGATTGGCAGCAATTACACTGCTGATCACTTGTCAACTAAAGGATACCCAACACTGGCAGCTTACTCTTAGCCTGAGGTGAAGAATATTTTTGATTGTGTCGTATCATATATTGAGTTTGACTTATTGTGGTATAATTTCTGCTTTTACAAAAAAAAGCTAAATAAAGATATATTATCAGCTCCTAATAGAGGAACGTAAAACTAGCTATCTATTCTTCGTGATGAAATTATTAATTGGTAAGGTAAAAAAATACTATATCATATGTTGCTTCCAGTCCACTCTATGCCTAGGAGCAATTGTTTCTTGGAGCAGTCAACAGCTCAATATAATGTGATATGATATGATATATATATACATATATATATATATATATATATACATATATATATATATATATAGAGTAAATGGGTTTCAGCAATGCATGTTGCATCAAAGCTTAACCTACTGTTTGCTTATGTAGGCTTTTATGGTCGACCATGGACAATGGAGCAGAGGAAAGAGTTGTTCAGAAGGTACAGTGAACTTTACATTTATTTTATTTTTAGATTAAGCATGTGTCAACTTCGATAATAATATTATAGTTATATGATTGGAGCTCTTATACTGGGTTTGTTCAACATTGTATTTCACAGGCAGCAGAAATGGGGACTGAATACATACCTGTATGCACCAAAAGATGACTACAAGCACAGAATGTTCTGGAGAGAACTGTACTCAGTGGAAGAAGCAGGTGATTATTCAGAACACATCTGTTTATCTGTCTTGGGGAAAGGAAATTTAACAATACCAATTTTCTAACTTAAAAGATAGTCTGCATAATCCAGTTCTATGCTCATGAAATGTAAAAAGATACACTTACACACTACTCGTTATTAAGATAAGATAATCCTTTATTAGTCCCACAAGTGGGAAATTTGCATTTGCAGAAAGTGGACAGTACAAAATAAGAAAGCAGCAAAAAATTTAAACAATAGAATAAAAAACTATACAAACAGTCTAAAAAATATAAATATATATGTTTGTGTTAAAAAATATAAATGTCTATATATGTAAACCTGGATAAAAAAGATATGTATGTACAGAGAGTATATGTATGTATATATGTACAGAGATACTGCACGTTGCACCAGAATAATTACACTGGTAAGGCATAATAATGCATTTAGTGAGTGATTTCTTTCTCCCATCTATTTCCTAGAGCAACTCATGACTTTAATTGGTGCTGCTAAGGAATATGGTATAGAGTTTATCTATGCCATTTCTCCTGGACTGGACATCACCTTCTCCAATCAGAAAGAGGTGTCTGCACTCAAGAGGAAACTTGATCAGGTATTTTATCACCTTTATTGACAGTAATACAGCGTGTTAAAGATCTTGATGCATATCTCCAAGTCTTGTATGCAGCTTACTTTGTGTCATCTTGTAACTATTTTTTTTGTTTCATATCAATCCCCTCTCCTCAGGTTACTCACTTTGGCTGCAAATCATTTGCCTTACTTTTTGATGATATTGACCATAACATGTGCCCTGCTGACAAAGAGGTGTTCAGCTCATTTGCACACGCTCAGGTTTCCATTACCAACGAAATTTACCAGTACCTGGGAGAGCCTGAGACTTTCCTCTTCTGTCCCACAGGTACCTCCGTTCAGTGTCTCAATCCCTGGCATATTTGACACACTTGTTTGATCTTCCTTTTTATTCATAATTTGTTTGTTTTCCTACCTAAAAAAACAGAGTACTGTGGAACATTCTGCTACCCAAATGTGTCTCAATCTCCATACCTCCTAACGGTTGGAGAAAAGCTACTGCCTGGCATTGAAGTGCTATGGACAGGTGAGATCAACACAGTTTCCTGTCAACTGACTAACACACAGTAATTGCTGTATGTATTGTTAAGCATAAAGTAATATATGTCAAAGTTTTAGATAGAAAAATTAGTTGACATATTTTTTTCTTTTCTGCAGGCCCCAAGGTTGTCTCCAAAGATATCACAGTGGAGTCTATTGAGGAGGTGTCAAAAATCCTAAAAAGGTCCCCTGTTATCTGGGACAACATTCATGCCAATGATTATGACCAGAAGAGGCTTTTCTTGGGTCCATACAAGGGCCGCTCCACAGAGCTCATCCCAAGGTTAAAAGGAGTCCTCACTAACCCAAACTGCGAGTTCGAGTCCAACTTTGTAGCGATTCATACTCTGGCCACTTGGTACAAGTCTAATATGAATGGTGTGCGTAAGGATGTGGTCATGAGTAAGTATGATTAAAAAGTAAAAAAAAAAAATTAATAATTTGCAAAGTTTTGATGAAGATACAGTGTGTTGTGTTCTGTACGAGGTTATGTGGCAGTTTTAATCATCATTGCTGTTTTTGTTTTTCTAATGTTTCTCCATGTTGCCCTTTACCAGCGGATGGTGAGGACAGCACAGTATCCATCCAGATCAAGTTAGAGAATGAGGGCAGTGACGAAGAACTTGAGACTGACATGCTCTACAGTCCCCAGCTCGCTTTGAAACTGGCTCTCACAGAATGGCTTGGGGAATTTGGTGTGCCTCATCAATACAACAGTAAGAATGGTCAATTATTTTACTGTTTCAATGCTGTTTCTAGCAGCATAACTTGGAATAAATGGTGTGGACAGCCTAGTAGGAGAATGAAAAATATGATAGATTGGGGCTCATCTCTGTCTTTCAGGCCGACAGGTGCCTCAAAGTGGTGCAAAAAGCACAGCTATCGATGTGTCATCTGTGGCTGCTCCCTCTCTCTGCTCTTCAACAACAGTCACAACTGTGTTCCAGCAGCCTATCATGTCTTCAGCCATGTCACCTCTTTGTCTGGATCCACTCACGCACCCCATGGCAAAAACACCTCAGGAGGTGGAAGAGGTAAGGTTTATTATCACTCCGATAAAATTCTTTTATAAAGCAGTCTTGAATCAGTTGTTGATCCTACCTTCTGATCAAGGTTCAACAAGTATTTTATACTATTCCTGTGCAGGTGGATGTGGAGAAGAAAGATTCAGATGAGGAGCCAATGGAAATGGTGGTTGAGAAGCAGGATGAGCCAGAGCCAGAAGCTGAAGCTGAAGCTGACACAGACGAGAAGCATGTTGGTCCTATCTTAAGTGACAAGATGACTGAGGACCTGAGGCCCATGGACACAGACAAGGAGAGTCTGGCAGAGTCAAAGTCCCCAGAAGAGTCTCTACAGGAGGACTCTGGGAGTGATATTGCCCCTATGCAGACAGATGATCAGCTTAAGCAAGTGCTGCAAACATTTGTGAGTTTTTTCTCTTATATCTGAAATTGCAGAAAACAACTAATTAGTATTATCTACAAAGTCACATTAATGCTTGTTTGTGTCCTCAGGATGTGTTTGTGCCAGGGCCCAATGAGAAGGCTCTGTTCACAGCAGAGCCCATCACACTTGATGACCTGTGCTTGCTGGCAGAGCTTTTCTACCTCCCTTATGAACACGGTGCCAAGGCAATGCAGATGTTAAAGGAGTTCAACTGGCTACGAGCCAACAGCAGCGTCGTCAGTGTCAACTGCAAGAGAAAGGAAACTGAAAAGGTGGGTTAACATATCATCATAAAACATGAGCTGATTTGGAACTGAGAGAAAGAAAGGTTTATTGTAGATTTTTTTATTAACTAATTTGCATGTGATAGTGTTGAAAACAAAATGGTGGATGTGTACTACCCATACTGCCCATTAGGTGGTGTAGTTGTGATAGAAGACAGAGCATGCCTTTTTCTCAGGAAGACATTTTGAAATGTCACAGTAGGAAAAGTCCAGGTGTAAATATAAAATGAGTCATGTCTTATGGCTCAATGGAACACGTGAATAAAACAGTGACTGAATGTTTTTATGCTTTTCTCTCAGCAACAAGTCAAAATGTTGGCTTTGCAAAAAGGAAATTAAACTATTTTAATGTTCTCCTTTTTCAACATTATTTATTTTTACACTCAGGTAGCAGAATGGAAATCAAGGGCAGAAAGGTTTGAGGAGATGTGCTGTTCAGTCATCCAGATGTTTACACGGCTGTCCAATACAGCCAACCGCACCATCCTATACGACCTCTACCCTTATATCTGGGACATCAAGAGCATCATTTCTATGGTCAAGTCTTTTGTCCTGTGGTTAGGTATGTATCAGGAGAACCATAAGGTTCTTACTTTGAGAGAACAGTAGCATAGCAATAGTATCAAGTATGGTAATTCTTGCTTTCATTATTCTTACACATTTTCACACAAATCATTCAAAGATAAGGCACTTTAATGATCTTTTTCGACTGCAGGGACTATATTGTAATTCAGTGCTGCATAGTTTAATAAGACAAATTTATAATTATTTCACACAGCTTGTACAGTCTGTGTAAAAAAAAATAAAAATAAAAATTCTTAGTTAAATAAAGTGGAACATGGCTATCTTGAGATCTTGGCCATCACCTATACATAGTGAAGATAACAGTAGTAGCTAATACCAGTTTATAGCCGGCAGTTTATTATTGATCAGCTTTGCACACATTAGGCCAGATGCATTACCTTTATTAGTTTCTATTTCTCTTGTACATAAGTGTTGTTTTCTTTTTTTCCATCTGACTGAATGTCGCCTGCATTGCTAGCACTGTCCCAATTTATTCCATGACAAGCTGCTCCATCTTGGAGGTATCTAAACTGGGTCTCTGTGGCAAACACCCCAGCAGGGTTACTGCTGCTTGCTGTGTATCCAGTAACATCACTGCTGCATTCTCACACAGACACACTTGCTTCCATCTCTCTGTCTGTGGGGATGGGCGCCAGGGGGAAGTCCCCACCCCCCTCCTCCATGCCCTAGCGCGCACGCGAGCTTGGAGAGCAAGTTTACTGACTGACTGTGGAAGGCCATTCTGGTGCATAAACTGAATATGAAATATCTGAATTGGTCTTTGTTTTTCAGTTGTTTATTTTACACAAATCATATCAGTATAGTAGATTTGTATTTTTGCCTCGCTGAGTAATCTCCAAAATGGGGCTGGATTTGAACTCTCAACTCTTTAACGTTTGCTCAATCTGTATCAGGGTAGGACCCATCACCTTCTATAAGAGAGAATATTCTTTCTCTCCCACTTTCTTTCTACACCTTACTCTGTCCTTCATTGTTTCAGATGGTGCACTGTGATGCAGTTTGAGTGATTTCAGTCTTGCGATAACACCTCCATCCTTTTTGGAGTGTTCTTTGGACTAGTCTGAAGCACCAGCATGGCCTGTAGGTTACTCCCTGTAACCAAGTTTCATTCGCAGGTTTCTACCCTGTCCGGCTGTATGGTAAAGCTGAGGACTCTAGACCATAGTACACAGCAGGCAGCATACCCGCACTGGCAAAACCACACCAAAAATCCACACTACTGGCTTTATCAGGAAATGATTGTAGTCACTCTAGCGCAACAGAAATATAATGCATATATACAGAGCATCTATGAATATTTGACTGCAGTGTCATTAAGTGTGAAACTGCTGTTGCTACTAGTAGGTTTTTTAATCTGCCCTCACAATTTCCCCTTTAATACAAGCTATGCAGTCGGCACTTAGTCACAACCTCCCTGGTCATTGTACTGAAACACTTACTAATAACTATTTTCTACTGTTTTCTCCCTTACTATGTACAGATGGAAGAATCCACAGTACAAGTTTCTACTGCTGTTGGATGGAGAGTGGCCGATGTATGCACAGTGCAGACGTGGTCTCTTCCTTTGTAAAAATTACAATTATCTTTTTAAAACAAGAACAATTAAACTAGATTTATAACTGTAAAATATTGATTTAGAGGAAAGAAGCAGCCTTCCGGATGAAGTCACATTTTGCGCAGCGATTTAGCTTTGAACTGAAAGTGTTAACTTCCAAATTTTTCTCTTTGGCAGCTTCTCTCTAACTTGTTTTTTTGTTTCTGTCAGTAGGCCTATAGAAAAGACTCAGACCAGCCTGATGCACCTACTTAAGGGAATTCACACTTGTCTTTGAAAGAACATTATAATATATATTCTTCATCCTACCCAAGGATATATATCTATATCTTTTCTGTTGAAAAGTGATTGTCTTAAGACAATGCAGACTGAATAGATAATTAATTATTATTATTATTTAATTATAATTAATTAAATTATTGTGTAATTTGGGTAAGCAAGTTCAGAGTTCCTTCCCGTGGGTGCATCTGCAAGCTGTGACGTGTCAGCTCGTCAGAGGAATTGTTTTAGGCATCAGGGTGAGATTCACATGTAAAGAAGTGTTAGGCGCGCGCTGCATTTGTCTGGTCACATGACAGGGCTCCTCATCAGCCAGGGTTAGACTTCATTAGCAGCAGTGCTGCTGTAAACAACCACTAAGAGCCCTGTGTGTGCTAGATACACACTCCTGTTTACACACTTTATATTTCATCTTTGGTGTGTCTGACAGCGGTTTTTATTAGTAACCTGAGAGGCCCTTTTAACCAGGGAGCACAACTAATACTACCTCTCATTCTCTCTTCCTGATGTGATGACTTATGCTCCCCAGTCATGTGACAAGTCAGATAAGATGGATGTGACTTCACACGGGGTGCGAAGATCAGTGGGGTGACAGCAGCTGAAGCTTATTTTTCACAGATAGTATGGGCTTTGGTTCTGATGACCAGTGTGAAGTCTATCAGCTTTTCAAAAGATTATTACCCTAACTGAAACACCAAGGGGGCTGAGATGCACTTAATTCTGTTCCATTTATAGAGAGCATGCATTCCTCTGCATGAAAGAGCTAATGTCTTACTACTTGCATATATCGTGTCATGTAAAGCAATTTTATATTGTGTTGACACTAAAAATTTAAGGTGCATAGCTCATAAAACTTTGTTTTTTTCAGTAACATATATCTTGGACCGGTTCTTTTTTGTAAACAAA
Organism: Ctenopoma multispine; assembly: GCA_034779795.1. Classification (NCBI taxonomy): domain Eukaryota; kingdom Metazoa; phylum Chordata; class Actinopteri; order Anabantiformes; family Anabantidae; genus Ctenopoma; species Ctenopoma multispine. Next base: position 9,977,148 of record JAUYWH010000007.1, on the reverse strand, counting down.
TAAGCTTTAGTTGCTTGAGCCCCAGCTTTAAAAAATATTTCCTCTGAATATAACTTATCTATTTTAAATTAGTTATTTTTTATGTTTTATTGATTAAGACCAAATAAATATATTTATCTGGAATATGCTATTAGATACTTACCCCTTCCTCCCCATTTCCCCACTGCCTTCATCTATGTCAGAGCCCCATCCTGTGGTAACAATTTCCGCTTGGCTCTGCTCCTAACAGGGTGTCGTAGTCAGTCCTCAGCACAATTCCTTAGAGGAGACCAAGACCCCGGGGCCTTTAGGGGAGGTCTAGCAGGAGAGTTCCAGGTATCTAATGCACAGAATTTACAGCAATCAAATGGAAAAAAAGAGTGTTGTAAGCAAAGAAGACGATGGTAATACGTGTATAGGTATGAAGGCCTTTGGTCTGTCGAAGGAAAGCTGATTGTAAAGGGTTGGGCTTCGTTACATCCTGGTTCCTTCCCCTTTTTCGTAGCTTATTCTCCAAAGAATTTCATGTCTTTGTATCCCTCTGTGTGATGGGTACGGTTGACCTGAAACTTATCCTGACAGCCAGTATTTGGCATGGCATTTTCAGATAAATGAATTTCCATTTCTTTCAGCAACTGCCCAAGGAGATGCTGCTTTTCCCAGGCACACGCAGCGCAAGCGAGCATGGCTAGGTTTTATTTTCATGACATCTCATTTCTTTGCAGGAAAGCACAGCGCACAATTTACCAAGCCAACCCTTGGCAAGTGCACGCACAAGCATCGCAGCGCCAGCGAGTACGCATGCATGTTTGCAATGGGAGAACTCCATGATCAAACACACCTGTCCAACCTAAAGTATTATCTCCATCCTTGGAGAGTAGCAAGACTCATAATGGCAACTGATATGCTATTGACTTACTCAGTTAGCTCATATTTAATTTGCTTTGGTTTTTTTCCTGGGGTTCTCCCTGGTTCTCTGCGCTAGCATCATTATTTTTCTCAACAGGAGGGTCCCGCGCAGCGAAATATTGCGATGCCTTAAAAAGGGGAAAGGAGCATCTCCTTCAGCCAGTAAAACCTTAGTCAGACCAAAATACCACCAATCTTTTGTTGTTTGAAAAGCAAATATGTGTGTGCTTGTTGTGCAATGTTCTTTTAGCAAAAGTAAGAAAGATGTGGTGTTTGCTCTTGTTGCCCACTGTCAAATCAACAATAATAATGCATTTATATCAATCTTAAAAAATATTTGTAATTTCTAAGCACTTTGCTTCCTTTTTTGCAGTTGCAATTGGTTTGATGGTGGCTCAACTGTAGCAAATGCACAGTGAGGCAGTCACGCCACACCACCTGGTCTCAGTGAAACTAAAACTTTCTTTTGATACCCACAGAGATTGTTGCCAATAGAAGGGGCAAACGATCTTTTCTACCAGCCTCCACCTTCAATGCCAACCTCCAAAATTTATACCATAAGGCCATACTTTCCCAAAGATGAGGTAAGACGTCCTTTGTGTATTTATTTATTTTTTACCTGTTTCTAAGCATTAATAATGGTATAACCGGAATGTATGGTGGCAGGAATAATGTTGGTCAGTTGCAAATATTTCCCTGCAGAACTAGCTTAGTTCAATGCTCAGCTGCTTTGTACATGTGCAAATACACTCACTGCCACCCTACCCCTATACCTAACACTTTATTAGGTTCACCTGTACACTTTAATGTAGTTCAGTACAGCAGCTCTGCCATGGATTCCACTTTTACAAGTTTATAAGTTCTCAGTTCTATCTGAGTAATAAAAAAGATTTGAATATGTCAAAAGGAGAAAAATATATTATATATTAAATATAT
>JAUYWH010000007.1:9906973-9975224 GCA_034779795.1 Ctenopoma multispine | reverse complement strand
ATATGTTTATTATTGAGGTCACAGTGGGTGGGAGAGTCGTTCTTGAATGCATTATATTGAGGTGTGTCTAATCTTATATATATATATTAATGAGGGGGCAAAACAATAGACTCCACTACCTACTGTTATAAAGTGGACAATGAGTGTATGTGCTGAATGTAAAAGTAGCTTTAGATTGTGTATTTCCAGAATCTTTTAAAGTGCTTTTGTTTTGCTTTTTTAGATATATATTTTTTATGTCAACTTAAAGTGCTACAATAACAGGTGAATCTGTATTTCTTTTTGCAGACTGCAATTTATACAATCTGTAAAGAGATGTACTGTGAAGGAACAGAGGATGTACCTTTCTCCGACGATGATCCTGACCTCATAGGAGACAGGTGAAACACAATAGTTTAAATAATCCACACCAACTAAAGCCTGGACTGCAGATTTTGCCTCAGCTACAAATCAACTTGGCTGACAAAAACCTTACTGTTTGGTTGTAGGTTGGTAGGAGGTCTTCTGACACTGAGTCCAGACTATGGATTTGTGCTAGAGGATGATGAAGGCATCTGTGGTTATGCACTTGGCACAGTGGATGTCAAGCCCTTCGTTAAAAAATGCAAAGTGAACTGGATTCCTTTCATGCAAGAGAAATATCATAAACCTGACTGCCAGAAGGACCTCACAGAGGCTGAGGTAGGGTTTTCATTTCTCTTAAAATCAGATGTGGCATATGCTTCTCCCATTGTTCAGTTTTACTTTATCATCTCTGTTTCTCGTTGCTGCAGAAGATGATGTTGAGTTTCCACGAAGAGGAAGAAGGTCTCCCAGAATCTTTCCTCTCCAATTTCCCCTCTCTCATTAAAGTGGACATTCACGCTAAGGTCACTGACCCCAGTGTAGCTAAAAGCATGATGGGATGTCTTCTATCTTCTCTTAAGGCCAATGGTAGGTGGCAGAATATTTAATCTGGCCAATAAAGGTCCTTGTTTCACTTAGACCGTAACACAGACTCAGACTGACATTACACATGGGTATACAGATTTACAGAAAGCCCCTTTTGGCTGACGCAGTTTTTTTCTTTTACTTCCAGGGTCCCATGGTGCATTCTGTAAGGTTCGTCAGGCTGATAAGAGGATGTTGGACTTCTACAGTAAGCTGGGGTGCTTTGAAGTGGCCAAAATGGAGGGTTTTCCCAAAGACGTCATCATTATGGGACGCAGCTTATGAAGACATTTTCTGCTACAATAGAGACCAGAGAGCAAGTCGACACATTTTTGAACACGTTTGCTACCTTCATGAGAAAAACTTCCATTATGATTTTATACTACATAACATCTGAGACCTATTTTTAGGATTTGTGTACAGAAGCACAACAGTCACATACAGATTCCTTGCGCTGCCCCTACATATGGCTCTAGTCATTTGATTTGAGCAATCATGGAAGAGTGGCACTCCAGCATTCATTTCTGGGGTCTCACTACTCATATACCTCCAAGAGACAGGAAGTGATTATTCCATAAGCCCTTTTCTGATTTAATCCAGTACATGGATATTTCCCGCATGCCCTAACACAGTGTCTGTGTCTGAAATGGAGGCAGAGTTGTGAAATGAGGGCGGCCTGTGTTTGAGGTAGTGTGTCACTACTCCCACATCCTGCTTTCCCAGCGTTCACTTATAAGAAAAACATAGCTGTCGACATGAGTAGGACACCTTTGTACAGGATGTGAAGTGCTATGTGAGAGTTTGCCTTTTATCATCACACCATGGTATTTCCAGTTAATCCACATTAGACTTGGAGATAGAGGCCTTTTAAGTGGGGTGTTTCTTACAAAAATCTACACACTTAAGGAGTGGGAAATTGTAGCGTTTAGGGTTTGTGAAACCCTTAATAGAGGAACATCACAGACCAGCTCTTTTTAAGTCTGTAAAAGACTCAAACAGGACATGCTCTGAAATTCCATTTAAATAGGAAAGCTTTCAAACGTTTACAACCGTTATTCTTCGTCTACTTCGGTGTTGTGCTTTGCTTTTGGCCATTTTTTTCTTTTTTAATAATTTAGTAGTTTTTTTGCTTCCTTTCCTGTTGAGCCTTTGCCTTTTAGGATTATATTGCAGACCCCAGTGTCTTCTATGTAAAGGTTTCTAATACTTTTCAGTCAGATACAAGTCAGAATGGTTATTTTTGGATGTTGGACCTGCCTCAAATTCAAAATTTAAATCACATCTGAAACTAAATCACAAAAAAACTTCATAAAACCTGAGATGACTGGTGGGATTATCACTGTCAGTGAAAGCTCAGACTTTCTTGGCAAGTTATGTAAAATGATGCGTTTATTAAATGTTATGGAAATGTTAAGTTTTGTTTAATGTGTTTGTATAAGTTTTTTAAATGTTGAGTTTACTGATAGACATAGTTTGCCTTGACAGGAAAATGACTTTCCTGATAGCAGCACCCAGTGGGACCAAAACCCTGAAATTCTGATCTGCTGTAGAAAAAAATGTAACATTTTTGTTCCAAGAGGTAAAAGGATAAAGAAAACTAAAAACATAGAAACATCATCCTCCCACTGTCACAAGGCTGCTCAGTTCTTTATAGCCACACATTAGGGCCAAATCAACAGGTAATTTGGAGTATAGTTTCAGATGTGCTCTGCTAAAAGGTCATCGGTAGTCGTAAATAAACGATTTACACCTGGCGTCCCTACCTGCTTTGTTTCAGTATTGCAAACACTCGAATGTCCTCTCTGTTGAGCCTGGCGTGAGCACTAAGAATTACCAGGGTTGTTAAATCCTGCCACCAAAAGTCACCACAGTGGCCCAGACTCCCACACTGTTGTGGGAAGCAGAATTTCTTAGGCTTTTTAGTATCTGTCCATTGAATGTTTTATATTCTGATGCATTTCACATTTGATTTTGTAAATCTGTATAGCTGATTAAAAAAGCACTTTGACTATAGATAGGTGTGTTCTGTTGGTTACATGAGGATCGTTAGTTGCCCTCCAGTAGCTGCCTGCAAATGTGATGTTTTGATACTGTGTACATTCATTACGTGCATGAGGTGTATTGGATTTGCTGTGGCAGTCTTTAGAATAAACTCATCTTATGCTGCATAGAGGAAGAAGCATGCTACTCACCTCTCTGAGCATAATACTGTAGTATGTATGTAGACAGTTTGTAAACACTGTCAGTCATCAAGTGTTATTATTTTGTCTTTATTGAAAATGTGGCTAAAATTTAGTTTTCTTTTTGAGGCAAACAAAATGTTGCCATTATTATTTAGTTACTATGCCCAGTCCTGGCTGTCGTTCAGGAAGGTGTGAAGCTCAGCAACAGATTCGTTGTTTGTCTTCTGAAATGACAGCAGACATTTCACACATGTTTTAGATGGCTCACGTTTGCAGTTTGTTGATGCTCCAACTTAGTCCACTGCTCACTGGGTTTGATAAAACAGGTTGTGACTGAGAGAAAGGGCTTGTACATTTTGATTTGGGAGGGGTGAGTTCATGAAACTGTAACATTTTTATGTAAGATCCATAATAACTAATAAACCATAATATGTCACTAAGATGCTTTGTCTGTTTGTGTTGCACAGTTTATTCTGTACTGAACATCTCAGTCTAATTTAGGGATGTTTTATGATCCCTGCCCTGAGAGAAGCTTTTCTGTTTTCACAGTAAAATAAGGGTAACTATTGCCATCACTTGCTTGTTTGCTTATTTTTAAATGTATTTAATTTTTTTGTTCTACAATCATTATTGCATTATTCTTGAAACAAACCCTGTTTCTTCTTCTTTTTAAGATTTCAGGATACATATGTATATACAAATACCTGGTTACATTGGAATGGTCAATTTCAAACATTTTATTTAATATTAAGATAAAGTTCTAGATAAAATCTGCATATTTTTAAAGTGATGTTTTGCAATGAGCACAATGTGTCACTTTATATTTCTACTTTTTAAATGTATTAGTTTTAATTACTGTTCTTTTTGTGGGAGTTTTTTTCAATTTGAACTTTGGAAAATCAACTTAATTTTATAATAACTGCTCATGTAAATTTAAAGCATTGACTCTTTTAAATGGCAAAAAAAAAAAAATCACCGAGCTTCAGGCGCGCAGTGATGACGCGACAGGCATGATTATAGCTTGCGACGCGCTTGTTATTTTTCGTGGAGGACTCATTTGGCTGTAAAGTGTTAAGAGCAGTTCCAAAATTGTGCGTTTCGACATAATGGCTTTCCACGATGACGAATCCTCTGATCTCGGACTAGCTGGTCAATCAAAGTTGGAAAGCTTCCTGTTCAGTAAGAGGCATTTTTATATTTGTGTCCAGTTTATTAGATCAGCTCTGTTGGCGCACACGTGGGTTCCTTCTGCGATGTTCTGACAGCGAAAATCTGTGTCCATATTTCTACGATAACCTTACATCTTCTTAGCTATCAGCCGGTGCAGTCATTTACATAAATCAAACGATATTGCGACAAATGAAATCTCGGTTTTTGTGCTTCTTCTAGGTTGCGAGCTCTCCTCTAAAGTACCTTTCTACACTTTCCAAGGAGATGAAGAGGAGGACCTGGAGCACTTCCTCGAACTCAGAACAGTATGTACACTTTGCACGCATTTGATCTCAACACATTACCAGAAATCCAAAAGTATTCCCTCCTCTCGTTTAATTCAGTATCTTATAGTCTCATGTTAATGAGTTTTAAAGTATCCATAAACACAATATTTTCCATATTTAATGTCTAAAAATAATATCTTACGTTGAACTGGCTGCCAGCAGTATTAATAAATATTTAATTGAATATGTAATTCCTGCAGGTTTGTTTGGGTGAAGGTGCAAAAGAGGAAAGCAACGTGGTGGAAGTAACTGCCATGAACCACCAAGGAAAAACTATTTCAGTGCCCATTGCCAACCTTCACATGAGCTGTCTACCCATGGTACTGTATGGTGTAGTGAATAAACTCTGACTGATGCTACACGAAAAGGCTGAGGTTTGATCTCTCTTTACCTTTACTCTTCTCTCCTCAGGTGAGTCTGGGAGAGTTCGAGCTGAAAGCCCCAGTGACCATTCGGCTAAAGTCTGGGACAGGACCAGTTAACGTCAGCGGCCTGCACCTTATTGGTAACACTTCACTTAATAAAACTCATTCAGCTCCCAGTAGTTTGTTGTGAAAACTAATTCAGTATAAAAAAGGCATAATGTAACCACTATGAAGTTGTGTGTTTCTTTGTGTGTCACTTTTATACTAAAACATCTTCTCAGGCATAACTAATGGTTTTATTGATTAAATAAACACACTTTGCTAACTTTGCTAATACAAGACTGTTAATTGGACGGTTGTGTTAAGCACAGAGAAACTGTGAGCAGCATGTATTCTAGACATTTTAGACTAAAATAAACGATTTTAGTTTATCTTCTTATCTTAACCACAGTGATGTGATATTTTAGTAATATGTTCCTAACTTTAGGTCAGCGACATGAGCTTTGACCAGTTGGAGTCACCTTAGTGCTTTCCTACTTAATAACAATATGGCAAAATTGTCATTTTCAGGTTCTGTAATATTTCTTTCTTTCAATAATTCTAATTGAATTTAAGAGTGAGGTGCCACATTTCTTTCAAAATCAAATTCAAGACCTTTGACACTTTTGACATGTGTTTCAATTCTAAATATTAAAAAGTAGACTAACTTATAAAAAAGAAACTGTGAAATATACTTTTCAGTACTGCCAGGAATGATTCATGATCCATTATTAGGCTTCCTCTTTTTCTTTTACCGCTGGTTATAATGATTCTGTGCAGCTGCATATAACTAACTGTGCATGAAGTCAGTTGTGATGGCAGATTAAATAAAGTGACCTCTCTGGCCTCATTATTGAGAATAGTACCGGGATTCAAAAAGAGACGGAGCTTTAACATTGTCTTCTGTACTTGTGCAGCCTCACAGGTTGAAGACTCTGATCTGTCTGATGAAGAAGAGGATGACGAGGAAGAGGACGAAGAAGAAGAGATCACCCCCATTAAACCTGCGAAGAAGAAGCAGAAACAGTAGGCGAAGAGGTCGATGATGTGGTTTTTTTGTTTTGTTTTTTTTGGAAAGGCCTCACTTGTTTGTAGATACGTTTTAAGAAATAATAGATTTTTGTACCGGACAGACTCATTTTACCGAGTTACTTCTCCACACAATCACGTGAATGCTGAGTGTGGCGGCAGCTAAACATGCTGTTGGAGGGAGGAACACCGTCATGTCCCTGCCTCTCCACTTTTCAACAGTTCTGTGTCGGCAGTGTAAATAACTACACGTCAGAAGTTCACTTATAGAAGAACTGTTTTTGCTATGCTACTCAGTGTTTTATACTGTATGCAATACAGTCACCACTGATTTGAATTTATTGCACCAGTGGCGAAATTTTTTATTTTTATTTTTTACCACCGCTGGATTGTTCGAAGATGCTCTTCTTGTAAAACCATTGTATGTGAGTCAGACAGGAAAGGAGGGTTCACAGAGTGTGGTTCGAACTGAATGGTGCAATCTGATGTCTTACATATGCATAGTTTATTAAATTTCTCACAAATGTATCTCCATTTCCAGTTGTTTGTACCTCGTAAATACTGTTTTACTATGTGACATGTCATAAATGTAAGGTTTTTGTACTTCGTGAATGCATCAAGGAAACACTTTTTGCCTTTTGAATTAACAAAAATAAAATGGTCATTTTTGACCTGTTATAATAAAATATATACATTAGTTTATGTATGTGCATATATACATGTACATTTAATGCCTTCTTTGAAATACGCACAGCTTAGTGTATCTGTGTCATGATATTGGGTATGGTTTTATTTAGTTTGACTGACAAGCAATAGAAAAACTACACAACATAAGTATAAGCTAAGAACTAACAGCGAATATGTGAAGTTATTTCCCCAGAAAGCAAAACTACTTCATGTTAACTGCTGCTGTGTAAATTTTATTGACCAAGCTGACCGTAAACCACCAGCAATGGATAATTCATTGCAGAAAGGTGACAGTAAATTGATAACAGTCAAATCTTCATAAAGGCAGATGTGGTTGTGTCAGGTTACAGTTTACATCGTCTACATACACATTGCTATCCCATCTGCACTGTACAAACATCCGCATGTGTAAATGTGATCAAGTCACCACGTGGATTGTTCAACTGGTTCATCTACAGGTTGTCAGAGCCGTTCCAGTTCAGTCTATATTCCACATATGAAAGCCTTTCTGAGATTTTACTATGTAATAAAGGGGTTAAAGTAGAAGATAAACATCAAATGCAAATGAGCACAATCCAGTCAAAAAGGTTTTGTCTGTCTGCCAGCTGGCATTTAACATATTTCAGTGAGATGAGTGAGCATAGGTGTCATGACAGTATGACTGGAGGAGATACAGGAAAAAATGGTCTTACAGAGGTGCATGAAGGGACTTTATCCCCCAAAAACAAAAAAAATGTAACAAAGTTTATAAATAATGATGGAAGATATATTCAGTTGTTCATGTGTGAGCAGTTAAATGCACCCAGAGCCTGAATAACATCTCACATCAACTTTAGTGCTAACAACTTAGTCATGCAAAGTGCTGCCATGGTAACATGAGATATGACCACCTGTGTGATGCCCTTGATGGCTGATTTCTGTTTGATGGCTGTTTTATTCAGAAGAAGCTAAAATCACTCCCCATCCCTGTGGAGGGATAGGAAGTATCAGTGACCAAACATTGCCTGCTATAACTTTTGATTGTGCTTTTGCGGATGATCTCAGCTCTTACTGGGTAGCAGGATAAACTGAACTGAACTATACACAAACCCCGGCGAGAAACGGGTTATGTGACAGACTGCAAATCAGCGTGCTACAATCCCACAACTAGTTAATGTCACCTTGACTCAGAGCAGGTGCTGCTGCTGCTTCTTATTTTCTGACTCATAAACCTCCACATCTAACTGGCCAACGCTGAGTGGGAGTTTTGTGAACCTTTATACCTCTTTTATTGCGTATAGGGAGTTTATGGTCCAACGTCTGTGTGGTACGTTAAGTCATCACCTTGGTGTAGAGGTTACAGCTGCGTCCAGAGCAGTGTGTGTTTCTGTAGCTTAAGTAACAACAATGTGCCAAATAAATATTTTGTTATTCTCTCAGCACAGCTTTCTTCCTCTTTTCCTGTTCTTACTTTTTATTGCAATCTCCATTTTGGGACAGTATTAGTAAATATGTATCAGCTTTCTTTTTGTTTTGCTTTATACACTTTGATTATTGTATTTTTGTCTTTTCTTTGAATTGCATATGTTCTTCTATAAGAATTATATATAATTGTTCTTCTATATGCCAAAGTAATTTTTATGGTTTCAAAAAAAAAAAAGCTAAAATTAACTAATACAAATCTCAAAGTACAAATAATCTTCATACTTTTCCATCCGTATTACATCAAGAAAATAAATGTTACAGCTGTAAATAGGAATACAAAGAAATAATTCTCAAAATAATAGCAGTCTTTTCATAAGCTATATGATAATATTTACTGTACATTGTTTGTATTTTTGTTACAGTAATTTTATTTATCTAGTTAAAAGAATACCGTATAGCAGTATTGATACAGTGGGTATTCACAGGGCTTTACTGATTAATGATTGTAAAGTATCAGAAACTACTGTAGAAGCAATAAAGTAACTATGAAAGACTTCAAGTTCGTCTTTGCCAGTCAGAGATTGACTTATTATAAATGTGACTGATGCTGAGTCACTAATTTTCACTCACTGACGCCGTTTTCTGACCTGGTTCTTAGTTCAGCAGCAGGTTTGACTACATACTTGTTAAACTAAAACAAATTTTACTTTAAAACTCTATTTACCAAGTGAACATTTTAACGCAGTAGTTACTAAATTTCATTTAGTATTTTTAATATGAAGATGCTATTAACCCAATTCACTCAGCATTGTTCCAGCAGACTATTTTGGAAAGGATTATTTTGAACACATAGAGAAGCATGTTGCTATACCGACCCAGGAGAGTCAAAGTTGGGGATTTTCTAGTGCAAATGCAAATTACATTCTTTCTATGTTTACTGCTGCAACAGTAACAATCAGCTTCTGATAGTTTCATATGACCCAATAGTAATGGAAAGCTGCTCATCATGGCAGATAATAGAAGCAGAAGTAGCAGGTGGACACGTGTGTCAAACTTTTAAGAAGATGACAGCCTTTGGCAGATGTATTGGAGTAGAAACTAAAAAACGTTGTTCAGAATGTGGTGAAATAAAAGCATTCAAATAACTGAGATAACCATAAACTCAGAATGATGCATAGTGTAAGTGCAGCACTTGACTAAAGACAGTTATTTATTAGTTTCCACCTTTGACACTTGCACGTGTCGCTCCAGTGTAGCCCAAAGTTACTATGGCAACAGCTGAAGCACGTCACTTTGGCAATCTCACTCAAAAACTGATAAAGCTGTTCTCCACAGAGGGACACTGAAATGCACAGTATTTCTGATATGAAATGCCTGCCATATGTTTCCATCCGTACAGCTCACCTGCACACATCCTTCCTCTGTGCTTATTGTTTTAATATTGCCTTTTTCCCCTCAGCAGAAACTTGACTGGTTTATGTTAATATTATTTCCACGAACAAGCAAGAGATCAATAAACATTAGCTATGGATCTTTGTCTTTGATGTTTGTGCACCGTGTGTGTGTGTGTGTGTGTACACACTGTTATGCTGGATTTGAGTTTTGGCACTGATTTCAAAGGCAGGTTAGCATTCTGCATGTTTGATGAATAGCTGCTCTGTATGCATTATGGGGTATATGTCCATGTTCCTTTCGGTGGTACTGAGAGGACTGATAAGACTGTGTCTGCACACTAATGGGACTAAAAGACCCTTTAATAATAATAATACTAAAATTATAAATGCTGCCATGTTACTCGCCTCTCCCATGCAATCATCCTGAAATGATGTGACACAAGTTGCAAGCTGTTTAAATGTACTGTCTGTCAATAACACTCATCTCTGACTTACAGAGGAAAACTCCACACCCTCAAATACCTCACCGCTCTCTTAGGATTGCTAAAGCCAGAGGTTTAGGGGTTTCTTTCAAGAGTGTGTTAAACATCCACTTCTCTCTAAACTACTTATTTTGGCTTGATCAGCAGTGGATCAGTCTCTGTGATGCAAATGACATCTCAGGGTGCAAACATCTGCTGCTGTATTAACATTTCATTAAATGTAAATGCACTCTGAGGAATATAATAATATTATAAATGCTGGGTAAGAAAGTGCGTAGAAACAGATAGAGATTGTGCCCACTTTAACTCCAACAGCCACAGGCTAAAGCACACAAACAACAGCTGCACAACAGCTGACAGTTCCCCATGTACTGAATGCACACAGACACACACAACAGGCTCATGGCGTGCTGCAGGCAGAGGCGTGTTGTACTTGTGCATATACAACTCTAACACACCTGCCACAACAGAGCACAGCTGTCAAGTGCATCACTCTTTACCCTATATGCAACCTCACTGAGCGCACACACACACACACACACACACACACACACACACATACTGAGACTACTTCTGCACATATATGAGGAAGCACAGACTAACTGGCTGATTGTGTGCTGACACCTGAGCACACATTCACTCACACAAAAGGATTCGAGTCACACCAAGCCTGCGCATGAGGCAGCACAAACCAAACACACAAAGCAACATACCATTTTTCAAGCTTAGTGTTTTTCAAGATTGTTACATGACATTGCTACCAGACTCTGCAATAAGTGGGCACCAAACACCAAAAAATATTTTAACTATTATCAAATTAAAACACAACAACATTCAGTCTTTTTTTAACAATAGAGAACCTACATTTGATGTTTTTGCTCTTTTTAAATTGGCCAGACTGATGTCACTGCACTTCTATGAATTAAATTACTTGTATGGAATTAATTAATGGTATAGCCTCCTTCAGACTACCCATTATATGTTTTATTAATAACACACTCACTGAAGCAAATGTCCACAAGCAGAATACTAATAGGCTTACACACACACACACACACACACACACACAAAAACAATATATGTCAGATTGATACCACACTGTAACTAAAGCTCTGTTTCTCCTGTTCCTCTGCCTCATTGCTGCTAAAAGGGAGCCTGGCTCTTTAGAAACAGTATTTCATGCTCTAGAATTTAAACAAAAATAAAAACCAGGCAGCACTAAAGACAAGAGAGAACTGAACAGGATTGCAGAACATTTTATATCCCATAAATAAGTGATGTGCCTTTCTTGATGTGTAGTTCCCCACCTCTCTAAGCAGTATTCCTCCCTCTCGTTCCTCCACTCCACCCCTTAGCTTGATCCCTCTATTTCACCGTCTCGCTGTGGGGGATGGGGGCAGATGAAAGGAGTATGAGCGACAGATAAGTAGATAACTATACTGTCCCAACCCTCATTAAAATGCTGCGCTTATATCATCCGCCGCTCTAACCCTGCTCTTTCTCTGCATCAAGCCCTAGCAAATGGTACCTCGGGAGAGGACGAGAGAGAGGAGAGGGGAGGGAGGCGCCGCTCATCAGTTATTCCTGTTCTCTGACCTAACTTGACAATCAGCTCCGATAATGAGACAAAGAGAGATGAGACAGAGATTTTGCCAGAGACCAGGATGTTGACAAGGAAGTGAGCTGTCCTAAATTGGCAGATAATGGGTCTGCTGTGGCCCGGTCTGTAACAAATCATTGTCCAAACCTCCTCCACTGTGTACCAAGATTCCTCTGAACACAGCACATCTCAAACATGTGGTCATCCACTGTCTTTTTTTCCATATACAAGCCTTAACCCATGAATAGATTGTGGGTGAGTTTGAGTGGGATGCACTGAAATAACGACTTTTCTTCTTTCTTTTTTTTTCAACATTTCAGTTGAAATCCAGTGAGTCAAACTGTAAAACCGCTTAACCAAACAAATCACACAATGTGCTTTTCAGTACAAACAGACCTCAAAGTACAATGTTACATATTGTTTGAAATAACAAATGTGTCACTCGGTTTAAAGTATACATTATAACCATGGTTAAAAGTTAAAAAACACATCTTAAAATACAACAAACAACATGTTATTTAATATGCTTGTTTATTCAGTATTTTCCAATGATTTTGGTTTACTCATAATCTTGTATAAAAATTCATGAAAAACCTGACAAGCATTTGTTGTCCAGTGTGTTTTTATAAAGCCACATGGACTTAGGAGTGCATGGAGAGGGTCCCTGCATGCTTTCAGCCGCAAACAGGAAATAATCAAGAGCTAGGAACTTGCAAGTACTATAAGAGCTTGTTAACAGTCTTTTTAGGCACTGAAGTCTCTGGAGTCCCACACTTTAGGACTCGTGATGGAGGATATGTTGTTTCTTTAGTCGACTGCTTAAATGGATTTAAGACTACATTATTCACATTAGCACTTCCAGTTGAATTGAAACATAAAATCAGTAAAAATACAAATGTGTATTTTCAAATTACAGCATTAGAACTTTCACTGTGATTGGAATATAAACTGGGCTACAGGACACAGTTTCCCAAAATGGGGTCAAGTAAATAACATTATCATGAAGGCGTGTTTGAGACACAAAATTGACAATATACTGTATCTGTGAACCAGAACTTGAATAAAACAGAACGGATTCTGGTTTACTACTTGGTCCCATAATGCTTGGCTGAAGACTGGCCGTACAGCTCAAAGAAGTCAGGGTGCCTGGCTGTCTGCGAGGCATCCATCAGACCCCTCATGGGAAAATGCTGCAGTGGCTGGCTTGCAGGTAACGGGGCACGTGGGGGAAAATCCTGAGAGGTCATGGAAGGGAAGGAGTCTGATGCTGGGTACGGAGGCCGTGCACATGCAGCAGAGGCTCTGGAGCAGCAGCAGTTATTCAGTGTGCACATCAGGACTTTCCTCCCTTCGTACATGGCTTGTTGTGTGGCACCTCCACTGGGGAAGTGGGGGGGGGGGAATATGGTCCCTGAGTGATGGCTAGAGCTTGACCCTAGACCCACCATGCGGTGTGCTGAATTCTCAAAGAGCCCACTATGGCTGGGTCCAGTGTGAAGATTCTGAGAGAGGTCTTCAGGGGAGAACAAAGATGAAGCATGATGTCTCTGTTCAGCCAGGAAGGGTTTTTTACTGCTGTAGAGTAACGGTGGAGGATCCTGGGATGTGGAGTTTTCTGTATTGCTCTCCAGGAAGGCCATTCCATATCTCCTCTTCTGTAGTCCTGAGCTAGTCCCCATATGGGAGCCAGCAGAGTTGCTGTGAGACTGTACAATCTCAAGAATGGGTGCCTCATTGAATGGTTCTGAGAATAAAAAGTAGTGGTGGGGAAGAAAGCAATAACAGTTAATATTAGTCATATTATATGCCAGAAATATCTTACAATCCACATCTTGAGTTACACAATGCATTTCTTTTTTACCCTCCAGCATTTTTCGCAGGTTCTTCTCTCTTGTTGAGAGCTCAGATAGCAGATGATGAGAGCTGAGCTGGCCCACTCTGAGTGGAGGGATGGTACTACTCAGGTGAGAGTTTGACCTAAAAAAAAAACAGAAATAAAATCACGAGGACCTCAGAGGAATTACATAGGACTATGAAAAATAAAGTGTATCTGAGAAGAGAATTTTCGATTAACCAATGCTCTAATCTCAGTGATGGTAGAATAAGGATCAGTGCAAAACAAGTGCACATAAAAGAGCCATTAGTTTAGTTAAAAGAAATGAACAGCTTCTTATAGAGTGCAGGAATAATACCAAAATATCTATTTATTAACAGTTAAAAAGAAAGAGAATGAGTTGCCAACTACGCAGAGGCTTCATTCACAAAGCTGTCTTGCATCGTCTCAACCCATCTAACATATGAGAAATGTTAAATGCTTTACATAATGTGAATGAGAACAGAAAAACAGTAACAGTGTTTACCTGTCTATTAGCAGCTGATACGGTTTAGTATTCTGAAAAAAGAAAAGAAAAGTTTGTGTGTGACAATACATTTGTGTCCTTCGAAATCCAACATTTAATTCAATAGATGCAAATACTGTAAAACATTTCCTGATGGTGTGTGTATTCTGTGGCTGTCCAGGCACGAATGCATGAGGGAGAAACGGAAAGAGAACTGCAGATTTGTACCTTCATGAAGTTAATGCTGTCTGCTCTTTGAAAGAACGTTTGCACCGAGCTCAGAAGTTTTTCCGCGTCTTGGCGCCTCCCGTTGAGTTGCAGAGCCTGCTGGGAGCTTTTCCTCGCGTACATGGTGTAAGTGCTGTCCAGCATCTGCATGGTTTCAGCCTGGTTTGCCTCCAGCAGCGCATGCATCCTCTGATACTGGCTTCTCACACGCTCCTTTAGTTCAGCAACTGCATCCTGCGGAGAGAGAATGAGAGCAGATTGTAGACAAGTTAATTTGGCTGTGAAATTATGAATCAAGAGGGTCAATTTCATTAAGTTTGACGCATTGACGTCTCTTTTTCTTACTTCATTTTTTTTTTAATCAGTGGACTTTTCTTGTTCAGCAATAAAGTAGGAAAGTAATTTATAAAATGCATTTTCAACTCTAATGCACTGGCCATTAAAGCTAGAGATAAATTACATTTTCTTTTCAGTTTCCAACAGTGGACAAAGTCACAGTCTTTTCATTACAGCGCAACGTGGACGCAATCATAGAACAAATCCACATTATGACGACAGACAATCACTGATAATGTTTGTGTCTGTGTAAGTATAGGGAATGTGTGTGTCGTACTGTACCTTCATAAGTGTCTTGTCTGACTCCAGCTTAGTGAGCTGCTCATCGATGTTCTGAACACGACCCTCCAGTCTGTCTTGCTGCCTCATTAGTATGGCCTACGGTGAGATGACATACAAGAGATGGATTAGACGAGATACACTGAAAATAGAAAAGATAGTTAAATAAACACACACACTGAAACTTTGTTATAACTCAGACCTCTGCTGCGACCTCAGCAAACCTGGCTCCTATTCATGAGTCATTAAGACACACTCCTCCACAATCCTGATTAGACAGAGGAAACAACAGCTGCCAGCGACAACCACATGCATTTATCCATTAGGACAGCAAAGGCAAAGGCAAACACAATTGCACAAATCCATCTCTGATTGCTTCTAAGTTTATCATGGACCCTGCTCCATCAAGTGAAGTCCTTTGTTAGGACCAGCCAATTTCCTCTGTGGGCTGAATTAGAGTGCAAAAAAAAGCCAAAGGCAAGTAAACATAATCCTTCTACATTTACTGCAGAAGATGGAAATCAATCTGTCACAGGCTGACAGCTTACTAGGAACAGGGGTGGGCAGGTATGCTTTTTAATGAACTGTTTCTGCATGGGAAAGGCACCATGCCCAAATAAGTGAAAGCCCGCTGTCATGGCAACAAAGCCTTGTATATGTATTTATATATTTATATGTGAAAGCTAATGTGTATGTGAGGGAGCAGGACGGAGCAAAAAGCGGGGGTGTCTCACTGCCCTTCTCTGCTTTCTCATTTTGCCACATGCAATGCTCCCATTGTTTGCATTGGCCTCTGTGTCAGTAACAGATTGTCATGTCTGTGTGCATAACGCTGGGCTCTGCCCGCTCCCTCCGCATGAGTATGCATGGGAAAAAAGGGAACGGGAGTAAAAGGCGATGTGGGGTGAGGTTGTGCTTGCACATGCCAAGAATGAACAGACAGAAAGTGAGAAAGACATACAAAAAGAGAGTGGAACCAGCACAGAGAAAGTTAGCAGCAAAGAAGAGAGATAGGAAGAATGAGGACATTCCTGAGATCTCTAGTGAGCAAGTTTCAGGGCAAGCTTCTTCAGCTGTTTACAAAGCTCATGGAGGCTAAGGTACAGCAACTTGCAGCCACTACACTATGCTACACATAACATTTTCACAAGCCCATCTAGTTATAAAAAAAACAAAAAAATAAAAAAAATAAAACCAATACAAACACCATGTTTGGAAAGATTCATTTTTCCTTTTAGCTGTTTTAGTCTCTAACAACCCCTGTCTGGTGTTTTATTAGGCAAATGTCCCTCAGTGTTAAGTAACTATAGACAGTTTACTTTGAAATAGCTAATCACTAACTTTGTCATCCTGGTATTTGGTGCTGGGCACATGGTGCACAGTGGGACTATCAAATGTTATTCTCTGACAACAGCTGCCTGCTGCACCTGAAGACGTCACTGATGACCATGTAAACCGTATCAACTGACTGAAACATGCTAAGAAGCACAGTAGGACTGAGGGGAACTGCAGATGACAGCTCTCTGTGGGGTTGTTTCTCTAAGCAACTCCTCTCAGTTTACACATCATCTGATCAATTGTTAAAATGAAAATATTGATCAGTTCAACATAAGTGCTTAGAGGGAAACACTGCACTTTCAATAATATAACCATGCATTAATTACTCTGTTGTCATTGCAGTGTTGAAGGAGATACTGCCAGAGAGATCAAGCATGCATTTTATAGTACGCATATAGTATAGTACTACCCCATCTGTAATAAAATAATAAATGATACAGGTGCTGGTGCAACAAACTTACTCTTAATTAGCCTGAAACTGTATATGACAAATACATGTTCACTTGTACTGTTTGTGAGGTAGCACTGACCATAAAAAGCTCAGTGCTGCCTCATACCTCCTATTGTAAACGCTACATGAGCTGCTTTATGTGAGTTGGCTTCACATAATGGCAGCAGCTTTTCTATGCCTGAATGCTTCCGTTCAACAACTGTGTCTTCCTCATTTTGCCATGTTTCTTCCAATTCCCTTTTCGTCTTGTTGTGTGGTTGAAATAGCATAAGGGGGCAAGAGGGAACTGTCTGGTCGCTGATTTCTCTGTGGCAGCATGAAAGCCTACCTTTATCAAGATTAAACCCACCAATGATCACTTTCCCCACTGTCCTATTTAAGCATCCAGTCACCCGTGGGTTGCCAGGAAGCTCATGTTTAAATGAGGAGCCTCAGGCTCAATGAACAGAGAGCCTCTTTCACAATCAACTGACAACTATTCCCCACGTCTGATGTCAATGGACTGCCCTCAGCATTCTGGGGAATTGACTCACTCCACCCCAGCTCTAAGAAGCCACAAATGGCAAAAGCTTCCATGAGTGATGGTTTCCTGCTGAGGTGCTTGAGAAAACCAAGGTGAGGCTGTGTGGGAGGGATCCTCCTCCGCCTGTCCCAGGGATGACATTATTTTTATATTACTTTTCTTTTCTTGTGTTGAAATTACCAGTAAGCATGCAAAAGGTTACTGTAAAAGTCTCCTTTGAGAGCCAAAGATAACAAAAGATATGAACATAGCTACAATGATTTTGCCTCTTTGTTTATCCCAAAAGCAACAAGAGTGCTGCCAGGGGAATTTAAAATCCTTTAACCAAAATAGACCACAGCACTTTTGAGGAGAAGCCACTCCAAACTCAAATTACTTTAACAAATGACCCAGCATCTAATATGGAGTCTAACTTTTGGGCTATTCCAACATGTACCAGCATTAAGAGTAAGAAGAGTCTGAAGTGTGGACAGTGTTAATCAGAGAAGACCCAGGCACTGCGACTCCTGTATAACTGCATTTACCCAGCAAACATACAGTTGTGAAAGAACAGAAAGATGGGTGGGTGTCGGCATGTGTGTGTGTGTGTAAGGAGCAGCTGTGGAAAGGGCTGAACAGACATCTTTTGTCCCAATAATAGCCCTGAACCAGAGCAACAGTTTGCACCAAAGACGTCTACCGATTTAGAACTTTGTGATCTACACACTGGAAAGAAAAGCATCTGTAACTTTCCCAGCTGGGTTCTCGCTTAAAGATAGGGAGGAACATAGACGAAACATGTATGAGGCAGGGTGGGTGGTTCTTCTTTGCACTTTGGCACTTACATCAGACTTGTAAAAAAAAAAAAACCCCAGCAAACTGAAATATGGAGCTGAGGGAAACAACGAAGCAGACGCATCTATGACATGCTGGCTTTATGAGAGACACATTCCTCAATGAATCCTGAGGTCAATCTTGCCAAGACAGATCATCATTTACTGGCTGTCAGCTAGGTTACCACAATCTATGTCCCTGGAAGTTTCACTAGAATCACTTTCCAGTTCCTGGAAATGCTTGAAATGCAAAGTTAGGAACTCGTTTGCTTGCGGACATTTTCACAAAACACTTCTCAAAAACAGCAGGTCAGTTCATTCATCTGTGTCTAAAGCTTACCAGTTGCACTGAACAAATGCTGAAACTGATCACAGTAGCTAGCACAAACTAAATGCTGCATAGGGGTCATAATTTCTGGCAGATGCAGATTGCATCACGGCACTTGCCCGAGGGCACAGGGCAGCTAATGTGAAGGCGTGGTGGCGTAGAGTGGCTGGTATGATCAAGGTTAAAAGCTGCGTGTGTGTCTTATGCTTGACTTATGTGTGTGTGTGTGTGTGCGTGTGTGTATGCTATCATCTACCCCAAGGAGTTGCTTTCACCTGTCTGAGCCTTTCACATCAGATTAGATTAAAGGATGAGGCACACAAAAGGAAGCCACCGCAGACTAGTGAGCTGAGAGAAATGTTTGCTTCCTTGAAATTCAAAAACCAAAACATCCATGGAAGGACTGACTATCGCCTGTGTTTTAGTTGATGGTTTGGGGCGGATTGGTGGTGGTTTATCTACCTGCATTTGTATGCGTTGTGTATCCACATCACAGACTGTGTGTCTTTGGCTAGCGCAGTGAGAGATGCAGCAGAATGGACACAGAGCCACCTGCTCTTCTTCACAGTGGAGCAGCCTGTACTCCTCATGACTGGGACAGGTCCAAGCACTCAGCTCCTCAGCATCAACTAACAGGTGTCCCGGAGCCGCACACGGCTGCTGTAGGTGCGTCTGTATGTGAGTTTGGCAGCAGGGCTCTTTGCAGCGCAGACACACTTTCCGCACAGGCAGTGGGGGGCCTCGCCTGCAGAGGACACAGTGCAGCACAGCAGGGATTTTCTCAGTGTTCAACGCATTAAATCGCTTCACTATGTTGGCAAGCTTAAAGTTCTTCTCCAGTGTGGGCTTCTTGTCGTAGTCGTGGTTGCACTCGGGACAGCGGACCGCACTGTTGTCTTTGGCCCAGGCCTCAGAGATGCAGCCCTTGCAGAAGTTGTGCTTGCACGGCAGCTGGATGGGCTCGTCAAAAACATTCAGACAAATGGGACACAAAAGCTCCTCTTCGAAGCAGTTTTTCCAACTTTCATCCATTATTTCCGGTGGTTCCAAAGTGACGCTGTGTGACAAAAAAAAAAAAAAAAAGAATTATTTTGTGAGTATGGATTATTGCTTCATCAACCAAGGTCTCAGTTCTGCTGACACTGTGTCCTGAATGGCACACATGTGAGCCACGCGAGCGCACAGGTGGAGGAATAGTTTAGAGGTAAATGCGCAGTGAGAGTGTGTCACAATCGACGACTGACTTTTAAGAAACAGGTTAGACTAACTCTGTCGCATTTCCGAGCGGCTCTGAAAGTCCCAAACGAACACTAAACAAAAGTGTTACCACGGTGGAACTTCGACAAACGCCGTTTAAAAACCCTTATCCAAACACAGCCAGTCACATTACGCACGGTGACAGTGTAAGGATTTGTACGTTTTCGGCGTTAGAAAGCGACAAACTTGCTCCAAAATCGGGACTGTCTCATTAAATGTCACTGACACTGTATTTTTATTCTTGGAGTCAGGTTTCTACTGTCATTAAAGCGTTGTAGCAGTTAAAGGAAACACACTAGATGTATTCCTGTAGAGTAAAAGCAACGTTACCAACTATTTCTTTTCCATGTCGTCGGCTGACTCCGGTGCACCTATAATACCGTGAAGCTTCGCATCCAGCCCGCGGTGAGATCCAGCTCCTCTGGTGAGATCACGGTCTTTCCCGACGTTACCGAGCGATCAGCGCTGCGCTTTCAGAAAATTCCCAGCTGTTGTTCGACTGCTTTCGCTATCCCGTCAACTCTTTGACTAATATTTGATGGTAAGAGAGCTGGCAGCTTGTGAGTCGTCGGGAGGGAGCTCAGTGCTTCCACACTGACTGTCCTCCCTCCCCTCCACCCTCCACCCTCCACCTCCAACAACGTGACCAGTCACTGAGTTAAAACATAGACGGGGAGGAGCCGAGAGGAAGGAGGCAACAGCACTGCCACAGCAAACTCTACCGGAGAGACTGTAGATGAGCAGGACACATTTGGATGAGCTGTCATCCATCGCACCAGTGGCTCACTAGGTGGAGTCCTGACCGGGACAGAAACACTCAGTGAGAAAGATCCTTACTAATAACTAAGTGTCATGCAGAACTGGGGACATGATGGGTAACGGGGAAGAGAGAGATCCATGAGTATCAATTATTAGTTGAGCAGCTGTTTGATAACCATACACAATGTTTCAATACCAAGCAACCTAATCTTATTCTTATTGAGCATTACTAAATGCTTTATCAACTATTAATAATGCTGTAAGGTAACATTAACAAAGTCTTTATATACAGTGTTTTAGAAATGCCATATATTTTATAGAAAATATGAAATTATTTATTTAAAAAAAACACCATCACAACATCAACAGGAACGTATAAAACAATCCAATCAATGCATCTCAAATTACTGTACTGTATACACATTCAACCTTTCAAAAAGTTATGAATTAGTGTCTCCGTTTTATTTGTGTAAATACCTACACACTTCAATGCACTTGGGATTACAATCAGTCAGTTCAATAAGATAATAATTACAAAATACCATAATGAACATTATCAAAAATGTAGTAAAAGTAGTCTTCTCTCTGTTTTGGTGTTAACATGGAATGCAATGACAGTATCTGAAGATCACAGGGATCGCATAGCAGGCACAGGCAGCTTTAAGAGTCAACAGAGAATAAGTGGTGATTTCTACTCAAGGCACTGAGGAATTTTACTCCATCTCCTCTTTAAACAGGTCCAACCGATGAACACATTTTTTTTTTTCTTTCTTTTTTTTTTTACAGGCCCACTTGAGACAGTAATTTAGAGAGAGAAGTGAACAGGAATTCCTTGACTTTGGGCATTTACAATCGACTTCAGGGATTCAATTTCTTAACTTTAAATCATGCATCACCGAGCTTGACTTGAAAGATGACACATTTAAAAATATTACTCGTTACGGGAATCATGTTCTTGGCCCCAGGAGAAATAAGGTAGTTCTACCTGTAGTATATGCCAGACACTTTAGAAAATAATTCTGATGCTTGTTTGGATATCCCAGACAAATAGGCAGTTAATCATAGTTCAGTCATTTCATTATTTCAGAATCATGACACATTTGAGACACAGACACTACTGGCAGCACACTGCCAACACTTATAACTTTGGTATGACCACAAACATAAGAAAATGTCCAGCATTTGTAAATACTATACACATTACCTCAATTGAAAACACTGATAAAATTATTCAATATGTGACGTATCTGCCCTTTAAGGTCACAGATATAAATAGAACAGTTTTTGAGAACTTTAACCCAGTTACTGCTAGGGACATTAGGACTGGTGATTAAAGGATGTGCGCTCAACTGCATTTCTGATGCATATGCTGGACCTGGCAGACGTTACTAGAGAAATGACAACATCCTGTTTTGGCCTACAGCTAATGTGTCACCTATGATTGTTCTAACAGATCAACCATCTGGACAGGCTGGTTTGAGGCCAATTTGACATTTTACAAGCACCGAAGGCTCAGAGAAATGTTGGGGATAGTCTGAGAATGCAGTAATAGTCAAAAGTCTTCAAGAGTGAAACAGTCTCTCTTCCACTGTGGGAACGTTATGTTTATGTGCCCTGACAATCCAAGGTTATTGCATGTCACCTTTTCATTATGGTCCACTTTGAAAGTGTTTCTGCATGTGTTGCTGTGGGTGTTTTCTAGGGATTAATTGTCTTGTCTCATTGAAGTGGATTATCAAACACAGAGTCTGGTAGGACAGAGATCTTCAGCTTCTTTTCTGGCCAACTGTACTCCTTTGGTAATTTAGTCTAAACCAAAAGAAAGAGAAAGAATATATAAGGTAAAACATCTGCAGCTGACTAACTGAAAATAAAAGTAAAAACACAGGGGGTTTTTAACTTACCTCATCACGAGTGTTGAGTTCCTGTATATCCCCAAGCATCTGTTCTACAAACTCTTCAGTCAACAGTATCTATACAGGGAGAGTAGAAAACAAAAAAATTTGTTAAATAGGAAAACACCACATGGAAACTGTAAGTGTGTGTGCAAGTCTGTGTGTTTATACCTGAAGCCAGGGTCCGTGAGCTGCATATGGATGCTCTTCAGTGGCAAAAGCTCCTTCAACTCCTGTAGACACAAATGTAATGGCTGTGTCTCCATGGATACTTTTATAAGTAAAGTGTCTCCCATGAAGCAGCCGACCCCTGTAAAAGATTAAATACAGTATGACATATACATTTCTTTAGCCATAATTGAACAATACCTGTTGTATGTGATGATTACTAGCAGGTTTATTTTATTTTAATCATTTTATTTACATAATATAGTATTCTGTAATAAATAAATACAGATACTAACAAAATGTATGTTATTTACATGAAAAAGTGACAGGTAAACATCACTATCAGAAACTACACTTATAGTGGACGTAAAATAATAATGATTTTACCCTAAACTATGATATGATATGACAAAGACATCTTAACTTGGGTCTGTTGCATAGTTTGAAATGGTCACCCATTAAAAGTCACATAGTTTGCAGGCAACATTTGACGTAATCACACCGTTTGCCAGTATCACATAATCAGGCTCCTTACACTGTGTTCTGTCTCTTACCTCCCTGCACATCTCCCCCTCTCTTACACAAAGGTCTCTCTGTACTGACTCTGTCCTTGTTCTTTCCTCAGATAGAGACTAAGCAGGTTCATGCTCGTCTGTGCAGAGAAGCATCGCCACAGCAGCTTTATAAAAATCTGATCATTTAGTTCCTGTTTGAAAAGTAACCACTTAGATGACATATTATCCTCCAAAGCACATTCCAAAAATGTCATGTGTTCTAAATAAAGGTGAACATCAAGCCAAGATAGTCATCAGCTACAGGTGTGGAAATTCCACCAGACAGAGACTAGAGATAAAGCCAAACAGAAATGTTAAAATACCACAAAATGCATTTTAATTTCACCATAACATATAATCTAATAATTCAAGTGTCTGCATATATATTTTTTTTCCTCAGCACATTTGTAGTCCTTAAGATTTCTCATTTCTGTAAAAGGAGAAGCCAAGTTCAAAGACTGGCTTTTTGTTCTTCTAAATCTAACTTCTGCTGCCTAATGCACTTCTCGTTGTTGGGCAACGAGAGGATTGTTCATGCGCGGCACTGACTCTAGTGACTCAGTTATCAAATACAGTAAATATATTGCAATAACCTTTGCCGACTTCCCTTAGTAAGAAACAGCAAATCTATTTACGCAAAACGTGCAAGACAAATACAGGGGAAGAGAGTCCTTGTCCTTTATGCAGGTTACCAGCAAAAACGCGTAATAGCCACTTCATTCATGTCCCAGGTTAAATTTATGTTCACCTAATAACTAGCTAACTTTTAATTTACTTGACAGTTTGAAGTAGCATCAACATCTAATAAACTTTTGTCATTTCTGTTTTTGCTTTTAGAGGTTTTTTAAGACATTCTTTCACACCTGTTCAACATGAATACTAGACTATTTGTTTATCAGGGTCAAGGACATTGCAAAATGGTAAAAATCTTGTGTAAGTGCAAGAGAAAGAATGCCACAATACCGCAAGCACAGGGGCAGTAGTGTGCCTGACTCTTGGTTGAATTTCAAATGGACGCTCTCCAGTTGACGTGTTCGGACCAACTCGTGAGGAACAATGGCTGCTGAACTCTCACTCTCCAAACTGTCCTTCCGACTCCTAAGAAAGACACAAGAGGAAAGACAAAATGGAAGGGAAATGTGAGTGAAGAAGTCTGAAATGGTACAATCAGCAATGAGAGGATGGATGAAGGAAATGACAGCTCCAATCCTTTGTCTACAAACAAGAATGAAAAGACACTATTTCACAACTCCTGTTAACTGGCTCTGGCAAAGAGCAATAACTTCCACAGAAAAACTTTGGAAAAGTGAGACACCATCATGTTATGGTGGTAGCTAAGAAACAGTGGTGATAACAGTTCAGATGACAGTTGCACTTTGAGTCACTGCACAGTCGAGGGAGTTATCCTGGTGCAACCCTGAGTGCTGATCTGAACCCATGTTAGTGTATGTTCTTGTGTGTGAGGGAGAACACTCACTGAGGTCTCTCATGGTTCTGCTTTTGGCTGTTGATGGGCGGTAGTGCTGCCTTGCTATTAAACTCCAATCCTTTTCTCAGGGTTTCCCTGATCTGCTCAGTATCTGTCAACAGACCAACACAGATCAGCACAGAGTTATCTCGTCACACACTGCTGACATCATGAGAACAGAACTCCTGCATAGGTTGATTAAACATTTGGATCTGCTCAGTCTTAATTTGAAGATCAATTATTTTTAGTCCTTTGGCACTTGACATACCCTTGTCTGAGAGCCTGCGTGGCTGTGATCCTATACAGATGGATCTGCTGTCCTCCTCATCCTCTGGCGGTCGACTCAGATCATCCCACACACACTTGGCGCTGACTCCACTCAGGTTAGAGCCCTCTGTCTCTATACCCTGGTCCACTCTCTCCTGCTTAGGTGAGCAAGAAATATAAGCAGTCATTAACACTAGCTCCTATAAAATTCACAGAAGATTAACTTTTTCTGAAATGACAAGAATTTGCATAAAGATTTATGGGCCATCAGAGATGCCAAGTGCTTTCAGAGAACATTTCTACACAATGAGTTTGCAGCTTCTAGAGAAAACTAATGCGGTATAATATGACAATCCTGCCATAAATTCCTTTTCATAAAGGTGATAATGTCCAGTTTTAAGTAAATTTAAGTAAATGTTTAAAAAGGTGCTTAACTCCTATTTATTTTAAATAATGTTCCAAGTTGCTGCTGAGGCACAATTATCAATACATTTATATATGTAATAATTTGTTATATCATGTTTTATAAAGTCAGAAAAGCAATGTTTAAGGCAGGGCTGCAGAACTTAAAAACAGCCTTACTTGTAGGTGTGGGTCGATGTCAAAAATGGTCTCTCCTCTCCTCATGTCTGTGATTAGCCATGGGCCACCAGCTCTGTTCACAGGAAAATCCTCAAGATTAGTTCATCTCAACATTAACCCCAAGTTAAACACAAAAAGTTAATAAATAAACAAGTAACTATGCTCTTCACTTTCTGCTCACAGTGTATTTAGAGTCTGAGTTCAGTTCACTTCTCCCCATTTTAGAAATAAGAAAACTACTGCCACTGAACAGTTATCAGTGGTGACCCAATATGATAATTAGCCGGTGTCCAAAATCTCAATTTACTACTCACTATTGAGTGGAACACTTAGGAAGGAGTGAATGAGAGGATAAGGGTAATATCATACAACAAAAACAGATCTGGTCTGCATTATGTCAAATAAGGTTATGGTGAAAAATCATCAGTATATGTCAACATGTTCTAATACGCACTTCTACTTACACTCTCACACCACGCATCAGCTCCAAGATGCCTTGGCCATTCCACTGTTGGGCGGCCTGGAGCTCCTCTGTACAAACTCCCACAATCTACAAGAGACAGAGAACAACATGACGTGGTCTACATTCTTGTTACTGTGTGAGTCTTTCTTACTACTGTTGCTGGCTTTGTTTGATTCATTATGACAAGAACTAAATCTGCAATTTCATTAACAAGTCAACCATTTTTCCATCATCAAGTGTGTGTACTGTGACTGCTTTAGCATTTCTTTTGATGTTTTTAGCTGCTTTGTAAAAGTAACTAAATTTCATAATGAGTTTTGTCATCTGTATAAGAATGCCATAATTTAACAACTCAACTGATGTGACTTGATGCAAAGATAACACAGAGACTACAGCATTACGACAGTAACACTGGTCATACCTTCTCTATAAAGTTAATTTATTTACTTCCTTAAACTAATTTAACGGACAGATTGGTTTACTCATATTCTTGGGCATATAATTGGGCATACACTTAACACCTAAATTTTATTACACAAAGCTTTTTCTTTCATGTGTCATCTGCATGTAAAAAGATCCAAAAAGTGCTGTGTTGTGATATTTAAGATAAAATGTATCTGAACTCACCTGGAGAAAGCTCACAGAGCCAAAAGGGGTTTGAATTGGTAGCATCTGTGGGTCCTCTGTAAGCAACATATGCTGGATACGAGATTCACTGTTGTCTAAGGGATTGTGCCATGATACATGATCACCACTACAAAATGTGTTTTCTGTAGAATAGAGAACAAAAGGAGCCAGCATGAAAAAATATTCCTTTTCTGGAATACATTAGTCAGTCTGCTGTCAGTCTTACTTTTGTACTTTTCATTAGAGAATCACAGAAGTTGCAGTAACAGGAAAAGAGGGGACACAGATTGGCAAGAATATGTAAGAGAGTAAGCAGGGAAAGAAAGAGAGAGTCTCTCTCTCTTTCTTTCCCTGTCTTGCTTACTCAAACCCTAAGTGTGGCAAGGAGACAAGAAAAACATAAAAACTGAATTTCCATTTGAGGAATCTATCTGCTTGGGAGGTAACACCCACCCAGTCCAGATTTGCTGCAGGAGAAAAGCAAAGGGGAAAGAGGGCCAGGAATCAGCATTCATTTAACTCAGGGGCCCAGCCCACCCACGCGCAAATTGACCCCAGCTGGAGAACAGAGAAGGACTGGGTGGTGAGGAGACGGGAGCCTGAGAGAAAAGCCCTCTTCTATTACTCCATGGCTTTTAAATGCACCATTCCTACTTATCCACGCAAATAAAAGTTTTTAAGTATCATGCAGCACAATATAGACCCATTTCTCATGCTCATTTGTACACTACCAAAACAGTCAATACAATCCTATTAAAAAACTAACATTAAGGAAGGGGATAAAGATTTCCTGTCAATATGTTTCTGCCACAGTATACAACAATGACGTATACTAATGTAAGTAAAGCAATGTTCTTTCATTCATCTATGCTTACATGTATCAGTGGACTTACAAACTACCTTTACAAAAAACACATTATTTACATTCACAACGACGAGTAAAAGCACCATGACAACCACAGTCAAAAGGGAGTTGTTCTATCAACATCGGTGCAGATAAATCATTTACTAGTCTATTAACAAACAACACAACACAACACAAATCATTAGTCTTTGACAAGAAACTTGCAGGTGAAAAATTAAGAATGCAAGGTTGCAACTGACAATGTTAATCAATTCCTATTGCAATATCTGTATTTACATAAGGGATAAAGCACATTTCTAGAAAATGGCTTTTTCAGTCTAATACCTAACACATTTCCTATGTTTGGTGTTTTTAAATTGATAAATTAAATGTAAATAGCTAATTTATCCAGGTAACACTTATTAGAGTAATCACACTCTGAATCCTCAACATGGCTGCAAAATTATAATGGCTTATCTTGACCTTTATACATTATAATGTAATTCTTACTCCATGCAAAATGCAAAACTAAAGTACCACTTTGATTTTTGTTTTTTTTGCCACCACTACAGCCTGTACTCTTACCTGACTGGAACACATAGCGAGCCAAGCCTTGCATGAGTTCAGCTGGCCAGGTTGGTGGTGCAGTCTCTCCCATCTCTCTTTTGAGTCTAAAGGTGAGCTCAAAGCCAAATCCGCTGGGTCCATCTGACCCTGTGAATCTGACACACACACACCAGCAGAAGTACTTGCAGAAATGATTCTTTACAATTTAATGAATTAAACAAATAATTACAAATTCCTGAAAGCTCTTTCTCTACCACATCAAACGTGTTAACGTTTACCCAACTGTAACACAAGTTAAGAGTACTTACTCATGAACCCTGTTATCCCCATAAAGATCACTTAGTCCAAAACTGACATAGTGCCAATGCTCCTGGACGTCTTCAGCTGGACAGCCTGTATTTCTATACATACTGATGTAGTCTAATGGATCTGGTCCCCCTAACCTATGAAAAGCATCAAATAAAGAACATCACCCATCTTTTTTATTGCCAGGGGACACCAGTTACTCTTCAGTTCATCTACAATCAGCTGGCTTACATGGGAGGCAATAACTTCTATACAAGTGGTGACACACATTCACCATAGAGTGTTTTGTTTACCTGAGTTTAGTAATTAATCTTTATTTGCTATAGAATAATGTTGCAGTTACCTTCTCACTGCGCCCTGATGTTGTCTGCAACATTAGCTTGGCAGCTAAGCTAACCGTTGGCTAAATACCTAGCCACAGCTAACAACATAAAGTTGTTCCACAAATTCTGTACTTAAAAATGTGTCAGATCAGGAAGAGCTTTATAGGGTACCTACCAATATTTAACAATAGCTGTAACTTGTAGAGGGTTGGCCTGGTCGGGATAAAGTCGCCGACATTCCCCGTAGATAGCTTGCAGTCCAGGAGGAAACAGCGGCACCAGCCCGTGGGCTTGAGCACCACTGGTAGGCCGTACCTCATCCATACCTCGGCCTCGAACAGATCTTGTTCTATAATAAATCAAAGTGAATACAAGTATATTCTATTACCTGCCCCCAGCTCAACAAAAAATACACAAAACTAAACTATAAAGTTTCACAATGGTAAAGTTGTTTAACAATAAACAGATTTAACTTCGCTCGTTGTGCTACACTCATCAGGAGCCCAGCCTGTTGCTCATCCTCTACAAAAAACGACCAAACCATTGGTTAGATGGAGGGCGTGACGTAATAACCGAGGGGCAACAATGGCCAGTGAGAAATGAGATTTAGGTTTGTGTGGATTTTTACATGATTATCATTGGCCGAAATGCTGTCAATCAAACAGTAGGAAGCCGCTAGTTCAGGGTAGAAGCTTGAAAGTTTTTCAGGAGCCAAATGATGAGTGGATGGATAGATAGATAGGCCAAATGGGTCTTCAAAGAGAAGCTAATTTAACAAGTGGTTGAAAAGGTATTTAGATTCTTCCCTTTTTGTACAAGTACCAATACTAAAATGCAAATATTTTGCTTGTGTAAAATTTCAGAAGTATTATCAGCAAAACAAACTTGAATTGTCCATTACACATATGGCCCCTGTGAATCTATATTCACCAATGTGTATTATTTTTCAGCCTAAACAGTATCTATATATACAGTATCCAATCAGTACAAACTGATGCATAAGATTTATATTATGTATTATGTGTGCATTTTCACTGCTGCTACAGACAAGATTACTCTGAAAACAATGCCAGTGAAGTTCCTTATGTCTTATAAGGTGTCGTTTTTTATTTTGCACTTGTTTGAGATAAACTGGTAAAGTAATTAATCTAATTTTATGAGTTGATCCAATACAAATTGCAATAAGCAAGTAAAAAATCCACTACACTTAGAAACTACACTTAGGTACTTGAATAAGCAAAGTACTTGAGTTAATATATTTAGTAACTTCCCACAGCTCCAACTGATCTTAGTGTACTATTGCATAACATTTTGGATTTTCTGTCAAAAAATGTAGTGCACTTAGCTGATAGTAAGTATTTAATCATATCAAGTATAGCTTAAGAAGCCCTTAAATAAGAGCTTCTGCATACAGTAGCTGTTATTAACATGTCCCATAGTATCAAGAGTTCAGTTTAAATCTGTCTGAAAGACCTGATTACTTTGAAGAGGTAAAAGCTAAGAAGTCATCACAAAACTATGAGTTTTCAGCTACTAGTGTATCCTAGTTACCCAGCTGAGAGGTAACAAGGGCCAGTTTGTTCAATAAAGACAGACATTACCACATACTTATCATGAGATATCAATAAACATAGGGGAGGATCATTTATTTAACTTATTACTTCCCTGTCATTGTTATCTCTTTTACACCTCTGCATGCTAAACCTGCCTGTTAGTCACGATGGTGTAAGGCATTCTTCACACATTTCCTCTTCATATGCTCATTTTCTTTCACATGTGACTTAGTTACATGCTTCAGAGCAAGTTTCAATAATACCTCAACACATACTGTGGGACAATAGTAGGCACCCCCACATCATACACAGCCATAGACCTCATAAATGATGGTGTAGAATACAACTACTACCACTCTCTACTGTGATGTTTAATTCATGAGACGTGTAAATTCAGCAACCACAGAATCTTCAGCCGCTATAGCTCTACTTCCACAAAAGAATACTTGAATGGGGTTTGACAAAATTATATCTTTCTAAGACCTGTCGTGGAGTGAACACCCGTCATCAAGAGGGTCTTATGTAGAATGCACAACATACGCCAGAATTACTCTCAGGTAGTACCACTAACTCAGAAGGACTGCTTTAAGCCATTACTGGTGTACTTCATCTAGATGATTGACTCCTTCTCTTCCTAAAGTCCATAGTCCATTTTGTATTTTATAATTTAATAGCTGCAGCTAGAAAATGTGTTAGATTCCCATGATTTTCTAAATGAAAATGATGTTGGCTGTCATATATAATTATTTAGTTCATAGATCAATCTAGAAAAATAGAACTAAAATAAAATCTGGAAACTAAATCTGCATGAGTGGGGTTATACGGTATTTACCATGATAGCGCTTGAATTTCTGAAACTTGCTGCCCTTGAATTATCGCACTTTTTCTTGTGAACTGAATAACTTAAATATCACAGTATTAGAAAATAAATAAATTAGAGGAAAATAATTGAGTTTCATATACTTTATTAACAATACACAAACATTTACATAAACTTCAATCTTCAATGAGCAATTTTAGAAACTAGAACAGAATCATTTTTCTTACAGTTATGTCATATATACTTTGAAATGAACAGTTTTTCCTAATTTGAGAAACGATAACAATATGCACACATGTACAAACACAAGTAAACCTAAGGCAAACCACACACACGCCATGCATTAATGCCTTCTCGTGATCATGATTTCTTCTCTCTGGTGTTGTGCAGTATGGCTGACAAACTAGTACCATGCCAAAAGAACTGAGCCCATAGATGACACCCGAAGACGCCACCATCTATGGAATTCAGTTCTCATAGTAGAGCACTTTTAGAGCACAAATTTAGCCTTGTGATCCTTTCATGGCTTAATCATTTGCACAATTCAAGTTTTCTCTGCTTACTATGTATTAATGAATACCAAAACAAAATACAATCAATCCATAGCAATGAAAAAAACTATACTCAATAAAACATCACAAACTACTGGAATTAAAAACATTAGTGGGTTTAACGTGTATGATGAGTACATGTTGAGTAGCATATTGAGGTTAAACTACACATGACCATCCCTATTTCTCAAGAAAAGGAGGGTGATGATGAGATAATAACATCAGCCCTGCTTCTTTCACTGGAAGATTGAGCAAGAGGCTCTTACGAAGATGACCATAAAGAACAATCAGCAATAGTTGGCTTTTGAATAATAAAGTACTGCATTACATATTTTACAACATATTTTTTTTAAGCCAAATGAAACTAAAGGGAAAACAAACCTCTGAAGTACAGTCATGATTAAATGGATCCAATTCAGTGGTTTAGACAGAGCCTATGGTGATTTTCAGGGTCTGAGGAATACAATCATCTTCTCAACCAAGAATTCCTGGAAATTCTTCACAACCACTAAAATGAAAGTCTGTCCACTGGGCTGATGCACTGAATCAGGTCACGGTGATAGTGCTTTGGTCAAGGCATGAAATGACTCATCAGTTATAGCTGTACACTCCCAGGAAAAGAACAAGGGGACATTGTGATTACTGACATACAGTTGGTCGATGTATCTTTGAACCTTCCAAAACAAGTTTTATATTAACTAACTGCCGCTGTATTACAAGATCTCTTGCTTCAGCACCCCCCCACCCCCACCCCCCCAAAAAACAAGCACTTAAGTCAAGGCCTGGAGTCAGTATCGACATTTACAGTACAATGAGATAATTTCTCAGTACTACCTCAGTCAGAGTGGTTTACTCAGTATGTGTGAATATTCTTTTGGGATACGTGCGATACTGTAAAGTGAACTTTCTGAGGAAGGCCACACCTGAACACGTACAGGAAACTCCTATCTTTCCGGCAGTTGGACTGGGAAACAACCGGTTCTACAGCCTGTTGCCAGACAAGAAATCCTTCATTTGGGCATGAGCCCAGTCTTAAATCCTTACTATATTACACAGCTCTTGTTCAAATATTAGATTAACATAGTATGACAGTATTAATCTGCTGGTGCTCAGAATATGTGGACATTGCTATTTCTAAAAACTCTATTCAGCCTCATTCTAAACAACTTTAAATGTTACATGTTGAAAAAGTGTAGCTTGTAGACATATAATGAAATGTGTTCAAACCAATAAAAATCTTAATTTGACCAGTTTGACATGGTTTTCTGTCTATATACTTACCACAGTTATTCACAGAAGATTTTCTTTTCAATCTTGGGTATATCAGAAATACATCTCCTCATAAATACCTCCCAGGGCTGTCCTCTTAAGTCAAGCTTTAAACACACTTCAGCAGTCCCACTTCAACACAAAGATGTTTTTTTCAAAACTGAATGAGCAGGGTAAGCCATCCCTCCCGTGGTTCACCTGCATGTTCTGCTCAGTCTCCCATGTCCTCAAAGTCCCAAGGAAGGATACAGCATACTGTCTGACATTCAGAGCAGAGAACCTTAAATACCACCACCTTTCACATCACCCATCAGCCCTCATCCCTCCCCTCTATCTGTTTTTCATACACTCCCTCCGTACGGTAAGCTTGACAGTCACTTCCCAGTAAGAAGGAAACAGTGGGAGTGAAGAGCACGCCCCCTCACAGTGAATCAACACATAAGAGTTTCTGAGGAAAACCATCTGACTGGCCCTGCCCCCTGTTCCCATAAAGTAAGCAGGGGAAAGGCAGGGTCTACTCGAGGAACCAGGAATTCCCCCACAAGTCATGAACAGCTGTCGAGACGATGACAAAGCGGATACACTGGAAGCTTGCCAGCAAGGCATATGCAAACAGAAACTGTTAGGTGCTCGTATGTGAAAGAGTGTTTTAACACTACAGTATATTTACATAATAAGTAATTGGAAATTCTGTCCTCACAAGGTGGGTGTTGAAATGCTCAGTCATGTTTGAGCTGGTGACACTGTTTCCTAGAAAACAGTTTTATCTTTGCTAAATATTATTTATCAGCAGGGCAGTGTATTCTACTTGCGTCATAGGCATGTTTGGGATGAGATCGATTCATGTGAATGTTTGTGTAGCTTTAGTCATTTATTCAGGTGAGGTCTGATGGAGGTGTATCTGAAAACACAGTTCCTAAAATAACTTTTGTTTGCTATGTAGTCATAGTCAAACATGACGGGGATGTGAGACTGATTGTCAGTCAGGTGAACATGACAGGACTGGGTCAGCAGGGTAAAACCACAGTTTTCAAATAAGCTCGGTAGCTAGAAACTACTATTCAAACATTTTCATTGTTCAGTATCCCTGTAGAAAACCCCTCTCATTCCCTCATCCTCTTTGACTCCAATACAAAAAACTAGCCTGGACTTGTGCATACTTCCTCAAAAAAAGCCCTGTCAAATTAATTCAGTGGATTTCCTTGATCTAGACGAAAAGGGGAATCCACATGATGTTGGGAAAATAACAGAATAGTTCCCTTCTTGTACATGGATGCATATCTGCACATATTTCCAGGATGTACACTCATAATAACGTGTCACGACCTTTTGTTTCGCAACACCCAGAATATGCGCTGAATTTAAGTAAAGGTAAAGACACAGAATCAAAAGAAGCCATTACTAGAATGAAAGGTACAGAGACCCCCATAGAGTCACAACATTGATGTGCGGTGACTCTAGAATCCACTTTCAAACTACATCCTTAGGCTGGTAGGATAAGTTGCAATTGACATTTTGTGCTGGACTTCAGAAACAAGCCTGGCTTTCATGCTGCTGTTTGAACACTGGGGAAAATCACTCGCAAAGGTCACTGAGCCCATTTCCTTTCTTTCCTCCCCATGCATCTAAAGACCTGTAACAGCCCCTTTCAACTGCACTTGAGTTACTGGCAGACATATTCAAATTTCTATATAGGAAGTGAAGAAAGGTGTAGATAACTAAAGGCCAAATGGGGGATGAGACAGCATTTTTAAAAAATATATAATTTCCTTGTTTTACCACTGTTTTTGTTATTACATTTAATCAAGTTTTCTGAAGACTGAAAAACAACACAGGTTTTTAAATTTTTATTAAAGTTTCTCTTAATCGCCAGACTTTCTTTTTTTAAACAGAGCAGAAGAGCCTTCATTCATTCATGAGCCCTTTTCTGTTTTAAAACGTAGGGCGACAACATGCCTCTGAAGTCCTTCTTCCCCATCCCACAGGTGATCCACAGAGAAAGCACCCCTCTGCTCCACAAAAGTCTTAAACAGGTGTAGTCCACCACCTACACCAAAGTAATGGGATTTGGTGGCGAGGTATACAAGCCCGTCTGGTGCCAGAAGTTTGTGAAGGGTCTCATGTAGTGCAGGGTAGTAAGCAGTGTTGTAGATAGTCTCTGATGTGAATATAATATCATATTTGGGTGGTGGATCTGTCTTTAAAACCAAAGGAAGAAATGAGCTCCAGTCACCAGAAAAAAAAGAACACTTGGCTACTAACGGATGCTGGGGCAGCTCTACGGCTCTTTTCTTGGGAGGTGGGTTGCTATCTTTTACCTCCATTTTTGATTTCACCTTATCACAACCAACTTCCTTCTGTATTTTTCCTTTTCCCCTCCCTTCTTTGTCATCTCCACTGTCTACTTCATCATCCTCTTGGCAGTTTAGTATTACATTTGGCACTGTGAGCTGTTCAATAACAGTACTGTTATAATCTTGGAAGTGGACCTGCTTGGCTCCCCTTTTCAAAGCCAATATCCCCAACAGCCCCGCACCACAGCCCAAATCTAAAACCGCCTTCCCCCCAAAGGTCTCTCCGTGTTTCTCAATAAGCTCCAGAAGGTCATAAGTGCACTCCCACACCTTCAGCCCTCCCTCGTACACGCCAGAGATGAGATCAGACTTCTGCTCCGCAGTGCGAGAAAAAATGTTCTCCCCATCCTCTCTCTCCAAGGCCGTCTTCTCAAAAACAGTCTCGTTGAGGAAGTGGAGAGGAGGAAGATTTCCGATAGTAACCGTTTCAAAGACGGCATCCATAGAGAGGAACTGTGGGTGAGATGGGGGAAGGTGCTTTTTGGCCTCTTTTACTGCCTCTGCTGGTTTGGTAGTGTCATCTTTCTGAAAAATACAAAGCAGTACACATGGTTAGGGAACAACTGTTTTCCCTCAATCGCGTATGTGTCTGATGGTTCCGTGGGAATACTCAGCTACACAGAGAATATCTGTTTCAAGTTGACAACATGACTTGAGGCACATTTGACATTACAGGACTAAGTAAACAATAACTCTTAACCCACTGTTTTCAAATTAATAATGGGTTCTGGTTCTTTATCCTACAAAATTTGGTCCTACAAAATTGGATATTATAAATGTATTTTGGTAACAAACAATATGAACATAGTTAATATTTTAGCAAACTTAATATAAAAACTCAATATGAAAGCTGTCACAAAAGCTATACTTTACCTTTTTTCTTAATTACTTACTTTTTTTACTTTTAATTCTTATTATCCAACCAACTACTGGTGAGGGGCATGCCTTTTGAGGCTTTTAATAACTCCACTGCAAATGGGTTAAAAATGGTTTCGCAACTCTTAACTTTCAGTTAACACGGCTCATGTGACATCTGCTAATAAAATCCATGTTTTGACGTCAATGAAGCAGATGTAAGAACTTTAATTTAAACAAATATGATGAACCTAGACATGAGGCTGTTGTAAATCAGCTATGTCAATCACGGTGTTACTGAAACACTGCAAACATCATCTGTGGATTGAATTAGATGAAAATGCTTGACAAGTGTGTTGCATGCCTTTCTGGCATGGGGTGAGACTTAACAAAAACAACCCATGCAGCCTACAGTTAGTGTGAACGGCATTTTCGCTATGACTCTTTATTGACTTGTCATTGCTGTGTGACGTTGCTGTGTGAGTGCAGAATTTTCATTGTTAACTGTAATGGAATCATTCACAGTGGAAATTACTCAATTCAAGGATCTTGATATGAGTGTGTGTTTGTGTGTGTGTGTGTGAGAAGGCGTCTTCATCTGTGATCCAAGATGCTTTTAATGAACTGAAAATCAAAAACCCTCAAACTTTTATCAATGTGTTCGGCAATTATTTTTATTTCATAAGGGTGTTTTATACACCAGCTAGTACAGAAAATGTATGAAGTCATGTATCAACTGACCATATGTTTTTGGTGATCTCAGTTCATTTTTCTTTATGTATAGACAGGGTAAAGAATGAGCGATCACATATACATATATAAAAAATATATATATATGTATATATACACACACATATATATATATATATATATATATATACACGTATATATACACACACACACACACACACACACATATATATATACACGTATATATACACACACACACACATATATATATATATACACACACACACACATATATATATATATATATATATATATATACACACACATATATATATACACACACATATATATATACATATATATACACATATACACACACATATATATATATATATATATATAAATGGATGGTTAATTCATTCTTTAAGTGGTTTCTTAATCTTACTTGTTGTCCATAAAACCTTTATTTTAATACATATGAATGTGATGCTGTTGTTCTTACAAGAATAAAAATGCTAACATTAAAAAAAACTAAAAACAAAACGTTATGAGACTTTAATGCCTCACTCACTCACTGCTCCCAGCCCTCAAAGTTAAGCATGCCACTTCATATGCTTATTGAAATGTTTGTGCTACAGATGCCTGCAGTTCATTTACCTCAAGTCTTAAGGCTGAAGAAACGACAGGGACGAGGTTTGGCAACTGGCAGCATAGTGAGGGGACAATAACCTCTATCACCTCACATCTCCCATGATTTCACCTGGCATTTATGTCCTGTGGAGCCTGAAGGAGGAGCTCACCTGTGTCCCAGGATACAGGTGTCCTTTTATTGGTGTACAACCGCATCTCAGTGTATCATGACACCTGCTCCATGTCAGACTGCAAAGCCCTGGAGCAGGTGATGAAAACACAGCAGTGACACCTGCCCTCCATTAACTACATTTTAATTTGCAGACTGAAGGGCATCAATCATGGTTGGCCCTGACCTGTCAGGCAGGTGTCAGAGGTTCCCTGTTATAGCAGAGAACCCCTGCTTTCACACCAGTAGGATCAGAAAGAGTGCTCTCCCCAAGGCTGTGATCCGACTGATCTTTAAACCACAGCAATAATACATATGGAACCCGTTTCTATTAATTCCAATTACAACGTGACTTGCATTACTTTAACTTGCAGACTGAACCACTCATATCATGCGGATCACCACTATAAACTCTGCACATATGTCTGAATGTAGTGTTTTTATACCATATAATCCATGTACTTTTATTCAATCCACTACATTCCTGTGTATAGTTATGTAGTAATGAAGTCAAATAATATCTAAGCTAACTGTACTCACAGATTTAGCAGCACTGTCTTTCTTCCCATTTTGTAACTCATTTCCATCGACGTTGTCCGGGTTTGTTGTTTGTGCTGGCACGTCAAAATTAAAACAAAATGACATGATGACTAACAACACCGCACACAACAGTGTTTAGGTGTTGTAACAGTGTTTTTCCACCACATGGACTGCAAATGTCGTCTTCAAACGTCTTCTTCTTCTTCTTCTTCTAATGTTTAATGACGGTTGGCAAACAACTTACAGGTGCATTACTGCCACCGTCTGGGTTGGAGTGTAAGACAGAATTTAAAAAATCCTATACAAAAATTGGAAAACTGCCCTGTAATTAATGTCCCCAGTATTCTATCTTAATGTTTTACATAAACTAAATGTTATGTTCGTTGACTGTAATATACCTACAAGTGTCTGCCTCTCTTGTGCATACTTCTGACAAAAAACTTGTTTCTATTCTTCTCTTATTCTTGCCTTCAGTTCTGAGAACAACAAACAGCTAACCCATAGCATGTTAACTCTCTATTAATGAAGTAAAGATGATGTTTAGACCTTTGTAACATACACAATTTGGGCACATAAGGCTACATTTTTGGAGGCACCATCTGGACTCAGATTACCAAGATGCCTTTCGGTGCTGTTCTGTCGCATGCGCACTAACTCCGGATCTGGATCAGATTGGAAACTGTCACATAAGGTCCCAGATGCTGCTTTTCTTCGCTAATATGTGGCAATAATCCCGTTTTCTTCTGATTTTTTTTTCTATTTCGTTTCCAAATGCCGAAGGGAAGAATGGTTTCTTAGAACCGTGAGTATTCCCTAAAATACATCTGAAATGTTGAGCCGCACCACACAGCATCGGATATTTGAATGGGGAAAATAGCGTTTGGCACCCAAACAAAGGGGATTTGGGAGCATTAGGATACTGCTAGAGCATACACAGCATTGTGGGTTATGAACAAAATAACTGTTAGGGGCTGCAGCTAACTACCTCATAGTTGTGTTTGAATAGTTGCCATTCCCTGACAAAGTGGAGTTGAATGCAGCTGCTGACACAAGTCAGCTCTACCTCAGACCACTGCCCCTCAAACCTCAGGTACTGTAGCCGCCAGCTAACTGTTAAACCTCCACCCAGTCTCCACCCTGAGCGGAATGCAGCAAAGCAAGTGTGCTCTGTCCATTTAGACTTATGACACATGTCATACGCAAACAAGCCAACCCATTTGTACACACTCTTCTCTATCTGTTCTATTCACCTGCGAGTAGTCGGGCTTCTTCATTTGTTCCTTCATATTGTAGCTAGTGTGAGTTCGTACAGACCGATACGGCGAATTATATAAACAAGCTAACTGCTAGAAAATCCACGTTGACTGTCGCTCGAATTCAACACATGTTAAGTTTGAAATAATACACTGGATTAGAGCTGAAAGGATTTAGTCATTTTTTAAGATAAAATGCCAAACTTTGTGTGATTGTATCTTCCAGTTTCTAAGAGTGAACGGATTTGGGTTTATTGTTCAGAGAAAACAAGAAGTTAGTTAGTTTTTTTGTTGTTGTTGTTGTTGTAGATGTATTTGTTTTCTATTTATGCATGTCTATGTCAACTCGGTATGAGATTGTGAAAGTGTATTGTTAATTGTTTTTTTGGTTTTTTTCCTTATAGGTGTGTACGTATTACAGATGCAGAATGAGGTGGTGTCCCAACCCAGTGCTCCACCTGCTGCGCTCTGTGCGGTTACGGCCATGTACCAGGAGAGGAAAGAACAGAGTGCCTTTGTGGATTAAGGAGATATGGGCTTACATGAGACTACTGGTGCAGTCACTTTACTTCAACTCTCTCACAGACTCAGATGTGGTCTTTGATTCGGTCTTTGAGCCAGTGTTTTGGACTGTGGATTACATCACTCGCTGGTTTGGCGTGGTGAGTGTTTGTGTTTATCTGTGTGCTCATTTAATTGATGAACGTATTTCTGCTAACAATGCTCATTGTGTCTCTAAGGTGTTTGTTTGTCTGGTGGTGATACTGACCAGCTCCATCCTGGTGATAGCCTATGCGGTCCTGTTGCCTCTGATCCTCAGCACATACTCCCCTCCATGGATTGCTTGGCACGTTTGTTATGGACATTGGAACCTGGTCATGATTGCTTTCCATTACTACAAGGCTGCCAAGACATCCCCTGGGTATCCCCCTACAGTAAGATATCCTCTCTGCTTTTCTGCAGAACCACAGAGCTCTCCTAATATGGCCTGATTATAACCCATGTAAAAAAACATTCTTCTTTCAGGAAAAAAATGACACTCCGTTTGTTTCGGTCTGCAAGAAATGCATCATGCCCAAACCAGCAAGAACACACCACTGTGGTATCTGTAACAGGTGAGTCAGTATAATTTTCTTTGGTAAACGGTGGACTTACAAAGGGAAAGCCTGGTTAGCAAAAACCTTGTCTGGTGATGGACTCTGTTTCCCTAGTGCCATATTGGATGCCATAGCCTCATGTTAAGCTAGAAAACAAACCCTTGTAGAGTCGTCAATGCAAAACTGACTGACTGAATGTTTATCTTTTTCTTTTCAGATGCATTCTGAAAATGGACCATCATTGTCGTATCCTTTTTTCTGACATTATTTGTGACATTAAATGTTTTTTGACATCACATTTTTGAAATCACATTACATGACTATGAAGAATTGGTGGTTGTCCTTAACGTCAGATTCTCAGCCTGGTTAAATAACTGTGTGGGTCATTTTAACCATCGCTACTTCTTTTCCTTTTGTCTCTTCATGACTTTGGGTTGTGTCTACTGTAGCATCAGTGGTAGAAACCTGTTCCTAGAGGCATACAATGCTCTTGAGGTAAGATTCTCAAATCACTCTGTTGGACTGCTGTTGCCTGTGGGCCTGCCTAGCATTTGTTGAGTTTAGTCTGTTACCCGTTCTGCATGCCTGGTGTCTTTTTCTGTGGGGCTTAACAGTACTGACACTGCCTTTTTTCTGTCTTTAACTACTGGGTTTGTGTTTGTGGGCTGATTTATTAGCGCTTTAAGCATTTGGATGTGGAAAAGCCAGGGGAACCAGTAACAGGGATGGGACTTCTTATAGGGCTACTCCCTCCTGGCCAGGTACAGCTTCAAATATACAAATGGCAACATGTTGGAGTTTATTTGTTCATCATCAGTTAGTTCTGTAATATGTTCTCTTTTTATCAGACACCTGCACCGTCGTACACCTTTAAGGACAAGATGTTTCACAAGAGCATCATCTACATGTGGGTGCTTACCAGGTAACAATAATGTCTCATTTTATAACTTTCCATATGGACTTAGCCAACATTAGGTAGCAGCATATTAACCTGAGTTAATATGTAATGTTAACCAAGGACATTTAGTGTAGGTAGTGTATTCACATTGGAAAAGTGACTAAAATAATACTCAACGATAGCAACATGCATACTAGCTGTGCATTAATGTTTGAGCTTTGAGCAACAACGCAGTGCACAATGAAAATGCAAAGGCTGCTTGAAAAAAACCAAAAAACTGATGGTGGTAAAACATGCACAGAAAGATCTTGGCAAGATTAAATTGTCAAATTTTTGAAAAGCCGTTCTTCGTTGTCAAGTATAATTAATAGAAGCAAGTTTGCAATCTGTTTGATGTCTTTGATCACATCCTGTTAGGAGCAAACAGTAAAGAACGCTATATTAATATTAACCATATCAACCACCAACTCTGTACTCGACATTTTATACTGGTAATTCTGAGTATGTAGTATAGAACTGCGGCATTGTTGTTTTTTATTATCTTGGCAGTGGATCAAATGAAATGTGTTGTTCTTTCAGCACAGTGGGAGTGGCCCTGGGAGCACTGACAATTTGGCATGCAGTTCTTATATCTAGAGGAGAGACCAGCATAGAAAGACACATTAACAGCAAAGAAACAAAGAGAATGGCAAAATGTGGAAAGGTGAGCATGTTAGATAATTCAATTGAAATTAAAACAGTTTGGGTGGTGAAAGGCTTGGGGGGGGGGGGTTCATGATGAACCCCAAATTAGTTCAAATGTTTTAGGGTTTTAGTGACCCTTTTTTTAAAGGTTTTAATTGTTCCTTTTCTGTTTTACTAACTGCTTTGCCAGGAGTATAGAAATCCTTTCAACTATGGCAAGCTGAATAACTGGAAAGTCTTCTTTGGTGTGGAGAAGAAAAGGTATCTTTTACTGATGTTTGTAGAGATTTTATTTGTCAGTGTACACCCATCCACTATCTATAATCAGTGCTGACTTGTGCTTCTTGTTGCCACACATTTTGTTTTGTCTTTTGTGTTTAGTCACTGGGTGACACGTGTTCTCCTTCCCTCCGGACACGCCCCACATGGTGATGGTTTGAAGTGGGACATATTCCCAGTTAAAAAGGATTTGATACCTGTATGAAACACTCAACCTGTAGCCTACTTTCAGCAGTCTTTGCTGTGTCCAACCTGCTTTGGTCCTTTGATTTGTTTGACTTAAAGGATCCTTGCATAGTGGCTCCATACACCTGAAGAAGTCGGGTCATGTCAACCTCCAATACCTCAAATATTTGCTGTGGCATCTGTCACGGTTGAGTGGTCTACTTTTTTCAGCAATGAAAAATCTTTCTTTCTTGATTCTCAGCATTGAGCTAATGATGGATTGTTATTCTTACAAGCCACACATACTGACTGACATATCGTTGGACTGAAGTATTTATACATTTATTTTTTTTATGAAATATAAAAAAAAAAAAATAAAGTTTTGGGACACAAAGGTTCATGTTAACTTCTCCACTTCTCTATCCTATTTCCACTCTCCAGTCCAATATTATCATTTAATTTGATCTGCAGTACAATGATAATATGCTATTTATTTGTATTTTTTTTTACCTGTTTGGTTAATAAATCTTTATAACTTATTTAAATA
The DNA here is from genome assembly GCA_034779795.1 of Ctenopoma multispine. Classification (NCBI taxonomy): domain Eukaryota; kingdom Metazoa; phylum Chordata; class Actinopteri; order Anabantiformes; family Anabantidae; genus Ctenopoma; species Ctenopoma multispine. The sequence goes on along the minus strand of JAUYWH010000007.1, from coordinate 9,932,547 downwards.
ATTGTACACTGTCATATATTGATGGATCATTATTACACACATTATTTCTCATAAACTAAAGTCTGAAATGAGTCACATTTTTACTCTAGTACGCATCTGTTGGTATTTATTCCTACATATATAACTGTAGTTTATTTAGTGTTTTTGCTCCAGAAACATGAAGTACAGTGTTATGTCACAGCGTTGCTTGTGCAGACAGACTCAAGAGACATGCATAGGGCAGGATTAATTCTGATGCATGCCCGATTTGATCTTCAGAGTTATTTTTAAATATATATTAAAGCAGCAATAAGCAGCCACTGCAGTAGAGGTGCAGTAATATTAAATAATATAAGAAAGGTTCCCTTTCAGGCAACTTATTGACCCTTAGAGCAAAATCTTGCAGGCATGAAATAGTATTATAGTAAAGAATCAGATAAATAGTTGAATGTTTTGGGATTAAATCATTTCATTAATTAATAGTGTTATTAGTGTTGTCAGGTAAAAGTAGGAATGTAAAAGGCTGTAGGCTGTAGGTTAGGCTGAGCATATTCTGTCCATACCTTCTTAATATGTTCATTTTTCATCTTCAGCTTACTGTTTTCAGGAAGGCTGGGGTTTTTTTATCTGTTGTAAAATCCAACTGTAACGTCTTTATCAGGTATCTCAAGATATTTATAAAATCAGGTGTTTCTGTGTTCACTCCTTTCTGTACACAGTGGCCTATAAATATGTGCAGACCTAAGAGAGGACAGGCTATGTAAAGTCAACCAAGGTTGAATTGGACAGGATTACCTTGTCGCCAGTCTAAAATAATCGAGTTAAGATTACAGTTGATAGATAATTCTATTTAGGCAGCATGAAGACATAGATTTTAAACGGATATATTTGTAATTTACATTATATCTGTTTCCACGCTGGTTTATGGCGTGAATTTTGAACATGCTAAGTAATAACCTACAAGTCAGAGGAACTGCTCAGTATTTTAAGAAGAAATGGCAGCAGCTATGCTGAACTATGCAAAAGGCGACAGATGTACTTTTGTTTAGGAGTAACTCTTAACCTCTTGCAATGAAGACTAAAACTCACGTGAAAGAGTTTTTACATTTCCGTCTACCTCCTTTGTTATTCTTTGCATGTTTTATAACGAGACTTTGACTGTTGCTGTAGTGGACTGCTAATTGTTGTCAGTTGGCAGTGGGATAATATTCTGAGGGAGTCATTTCCCCGTTTCTCCTCTTTTATTCTTGCGAGCATGACGCAGGGTAGAAAAATCGGGCTTATCTGCGCATGCGTGCAGGCTGATAAGGATTTAATGTCACATAGGCGCAAACGGATTGTGCGGGTGAGCTCCATTCACTATGTTTCGGGGGAATACAGATATTGATTGCAGGTTTTTTTAGAAGCTGTTGAGACTTTCTGGAGGCTCTGCAGGGCCAAACTGGTCACCAGCCGGTCAGCCCTGCACACACACACAGCCCCCAGCCTGCTGACTCGCAGTTTCTGCTCATCGTCGCATCAGGATTCAGTGATAACTTCACTTGGAAGCAACTTCGGATGTGGCAAGCAAATTGTAGACGAATGCATAATTTAGCAGACTGGATTTCCGGTAGGCAAAGCGACTCACAGCAGTTGTTTTTTAATATTGATAATCTATGGTGACTTAATTAATCAAATCCCATTGGAATGATAATTAATCATTGTTGTAAATTAAAACAGGTCGGATTTATTACTGTTAGACAACATACATTGTTATGCTGCAAAGCACATTTTTTTTCTAAATGTGTGAATTAAAAATCAGAGGAAGGGTGGCATGAGGTTCAGGCGCGTGTCCCCGTCAGCTGGCAGTACACGTGACGTAAACATCGCAGCTTGTCTGACCTCACAAGAACACGGAGTGCTGAGCTGTCATTATTCACTGATAATGCTATTCATATAAGGCACTTAATTTTAGTCCACTATGAATTGTTTGTTTCTCCGTCATGGCCAAATAGGATTTTTAATTCATGAATATTTGTATATGTTAAAAACATGATACCGATAGACTTATGATTTCTCTCCTTGGTGTGAACTGTAGGGACAGTGATGGGAGGCTGTGTGGGGAGGAGCAGGACTGATGGACAAGGGAGTGCCCGAAGCTCGACAAGGAGCAAAAAACGTGGAGGTGAGAATCAGTAACATGTTGGGCTGCATCTTTAGTGTAGTTGTTAAAATAAGCACATATTTTAGTAAATACACAGCAGAAGCTAAAGACATCATGTCCTTAAACCAGACAGGAGATTAAGTATTTATAGACCTGTGCGATATAAGATGCAGCCTTAATATATTTATGAAACCATTCAAGGTAATGTCTAGCATCACTTCTGCTGCATAGATGTCTTTGTAAGTCTGAAAGCTTGCTGGTGTTAAGGGTTTCAGACGTCAGGGCTTAGTCATGTGTCTAATCTGTGCTGAGGACCTGCCCTAAAAGGGCAGTGTTTTAAATACAGTACACATTGTTCAATCCATTCGTCGTTAAAAAGCTGCTGTGCACTCCACTGGATGGTTGTGCATTATTTATTGAACAGCAGCAGCACATTTTTGCACATCTTTGCATATCAGAGTTCATCCTACTTGATGGAGATTCTTATGTTGGCCTGCTGCAAAACATATTTATACATATTTATGCAGAAAGTAATAGTGTAAGAAAGACATGACCTCTCACAACATTGTCAATGTCACAGCACTTTGTACTTTTGTGAGGTGCAAGCAAACTGTTAGTGACTATTATTAGTTGTTGGGATGCAGCATGTGAGAGATACGTAGAACTGCATGTATTTACAGCATATAAATAGCTTTCATGATGAAAAACAAAGGTTTCAGGCAGTTTACACAGGTACAGTAGCTTCTCCATCAAACAGACTGTAATAGCCAGACAAGGGTTTATTGTCTGTTAATAGGTTTAGCGTGTTGCCTTTGGGTATTTCTATCTGTCTCTAAATAGAGATGATAGGATTACGCGTCTTGTGTAAAGAAGCTACCTTCTGGCTAGAACACACATGTTACTTAGTCCATATGTTGAACCTCCTTCCATGAACAGATCTCATAGTCTTTTTGGCTTGTGGGGTTTGTTATTTGAAGGGAAATAATTGGAGGGAGTTTTTCAGCAATTTCAGGGTAGTGTCACAATTGCAAACCGAGCTCTCAATCTTAGTCTGCTCATTGTTGCGAACTACATCGGGTGGCTGTCTCATCACTTTTGTTTGGCGCGCTGCAGAAAGCTGTTTGGACGCAACAGGAGCTGTCCTCTTCCTCTGTGTTGGTCTCTGTAGATCCTTATTGCGGACTTTTGATGTACGGTAGTTTGACTCACATCACACATCAGAGAAAAAAAAACGGCTATGGGAGTACCTAACTCCAGAGAATACAGCTACTATCATGCTCCGAATACACCTCTTAGGATCTTGCTGAAAAGTGAGTATAGATTTTGGTCCGGGGTGAAAGAAAAGCTTTTATTTTTTCTGTTTTCATGTCTGTGCAGCTCCCTTTGTTGTGCCATAATTGATCTCAGGTGGGTTTGTGTTGAGATTGTCTGATGCTTTTGGTATAGTACTGAGATTTATATCTTTTATTTGGGATGAGTTTATCAATGTTTCTTAGATATGTAGTTGAGGATATAATAGAGCTTTTAATGAAATATCATAAGAATTTAAAGCAACATGAAGGACAATTACTAAAAATGCAACGAATACAGGGATAATTTTGTTGGATATATTTGTTTATTTCCACAGTGCTTACTCTTGATGAAATTCCTATTTTCATGGAGACTTGCGTTACTTTCATAGATTATGAGTTTATACATTTACAATGTTTTTTATATAGATAATATATGATTTTTTCATTTACTAAATTAGGTATTAATTTAGTATTTAGTAATGCAGAACACTACTACAGAATGCTGAAATACTACAGCTACAAGTAGCAATAGCTTGAAAATAATACATTAATGTATATGTTATGGCAGAGTTTGAGTTGGTAGCTCTTGCATGTACCAAGACCCAAGTACCTTCATCTGAAATAGCTAAGCTTAGATTCTAGGTATCCAGGCTTACAGCTGAGGACACACTGTCATAGCTGACCTCTCTGTACACTCACTACAACAAAGGGGTGCTTAAAACATTCTTCCCACCATAAAGATCCATACAGTAATGTTTTGTTGCAGCATGGACAACCAGAAGAAAATCTATTCATGTTTGGTTCAGTGTGGAATGTGCTGTGACATGACTAAAAAAATCTTCCCATGACCCATCTGAACATGAAGCTCAGGTCTTGGCCTCATATTATTCCTGAATGTGTTTTATATTAGTGTCATCTGTCGCTGTTGTGTTCACGTCTTGAATTAATTTGTTGTCACAACACATCTGCACAATCAGTGTACCTTCCTCTTTTGGTCAGCCAGGCTACTTGTTCCAGACAACCAGGCAACTGATCTGCCTGTCCACAAGAGCACAAGAAGACGAGAAGAATAAAACCAATGTTTGTCCAGAAGAATAGCACATTCATTAACACGATAATGTCAGATACACTTGATTAGAGGAATATGAAGTATAATCAACAATGTAGAATAATTATGGGTTTAGAAGTATGAAAAAGTTCAGTCCACATTACTTTATTGTGTTGTAGACTTTCTTTTAAAATAATAAAATTGCCATTTGAAGGTTGTTTAGGAAAACCTGCTGCTGACTGCAAATGTCCTCGGAGTGGGACAACTGTTTCATATTTCAGCACAACAATGAAGCATACAGCCAGGATAATACTGGAATGACTTTGGGACAGCTGTCTGGGAAAACCTGAGCAAACCATAGACTTAAACGCCATACCTGTTATTTGCCTTTCAATCTGACAGTGTTTCAGAGGATCAGGTAGGAAAAATGGGATAAAAAGGACCAATTCGAGTGTGCAAATTTAAAAACTTTGCACAGATGGATTATCATATTCAAGAAATGTGAAGCTGCAATGGCTTCCAAAGTACAGAGTTAATTGTCTGAATTCTTTTGTAAATGAGATGTTTCTGTATTGAATTTTTAATACATTAGCAAAAATGTATTTACCTTATAACTTTATGTTGAGTGTAGACTTATGTGTAAATTGGCCATTTTACTAAGTTACTAAGAGAAGGGATCTAAATACTTTCCGTATATTCTCTGGTTACACTGTAAAGTGCCTTGAGATGACCTATGTTGTGGATTGGCGCTATATAAATGAAGTTGAATTGAATTTAAATTCAATTGGTTAATGTTTGTAAAACTTGAAAATGTAATGATATGACAGCTGATTTTTAGTGTGTTTGTAGTTGTGTTTCTGTGTTTATGTGTTCATGCTTGTGTGTTTTTGGTGCAGAGTGCTCATCTGTCCAACCAATGACTTTCGGGATAGGGGCAGATAAATCCTGTTATGTGGAAACTGATTACTGCCTATAATCCAGTAGTGTGTTGTCTGTGAGTGTATTTAAGTGCACGTGTATGTGTTTCTCGTCACTGCAGTAATCCGCACCACTATAAATAATCACTTTTATTTTCATCCCACAGTGAATCAAACAGACTTTCTTGGTATACTAGTTCAGTAGCCATAGTGTAAAGGTGGAAACTCCTTCAATAGGAGGATACATTTACTTCATTGTTTTATAAGCTTTTCGAGTTCTTTTAATTCTTGCAATGGTATAATGGTAAAGAGATAATTACAGTGAACACTGTTTTCTTGTCTTAGGACGTAATGAGCCCCTCAAGAAAGACCGTCCAAAATGGAAAAGTGAATACCCGATGACAGAGGGCCAGCTAAGGAGTAAGAGAGATGAGTTTTGGGATACAGCTCCAGCCTTTGATGGACGGAAAGAGATCTGGGATGCACTGAGAGCAGCAGCCCTGGCTGCAGAGTGCAATGACCTGGAGCTAGCACAAGCTATAGTGGATGGAGCCTGTATTACTTTGCCACACGGTATGAAACCACTCACAGCCATGTGCCCTCTCAGATATGGAAATGTGCTTAATCTAGCTATGAATTGTAAACTGTAATGCATAGCTCACTGTAATAATCTCAAAATGTCAAAGGACAGTTTGCAGAATCCCATGCACCAGTTGTTCAGAGATTACAGCTGTAATAGTTACATAATAGTCGCAGTGCTGCGTGACCACTGTGAATGGATTGGTGCACAGAAAGCCATGACATGCCATAGAAGGAAACAACACAGTGTATTCACACACAAGTGTGTTTTACGTTTAACCATTTTACTAGTTTAGGGACTGGTTTTGTTGAAGTAAATATGATGAATGTAAATATAATGTGTTGTAAATGTGATGGCCTTAAGACTCTCTGGTTTATTGACAGTGGTTAAACTTGGTTGCTGTTACTAATATGTAACATTTTGGAGGGTGGTTGCTTATGTAGGTCATTTCTCTCTCTGCAGGCTCTCTCACAGAGAGTTATGATGAACTGGGAAACCGCTACCAGCTCCCAGCGTACACTTTGGCTCCGCCTGTCAACCTCATCTCTGAAACGTCTAGTGAGAACAAGGTTTCTGAATCCACACAAAAACCATGTCAGCCCACTCCATGCAGACAAGAGTTCCAGCTGCGGGTGCGAATGTCAACAGGTAAAAAAACCCAGCATAACTTATAGCACCTATATAATATGACATATTACAATTCAGCAACAGCATGTTATATAATTTCCCCCATTTTTCTGTGCATATGAATTATCCTTGCATTTTGTCTCATCGGGGCTGGAGCCTTATTTATAATTCATAGCTTTTCAGTCTCTCGCAGATTGCTCAGAAATCTGTGTCAGCTGTGTCTTTTTCCTGTGATTTTCCTAGGAAAGGATGTGCGTCTGACAGCCAGCATGGCAGACTCCATCGCAGAGTTAAAGAAACAGCTGGAAGAACAGGAAGACATAGATGTAACCCGCCAGAGGTGGTTCTTTTCAGGGAAGCTTCTGACCGACAAAACTCGTCTGCAAGATACTAAGATCCAGAAGGACTTTGTTGTCCAAGTTATTGTCAATATAAACCCTTCAGTCATAACTAACTGAGGAATGAGACAGAGGTTTATGAAGTAAAGGAAAGATAAAGGACGTGCCAGAGAGGAGCGCAGTAGTAGGAGCAGGGCGTGAAAGCATTTTTGGTACTACAGTGGAATTTTGTGTACATTTTTATATAAGAATTTATTGCTTTTATATTGCTCCTTTTTGTATTTTTCCTTTTCCCAAATGAAGTAAGAATCTTGAAAAAGCACTGATACACTTTAGAATAATAATAGAGTTGCACTTCCCTAAGATGCACATCCCATTGTCTGTCTGTCTGTGTGGACATCAACTTGTTTACTTGGGTCCCCCTTCTTGTCATGTGTGTTTGTACTTGTGCTTATTGATAAATTGAATATGGTTCACCTGAGAATCTAAATATAAAAATGTATTATCTCTCTCTTTTTTTAAGATTACTAGGGGATGGGATTTGAGCTGTAGGATGGCAGAAAACTAGAGAAAATAAAAAATTTAAATATCAGTTTCCATACATGTCGTTTGGTTGTGTAACTGTGCACACTACATTTTCAAGTCACAATTGTATATTCATAATAAAGACACGGAATGTAATGAAAGCACCTTTCTATGAGGTGGAGATGATAAATGATCAGATAAGTTTTTTATTTCATCATTCCAAAACAAGATGCTGTAGTTTTATGTACAATATGATGCTCACTGTACTTCAGTAACTTATCAATAAATATTGTACATTTAAAGTCATTATCTGCTATCCTGATTGCCTCTAAAGAAACGTGTGAAGTTAGAACTCACCCTAAAGCAATGCCTTCCAACCAGAACCTGATTTTTTTTTTTTTTGCATTGCAGCAACCCTGAAATGAAAATCTATGAAGGATAAATCGGATTTGTGATTGTGAATGTGACTGCACTACACCCATAAGTTGTGATGATGGGCATCAAATAGAAACAGATTCTTTTTAATGTGTCTTAAGCAAAAGATGAGTGGAAGCAATGTCATAAATGTCCATAATCAGAGTATGAATGATGGTGAATAAAGTAAAGTCAATTACTATACAATGTACTGGGCAAAGACAAATAAAATAGCAGTAGCAGAACGTGCTATGTACTGTATGTTTGACTAAGTATTACTCACTTTTCTGGAGCTTAGTTGTCTCCTGCAGGCTCTGGATCTGTTATGATTTCATCCGTAGTGTTTTTTACTACTTTACTGACAGTGTTGTTCATTCTTGATCTTGATTTTTTTTTCTGGAGCTTTTAATTCTAACAACTATTGTTTAATAATGGCTGCTCAGCTGTGTTGTGCATGTTGTTTTGTGATGGACAGCGCCATCTACTGGCAAAACAACATTAGGGCCAGGATAGACACGTGAAGACACATGTGACGTCAATTACGAAGCGACAGCGTCACCTGGAGCTGCACAAACAGTTGGGGTAACGTGATAAGTTTTAGCCCCGAAAATGGTGAAATCGGGAAAACTTCGGTCTGGGACAGGGTCCAAACTCAAACGGTGGAAGAAAGGACACAGTAGCGACTCAAACCCGCAGACGAGTCGTTTTCGGCAGGCTGCTAAAAGCCGTTTCTTCAGCCGACCCACCGGTAAGCTTTCCGTAACACGTGGGTCTCTGGCCAGTGCTAATATTAGCCTGTGTTAGCTATTTACCTCTGAACTGACCAAGCTAAAGAAAGCCAATACTTTTTTAAAACTAATATTGATAAAGTTGTCAGCGGAAAATGTAACTGCCAACTTTCAGAATTTCCTGGTTGTCAGCTCAAGCAACCTAATTCACAGTTTAGTTAGTAATAACTAACACTAAATAACTGTGGTTGTGTCAGTGTGAGCCCAGAGTCAGTGTTGATCTACACGTATCCTCCTTAAACTGTGGAGCATAAATGTAAAGTGGCAAGTGAGTACACATCCTTATTTGGATTTTTTGTTAAATTCAGCGTACAGGAATATAGAACCAAAACGACCAGGAAAGACTATGTATTGTTATTTGAAGACATTTCTCTAGGTGTCATGTCTCATGCCTGTGTTTCATGTTTTTGTTTATAACTGTGTTACCAACATTTACAATTTACCTAGATCAAAATGTGGTGTGGTACAATGCATAAATAAAAAACAATTTCCCTTGTATTGGTGTTTCTCATTGTTTTTCCTCACAGAAAAGAGTGATCTAACAGTCGATGCCCTTAAACTACACAATGAACTGCAGGCAGGTCCGCTGGAGCTCAGTACAGGCGCCCATAAAGATGCCTTTATGGAGGAGGAGCTCGATGAGGCGATATCAGAAAGAACCTCAGGCACCTTTCTCAGCGGCCTGTCAGACTGCTCCAACCTGACCTTCAGAAAGGTGCAGCGCTTCTGGGAGTCCAATTCAGCTGCTCACAAAGAGGTACACATTTACACTGAAAGCAGCTGATTTATTCACTGCATCCCATTGATAAATAACACCATACATCTGAAACCTTTCTAGGTGTTGATACAAGGATTCCAACACTACTAACAGATATACAGTTGGTAATTGAAGTTGAGTATTTCCGTAGCTGTAACATTGTTATCTGGTGTGTCTTACAGATCTGTGCAGTGTTGGCAGCTGTTACTGAGGTGATTCGAAGTCAAGGAGGGAAGGAGACTGAAACAGAGTACTTTGCTGCTTTGGTGAGTGCAACCTTTTTTTAAATATGCCCACTTAAACGTCCCCAAATAACTCCTGTGCTGTTGTGTCGATGCTTTTTGTAGATGACCACCTTGGAAGTTGTGGATTCAGCAGAGTCACAGGCAGCAGTGGCGTATCTCCTCAACCTTGTCATGAAACGGTAGGTCTTAATCACCCTTTTTTTTTTCTCCAAAACAAAAACCATCATTCATGTCAAAACTAGTTAGATGTGACTTATAATTCTTGTTTTCTAGGGTTCCTGCTCCAGTGCTCATGTCTAAGTTCTCAGACACCACCAAGGCTCTGATGGATGTCATGTCTAAGCAGGCCATGTCTGAGACTGCCTCAGCTCTTAGATGGGTAGGCCGATTTATCTCTGTTCTTTTATTTTTTCTCTCAGTTGTTCATTTATGAAAACTGCAGCAAATATTGATTTGTTATTCTTCCATTATATAGATCCTGTCATGCCTGGCTACTTTGTTGAGGAAGCAGGATGCATCTGTCTGGACGTACCCATCCACTCTGCAGGCTTACCATGGACTGCTCAGCTTCACAGTGCACAATAAGCCTAAGGTCTGTCTGACCAGCCTGCCAGTAACAGCTTCAAAAGCATTAGATGTTGAATTTAGATTTTACAATGTGTGCTATTCTAATTTTATGTTCAATTTTTTCCTTCAGGTGCGTAAAGCAGCACAGCAAGGTGTTTGCTCTGTTCTCAGAGGTAGTGACTTCCTGTTTACAGATAATGCTCCAACCCACCACCCTGCTGCAGTGACCACAGCTAAGTTCTGCATCAAAGAAATGGAGCAGGCAGGAGGTAAATCAGCAAGGTCACAGACGTACTTTACTGGTGTCTACATCCATACCTTGTTCTTACTGTCATTGTCTTTCAGTAATCTGTTATTCTGTAGTTGTCCAGTAAGTTGTAGTTTGTATCTATTTTGTCGCCCCAGGAAGCAAAGAGGACACAACCACACTTCATATCCTCGGTCTCCTAAAGGAGTTGATGGGGACATTTCCTCTGGGAGCTGTCAAGTCCTGTTGTGAGACTTTGCTGCGAGTGATGACACTCAGCCATGTGGTGAGAACACAGAAACATTCATAGATGCAGCCAGATACCTTTTGTTCGTCTTCAAGGACCTTCAGATGTAATGTTTAATTTGCCTTATGTATTTCTGGCTGCAGCTGGTGACAGCTAGTGCCATGCAGGCCTTCCATAAGCTGTTCAGTGGGAAACCAAATCCTTCAACCCTCTCGCCAGAACTTAATGCACAGATAATCACGGTGAGAAAATACAAAGAAAAATAATTTGATATGATTGTAATGCAAAATGTAGTGTGCAAACTTAGTCTGGTTTTTCCTCCCAAGGCTCTTTATGACTACCTGCCCAGTGAGAATGACTTGCAGCCTATGCTGGCCTGGCTCACTGTCATGGAGAAAGCACATGTTCATTTGGCAAGGTAATGAGCTGTGTTTTGTCAGAACAGTTGAACATATTTTTTCAGTCATTCAGTTACATACTTTCTAGTTAGATTAGTCTGGAATTTGTCAAGCGTGTGTGTGTCTTTGTATAGTTTGCAGAGTTCTCTGAGTTTGGGTCACCTCCCTCGTCTCTTCTCTGCTGCCATGTCCTGCTTTTTGTCACCTCACACACAGGTGGTTTCTGCAGCAACCAATACACTGAAGGTGAAGATATTACAATTTAACTTAATCTCTGAATTGTGATTGAATATTTAAAGATCCACTACAGGCAGAGAAAATATGCAAATTCTATACCAGTTGATTATTTTTTTATGATTGATCTTTTTCAGACTTTGTTGACTGAATGTGTTGCCCCCCGCATGGAGGAAATGGGCATGATCAGTGCCACAGCCTCTACAGGAAATCCCTCTTATGTCTGCAAAATATTTCGGTAAGTTCCCCAGGTCAGTCTCAGACCTCCGCTTTTCCTGCTAGAGACTAAAAGTAAAGGCTTGTCATGATAACTTTTTGTGTGTTCCAGTATCATAGAAGAAGGGTTGTCTTATCGCTTCCATGCCTCCTGGCCATTTGTGCTGCAGATCTTGGGTTGCTTCTACCGAGTTGCAGGGAAACAGGCTCACCCCATTATGACCAAGGTAGAATCATGAAACACTGTAGATCACAATGTGAGTAAGAAATCTAAATGTGTGACTGAGTCTATGTGATTTGTCCTGGACAGTCTCTGCAGTCTCTGGCAGACCTGCGCTTCACTCCTCAGTTCCCTTTCAGTGGCGAGTTGGACCTGGCTGTAGGAGGAGCTGTAGAAAGCATGGGGCCCGAAGTTGTCCTCAGTGCTGTGCCACTCAACATCACCGGATATGAGTATGATTACATGCAAAGACACGTGTGATGCAGCCTTCTTGTCATTGTCTGTTGTAATTTAACGGACTGTTTTTTTTTTTTTTTTCTTCTCATCAGGGATGACTTGGAGTTCCCACGAAGCTGGCTGATCCCAGTCATACGGGATCATGTGAAGAACACTCACCTTGCTTTTTTTGTTTCTTATTTCCTTCCTCTGGCCTCTACACTCAAACAGAGAGGTAATTTAAGTGTGTGGTGTTTCTCTTAATTATAACTGGAATGGTGAATTTTCCCTCTTTGATGACACTTTCTTTCGTTGTAGCTGAAGAGTTGGAGCAAGCAGGACAGAAATTGGAGGCCAAAGTTTACCAGACTTTACAGCTACAGGTAGATCAAGAGATTTTTGTGATGATTATTAAAGAGATGCAATGAATGAGATATCCAAATGTTAATATCTGTGTTTTTCTTAGATTTGGACAATGCTCCCTGGCTTCTGTATGTGTCCCGTGGACCTGTTGGCCTCCTTTAAAGGCATCGCCCGCACACTCGGTATGGCTATTAATGAACGGCCAGACCTGAGACTCACAGTGTGCCAGGCTTTACGCACCATCATTAATAAGAGCTCCACAGGTAAAAAGAAAAGCATATTCAAATAGAGAGGGGGCATACAAACTACTGCAGTCACTTTCTTTTGAATTTAGCCATTCACATGATTTGTTTCCGTTTTATGTCTACAGAAGAAGAAAAGGCAGAAGTAGGACGCTTCTCTAAGAACTTCCTGCCTATCCTTTTTAACGTGTACAGCCAGCAGCCTGCAGCGGGAGAGTCTGGCACCTACAGGATGGCTGTGCTAGATACCATAAAGATCTACCTAACTGTCACTGACACACAGGTCAGTTGTGTTTGAAGTGATCATTTTTGATACACTCTTGTCTTGTCATAGGTTGTATTTCTTACATGGATGTGTCTCTAATCAAAACAATCATCCTCAGATGATCTGCACTTTGCTGCAAAAAGCCATAGACAGATTGAGCAGCACAGACACCACTGAGTTCACACGGTAGGACATTCATATTATATGTGTTATAGAATTATGTTAATCTCTTATATATTTTAGAATAGTATAAAAAGCTGTCTACTTATTCCTCTCTTTTCTTGTTTTGTTCTGGTTTTCTCTACCTCACAGGTTGGCAATGATGGACCTTGTGGTTGCCATGGCTCCCTTTGTCGATGAGGTGACCATGACTAAGACCTTCGAGCTGATTAGGCCATATTTGGAGGTAAGAGATGTACTCTGTATGCTCAGTTTAGTCCTACTGAACCTAAGTATATTTCTTTTGAACTGTGTGGTGGTGTGTTTGTTTTCAGACCAAGGAGCCAGGCATGCAGAAGAAGGCGTACCGTGTGCTGGAGGAAATGTGCGGAGGAGAGAGAGATGAGTGTAAATCGTTTGTCGTGGCCAATCTGGAAACACTGAAAGTTGTCCTGCTTGAGACTTTGAAAAACGCATCTTCACCAGCAAAGAGAGTGAGACTTTCTATATGAAGATAAGACACAAGAAACCACTAAACTAAAGGAGACTGTACATGCTGATTTATAGTGCTGTCTGATTGTATCTCTCTCTGCTTGTGTTACTTTTTCTCAGCCAAGACTGAAGTGTCTGATGCACATTGTGAAAAGGCTCAGTGAAGAGCACAAAGACTTCATTATTGCACTGCTGCCAGAGGTACACACACACAATTAAGAGCTGATTAACACAGAAAGTACTGATGTGCAGCATTTTCACGAGGATGTTCCTCCTTTTAGGTGATAATATGCACCAAGGAGGTGTCTGTTGGCGCTCGTAAGAACGCCTACAGTCTGCTGGTGGAAATAGGAAAAGCTTTTGTCCGCTTCTTTGGGAACACAAAAGGTGGCAAACTTGGTCGTGGCCTTCTTTTTTAATTTTCTGTGTGTGTAGACAGAAACTGAGTGTGAAGGCTTAAAACACTAATTGAATATCTGTCTCTGATCCAGATGCCATGGAGCAGTATTTGTTGTTGATGTATGCGGGACTCACAGGCTCAGTCACCATGATCACCTGCACAGTGTTGGCGCTAACTCGACTAGTGTTTGAGTATAAAGGTAGGTCTGTTGTCTTCCAGCTGTTTCCTGTGGGTGTTTTGGAAGCTTGTGGAGTGGTTCCAGTCACAATTTAAATTCAATGACTTCTCTTCTCCAGATTCTATAGAGGTGAGCTCCATGGAGCAGCTGCTACACAACGTTTGTCTGCTGCTTTCGTCTCGTACCAGAGAGATAGTCAAAGCCGCCTTAGGTTTCATCAAGGTCATCCTCTTCATCATGGACCCAAAGATGCTGGCCTCACATGTCACTGTCATGGTATGTGTGGTTAATTCTGGATACTAGAAATTCAATATTAAACATGTCTTTTCCCTCATTTAACCCAGATTTCTGTCTTTCTTGCTCTAATCTTCAGATGGAGGGCATTGGGAACATCAAAGACGATGTGAGGAGGCACTTCAGAACAAAACTGAAGAACATCTTCACTAAGTTCATCAGAAAGTTTGGGTAAGTGCTCTAAGCATCAACCATTTATCGTTAAAGGGCAACACATTGAAACATCAGCAACATCCTGGCCACTGTCCCTTTACTGCTTTTCTCAGCTATGAGATCCGTTTCTGTAGTTTTCTGACGATAATGTCAGCCGATGCAGAGAAACCCATTGTTAAGAAAGGAGAAAATCTCAGTATTACAGACGCCGTACTCAGCGAGTAAAGTTGAACTGAAGGCACAGTTTTATTCAGGTAACAAATTTTTTTTTGAAAGTTTACCAGTGTAATTATGAATAATTAATGAGGTCATCACTGTAGTGACACCAACATTAATGTGCACAAAACATATTGGCATAATGTTTTGATACTTCTATTGTGTAGTGGAAGTAAATTAACTAGTAAATTATTCATTCACTTATTCCAGCATATTTTTCTGTATATGAACGCACAAGAGTTACTTTGTACATAGTCACATTTTGTGTCTTTGGATGTGCACACGTTATAGTGCGTGGATACAGAGATTGTTTTTAGGTGATGCATTGCATTATCAGAAGGATTAATGTCTCTGCTGTTTTTGATTTAGAGCTAATGTTGCATTGTAACAGATGGATTTTAATGCCTTTTATTTTGATGAAATCATCATTGTTGAGATTAACACTGCTGATTTCCCTTAAACTGTTGCTTTGAAATAGACTTGAAGATGTGATGTTTCGTGTTATCGTGCCATTGTGTTCTGGCTGTACTATTTGTGATCTACCTCCTGGTCATTCATTCATACTGTAGATGTTCTGATGGTATTCACTGTCTCCCAAGGGAAATGTATAACAGAGCTACAGAATTTCCGGATGATAGTGTCCTGTGTTCTTTAAGTATGTGTCTGATTATCTCCTGTGTTACTAGCTTTGAGCTGGTGAAGAGTATGCTGCCTGAAGAACATCACAAGGTTCTTGTAAACATCCGCAAGGCTGAGGCTCGCACCAAGAGACGGAAACAGGCGGCAGAGCGGCAGGAAGACTCGGAGAGTGAAGAGGAGGCGCCTAAAACAAAGAGTGAAAGGTAGACAGCTGTTCTGCACACAAAAGCCTTGCCTTTCCTTATAGGTTATCAGTTTCCTCCCTGAAAACGTTCTGTTCTTTACTTTGAAGCATTGAGGACATCCTTGCAGAGTCAGACAGTGATTTGTCAGAGGATGAGGGAAAACCCACAAAAGCTCAGAAGAAAGCTGGCAAACAGCCGAAAGGACGGGCCTGGCTCAAAGAAGGAGAAGATGATGACCCACTTAACTTCCTGGATCCCAAGGTTTCTCAGAGAGTGCTAGGTAGGTTATTTTAACCGTCCTTTGATGGTAGTATATTGATTGCCATAAGTAGAGCTCTGGAATTAAAAGGACTTGTTGTTGTTTTTCAGCCACTAATCCCGAGCTGAAAAAGACTACCAAGGTTGAGCATGGCTTTAAAGTAACCTCAGATGGACGGCTGATCATCAGAGAAGATGAAGAGGAGGATGTAAAAGACAAAGGTAAGATGGATCTTGTTCTGTCCTGTGCAGTGATTTACAGACCGTGTGTGACAATGACTTAACTAATGACTTAACTCTTCCCACAGATGAGGGAGAGATGAAAGATATTCTAGAAGAGGCTGGAGTCAAAAGTGTGAGTGCTTTAATATGTAATGCATTAAACATTAAGGTAACTTTTTGTGTTGTAGTAGACATGTTTTAAATTTATTCAATGATCACCCACAGAAAAAGGCTCAGAAAAGGAAGTTCCGAGATGAAAACTTTGATGAAGACATGGACTTGGAACCCCAGTTAAAATATCAAGGTATGATTAATACCAATCATGCTGTTTAACAGTAACTGCCCCAGACCCTGGCTGGAACTATGACTCAAGCCTGTCAACACATTTTTCTTTCCTTTTTTTTTTTTTTAGCTGGAGGCTCAGGTATCCACAGACCCCTTGGAGGCAGCAGAGACATTGGAGCTGATTACAAGTCAAAGGTGAGTGACACCGTCAATAAAGGCACACTGCAGGAGTTGCTGCTAGCTAGCTCTAGTTCTGAGTGTATTTTATTCATCCATCAGAAAGGAAAAGGAGACGTGAAGAAAAAAGGAAAGCTTGACCCTTATGCTTACGTTCCTCTGAAGAAGGCCCAGCTCAACCGCAGGTATGAGCAATAACTGTCTTTGTAGAATTCTGTGAGGAAATTGATTTCTGTAAATCGCATGCTAACGTGTTTAATTCTTTGCGTTTACAGGAAACGCGCCAAACTTCAGGGCCAGTTCAAGGGAATGGTAAAAGGAGCCCAGAAGGGGGCGCAGTCTGGAAAGAAACTGCAGAAGAAAAAGAGGAAAGCCTGAAGAACTAACTTTGTTATTTAGTGGACTTGAAATGCATCGTGTTTAAAGGTGTTCAAAACATTGACTTACACACTTGAATGTGTGTGTGTAGGTCTTTGTTTTTGACAAACTACTATGGAAGGCAACAGTTTTTAAACTGTGCAACTTTCAGTCAAAGGTGTGTGCGTGTGTGTGTGAGACAAACATGTTGAATGTGCTTTCCTTGCCTTGAAGGGAATTAACTGACCCAATAGAAAATTATTTGGTTGTCAAATAAGTAATTCAAACGTAATCCTTCTGCATCTGCTAAAACTCTTTTTGATCAACTCTAAGCATATTTATGTGTTGGGAACATGAACACTGAAGGGAAGAATTTGTGCCCCTGTCACTGTGTTGGTTGGTCTCTTGGGGGTGCTCTAGGCTTCCTAACAGTAATCAAGAGTACCCATGAATGCTGAAAGGTTATTTCAATAAAATAGGTGAGAAGTAAAAATATTTTTCTCTTATCCATGAGTTTGTCTAGCCAGCAGTTAGAGGTTTTCAACAGTGTGCTTTTTGTTTAGTACATTAAAGAGAAGCTGTAGGTTGTACCATTACCCTCATGTGATTCATTTCCCCAGATGGATGGCAGCAAAGTGAGTCATTTAGGGACATAATGACCTTCTAATCTCTCTCTTATGTGTCTGAGCTCAGGGTGTCTGTCAGTGTTCCTGAGGAGCAGCCTATGAAATGATTCAGGACATTCTCAGACAAGACATCATCAGCAGTGTTTTACTGTATGTCTATATACAGTCACCCCTGAAAGTATTTTTCATACTTTCCCTTATAGATTTTGATAATTAGTTAAATTAACTTTTTCTTTCACTGTACACATTAACTTATAATAAATAGGTCTACAAGTTTTTTTTACACACCACTTTCTCTATACTGGAGGACACCGGCAGTGGTTGTTTAAATAGGATACGTGACAAAAAGATTTATATCAGAGCCGTAATGTGTTCCAGATGACTTTGAATAGTCCCCAAAGTAATGAAAAATGTAAGAGTTTAATTTACATTTATTTGCAAGCAACCAATATAAATGTCATGGATAGATTATTAGTGTCCCAACAGCAGAAGAAGTGTAATTAGTTTAGAGTGTTGTTTAAAAAAACGAACATTAAATCACCAAAAGTTGCATCATGAAATATCCAATTCGCTAATAATTAATTAGGTCTCTGCTGCATTAACCTTAATATGTTTGTAAGCTTGTTTACAATATGAAAGTCCTGAAGAAATATGGAGATAGCATATTTCTTTAAATCACTTCTGATAACTATAAAAGAAATAATTGTCTGGCAGCATGTGAAAAAAAAACTTGTTTATTGAAGATGTCCAGAAAAGATTGTTAATAAAGAAATAATGCAAATGATCATTTCAGTCAGTAAAGAAATGTATACAAGAAAACCCTGACCAGACATATTTTCAAGACAATCTTTCACTTTAGTGGGACCACAAAAACAGATGCCATGCTCTGCTTCCACATCCATCTTCACATTCCCCTCCCTCAAAAATCCACCATCATCTATTGTACTATATAGAAAACAAATGCAGACAGGGACTGTATTAAAATAAATAAAATAGCGAGAAACTGCCCTGCAGTTGCAACAAGATCATGGACTTCTAATACTAATTCGAATATAGGAAAAATCCTCTTTGGTTGGAAAGGTAGAATGATGCATTGGTGGGATTTGCGGCAACCTAAGATAGTGTACATTTAAAAACCAAAGCCAACATAACCCCCACTCACCTCCTTAACTACATGCTGTATTTTCACATCCTTGGTTAACATATTTATTCTCTATAAACCCAAAGTAAACATGCGTTTACCATCACCATTCATACACAAATTGTCACTTAACACTTAAATCCTTTATGTTGAACTGACAGAAAGGATTGCACTTGCTCCTCTCTCATGACCTCTAATACTGTACAGCTAAGCTGAATCAAGTTGCTTGTTTTTCCTATAATGTTAGTGTTTTTGTTCTATAAATGTGTTATTTTTGATGAAACTCAGTAGCTGACTTTGATATCAGATAAATATATGTTTGCTGTCCAGCAACAAAGCACGGAGCTTCAGTGACAACTCCTGGCTTATAAGATTTTACACCTTTCTGCTGTCTCAGAAGGTTTTATGATGAAATTAGTTGGCACATCAGTTGTTTATTGGAGGCCCGCTTCTCAACATTAGAGCCTTGGTGGGGGTCGAGATGGTGGGGGTCCTGGTGGCCCCGAGGGAGCCCGAGTTGGGGGTGGACCTGGAGGGGGTCGAACCATGGGCGGGGGTACGCGGCAGGGCGGTGTGGTGCGGGGCCCTCTTGATGGAGGCTTTGTACGGGGGACAGAGTTTGAGACCAGAGGTCGCTCTTCGGCAGGTGGAGGAGCAGAAGGTGAAGGAGAGTGATGTGTGCAAGGAGGAGCCCGGTTGTTTGGGCTGGTCTCCTCATCCTTGACCCGCTGGAAACTAATACAGCGGCCCTGCAAGATACACACGGTTAAACTCTGCATCATCGTTTCAATGCAGAACACAGACAGAACGCACAATTAATGACCTAGGACCCACCAGCCGGAGTGCTGGTATGAGTCTTCGCTAATAGAGGTGTGTGTGTTTGAGGCGCTAGAGGCCACACAAAGCTGCTTCTGTCCACACCTGCCCTACACTAACTGTGATGCTGAAAAAGACAGGCGCAGACACATGCTTTCGCTGTCTGCAGCCCCCCCCCCCCCTCCCTACCTTCTTTTCCCATTTCTTCTGCAGGAGCTTCTGCAGTGACTCGGCCTCTCTTGATCCAGAACAGAAAGTGGTTTATGTCTCTTATGTGCTTGACTTGTTGGAATGTAAAGGGGGATTTCAATATCCCCACAATAGTTACCAGTGGCCCCTTAGAATTTAACATAATTTACAAGTCAGGGAGAATGGAACACTTCTCTTATTGTTCTCATTGATGGTTTTCCTCTCTTCATCCTCTCTCTTTCCTACATAGTATCCTTCTGTGCACACACACACACACACACACGCACACACACACACTCTTGTCTTGTTCCGTCAGTGTGTGAAGGATGGAGAGTAGGTCTCTGTGTCACAGACCCTTGGTGGTCTGATTATAACACCTTATTAAACAGAGAGGCCCTAAAGTCACAGAGGGGCCATTAAGAGGACCCCAGCAGCGGTAGCTTTGTGACTGAAGGGGCCATTGTGAATATGTGTGTGCATATGAGGTGTGTGTAATTGATTGGGGGCAGCCCAGTTGGGGGGGTGACTGCTTCGGTCTTGTTGCCAGGCCGCGGTGAAAAGGCCAGTTTGTGAGCAGCAGAGGAGCAGCACAACAGCACAGAGAGCATATGGACACAATGAGAACACAAGCTCATGAATATGAGTGTGTTTGTGTGCGTGTGTGTGACTGTAAGCATGGCTCCTCCAGAACATATGGCCTGAATGAAACCTCGGCCTCATGAATAAAAGAAACAGAGAAAGGTTAAGGGGTTGGCTGCCAAAGAGCACCAGAAAACATAAGCTTGGTTTTGAAAAGAGCTGTGGAAAAAATATTACATATGTAATATGTAAGGTATATACAGTAGATGAGTGTGAGAGGTCAGCAATATGTCACTTGTGATGACACATTGCTGTGTACCCCTTTGGCTGTGATGTCTGTCGCTGCTTTACTTCCCCTCTTGGTGATTGTTTACTTCAAACCCTCAACTTCTTTTTAGAAGAAAAACAAAACACCTCCAGCTTCCCTTTTCACACCACTCCTTTGTGTCTTCTCTTTCTCTTCTTATGCCTTAAGATCTTTGCCCTTCCCTCTCATACACACGCATAAAGCA
The DNA here is from genome assembly GCA_034779795.1 of Ctenopoma multispine. Taxonomy (NCBI): domain Eukaryota; kingdom Metazoa; phylum Chordata; class Actinopteri; order Anabantiformes; family Anabantidae; genus Ctenopoma; species Ctenopoma multispine. The sequence continues at coordinate 9,911,801 of JAUYWH010000007.1, read as the reverse complement.
CATTTGGTTTGTGGCTGTTTACAGGGAAGTGATGCATGCACACATATGTGACCATTATAGTAAAGAAAGTGGAAGAAAGATTAGAAATTGGAGACACACATCTGACCTGACAGCTCTTTCTGTTCCCTCACATGACAGTGATCCACTCACATAAGAAAAATGCTCCTTGTGTACTTACAGGAGTTAACACAATCACTGTTTGGTGGTGTTTGTATGGCTTTGTACTAAGAAAAAGTGAGACATTTTTTTCTTGTAATTTTGGGTGAGCTGATCCTTTATGATGGGGGTGGAAGACAGAACAGTGTAAAGAAAGGGAGGTTCCGCTGTGCTCATTTGTGTTGTATGTGTGAGGAGGGAGAGATGGTGGCCGCCCTCTGGTCTGGTCTGTGCTGTGTGACGGAGCCATCAGTGCCATCAGCTCCGGGGACAAAAGAAGGAAATCTCTTCTGTCACAATAAGGCTCGTGGCCTCTCAACTCCCCATCTGTTTGTGTGACGCTCACTCAGGAAAGGAGGAGAGCTGACACACACATTACAGTGACACACATGCGCGCACACACAGCGGACAGAGACGAAATGCAAACGGGAAGCGCGGCAGAAACTGGCAGGCCGTTTGCAGAGGCAGCGTGGTAGGAGTAATGTGGGGAGAAAGCAGAGATGAGCTCCTCCTGAGTTGCTGGTTAACAATCCGCATTGAGGAGTTTGATCCACGCTTGTTATCGCTGTGCTTTTTGTAATGTGGCTGCACTGTTTGTCATCCGGCTGCATTTTTTTTGCTTTTGGAAATTTAAATCTGTGCCTGGCTTTTGTCATGAGAAATCATTGTCATCTCACATGCCTGATATGGTTATTAGCACCAATTCTGACCAGTAACTCCTCTGCAACAAAAGTTGCCCCTCATTTCTATCCATGTGAGAAGAAGCATTTTATTTTCTTCAGCAAATGGTGCGTAAAGAGAGTTGTGGGGGTCATTGTTGAGTGGCTCTGTGAACCACAGCACCACAGAAAGTGTCTGACAAAGAAACTAAAAACCTCTGTTCTGACAGAGATTAATTGTTCTGCTTAGTAAAAAAAAAAGTCAAAAACTGGAAAAAGTGATCAAACCATTGATGATGACCACTTTTACAGACTACAGATGCAGTAGACACACATACTCACACTGTTGCATAATAAAGATGAATCAAGCCATTCAACAAACAAGTCAATACATTTTACAGCGATAAGGCCTCAGTTATAAGAAGCAACAATGAACCCGTTTACAACGAAGCAGATGTTTCGCCATGACAACTGATCTGGTGATGAAACCATGTCTGTGGGATTATGGGATGGTATGCACAGGGTCAAGGTTAAATTACAGCGGACGCTCTGCTCTCTCTTGTTTTGTCACACAGTGATGTCATGATTTAGGACTTTTTCTGAAGCAGCAGCAGCAGTAGTGGAGAGTAACACAGCGAGTAAAATCTGATGCAGAATTAAACTGGAAGCCTACAGTAGCACATAAAACCTGCATGGAACAATAGCATTTTTTTACTATGATTATGACTTGAAAGTGGCAAGTGTGAGTGTGTAACTTGCTATATGGAAACTTTATTTTTAGGAGTTGCAGGGAACAGTAGAGAAGAGTACAGTACTACTTGTGTGTGAACATTGGCAGCTTTGATGAACAGAGCTGTATCAGTAGCTCATTGACTGTGTGTGTCAGTGCATGTAGAAAATCAGTACTGAGCTGCTCTGTTGAATACTGTGAGAAACAGAAGGAAGGATGCAGATGCTCAGTTTTTCACCACAGAAAGTGCCGTCTGAAACCTTCTGTACCATCAAACTTGCTATTAAAACAATTTTTAAGTGCTTGTTACCAACAGAGCAATCCCTAAAATTACACATAATTACCAAATTATAGTTCTGTATCTGTTTTCTAGCTTGTTTGTGGTTCAGCTGTGGGTTTATAGTTAGATTTTAGGTGAAGTTAAAAATGAAATGTCATGTAGATGAGAGGCAGACTCACCTGGTCTCCAGGCTGAGGTCTCATCAGGGATACCTGGTTGTAACCTCTCCTGAAGAGAGCCCACAGTGCATCTAGCTTCCCCTGGAGAAACCACAAAAAAAAATGCAAAGAATATATTTATAAAAGGGAAACTTTCAGTTAAGTGGAAGAAAAATACAATTCTGTCTTTCCTATGTGTGTCCAAACGTTTGACTGCTACTGTATATTCATGTGACTTGACAGTGACAAGAGGATAGCAGGAAACATGGGGGGGGGGGCATGTGCTTTAAGCGTTCAGCTACAAGATTGCTCTAGATATACATTTAACATTTAAAGTATTTTAACAGCAGACTAACCTGAATGGGCGTGTACCACCTCCTTTGCTGTGGGGGCCGGCGGGGTGGTTTTCGAGGCTTGGGCTCATAAGGTTCAAATTCCTGTTCTGGCATTTTTACAACTGCATTTTTTGGTTTGTCCAGCTTAGCACCTTCCTCAGTGGACCCCTTTTCACCCCATCGCACCTAGAAATAATGATGTAATTCGAATTAATGAAGAATTAATTTTAATGAATGATTAGAATTTATTATAGAATTGCAAATATGTTACGAATCTGATCAAGCATTGAATATAAGTGTGTACCTCCATCCGTTTGATGCCACCCACTCCTCTTCCTCCATAGTAGGATGCATCCACTGTGGGCCACTTCTTCTTTGGCATTCCATCATCATCATCAGACTCCTGTCAGTAAAACCTCAATTATGACACATCTCACGTTTTTTCCATTTTAAGGTTCTGCAGTCAATAGTAATCAAAGGTGTAATGCTGCTGTATCCTTGTACTGATTTCAGATTAGAATTGGTAGTAACAGAAACAAAGAGTCACATTCATGTCACTGATGACTTACTGGCTCTGGAGGGGGAGGTGGTGGAGGTTCTTTGATCACCTGAAGATTGAAAAATAGGAAGATGTTTTTCAGTCTGATTATCAGCCTCAAACACTAATGTCTGAAGTGCAAACTCACCACAGTGCAGCAAAGAGGCCAGAACCACCACATCAGCAGCAGAGCCAACAGCAGGAACACCACCAGCAATGATATCAGTACGATGGTGCCATCAAACTACACAAAAGCACAGAATGACAGGGTTCGTGTTAAACTGAACACGACGGACAAGAAAAAGGTAAATATGTGAAGCGAAAGTACTCACAGCCTCCTCTGATGACAGATGCAACAGAGGAGACCTCAGAGAGGAAGGAGAGAAGAAGAGGACTAGAAAACCAAGAGAAAATAAGAAGTTTAAAGGAAAGTTTAATCAAAAAAAAGGCAGCATGCTAGGTGGAAATATCATCATGTTGTTATGATATGATAGCGCAGGCTATATACACAGGATGTACTCACACATTCGGTGGTAGTAATGTGAACGGAGCTGGTGATGTAGGAGAGGCCCTCGTTCATGCTCACCTGCAGAAAGATTACCCTGCAAAGCACAAACTCATAACTCATTTGATCATCTGACAGAGAAATGCATACACATATCACACGTGAGTGCACATCTCCTTGCATGCGTAGATTCATGTTTTCTGTTTTGCCTACTGCAGACGCTTGCCCGAGGTGTCAAACACATTTTTTTATGTACTCTGTCCATACTTGCTGCTTTATAAGCACACACAAAGCCAAAATCTTTAAAAAGGCAAGGGAATTTTCCACTCACAAAAAGAATCTCTTCTGTCTGGATCAGACCCAGACCTCTAATGTGGAAACCACAGACAGCTAAATGACTTATTCTCCAGTATTCAGTGCTGATATCTGCAGGATAGGCTGGGTCAAGCTTAGATTTTTTTAGAATGGCACGATAACACGATAGCGCTATAAGCAATAAAAAGTGACATAACCAAGTATCTTGAGGTAGCAGAATGGACTGTGGAATATTTGGTTGACAATTTATTCATAAAGCTCCTAAGAAATCGTAACAAAGACAAGGCATTAGTCAAATAGGAGGTTGAGGGTGGCCAGCAGACAGCAGGATCGTAGTTATAGGTTTTGGAAAAGAATGGAGAAGGACTTTTTATGCTGTTCTTGTTGTTCAGGGGGGCTCAGACAAGGGGGGCATTGAGCTTTGGGTTTAGATTTGATGAAGGGGCTGCAAGGGGGTCACTGCAGGGTGTGGGGGGATGTAGAGGAGAGAAAACAGAGTGGGGGATGGTAGGAGAAGGGCCTTTCCTGTTCTACTTCCTCTCTGCAAAGTCCCTGCCTTCTGAGACATCCCTCTAGACTCTTTTTTTTTGTCTCCTCACCCCCTCCCGTATCTCTCAACATACAACTGAACTGTAGCTTGTCATATAACTCATACCTATACTGACTTCAGAGTAGAAATCTGCCAGTGCAGGTATCACAGATCTTTTCCACTGCTACTTTCCTCCCTTTCTGTCCACCCTTCCCCATCAGACTATCAACCCTCCTTGCAGGCAGGCAGGGGACATGGTGCTATTTGCTCCTTTCTGACATATCAGCCCCTATCAATCATCAATCTACCCACTATATGTGTTTGTCTTTGCCCTGTGTATGTGTGTTTATGTGTGTGTGCAGGAGGGGGACTTGCATCCGGAAGGTTCCCAGTCAACATAGATTTGTGTGATGACAGCGTCAATGACTTCATTATATGAGACAAGGCTCGAGTGGAACAGGAGACAAGTGAGGGTCTTTGGGGTTTGGGTTAGGACGTGATGCCCGGAGCTGGATCCCTAAAACCTCATATACAGTGGCTTGCGAAAGTATCCGGCCCCCTTGAACATTTCCACATTTTGTCACATTACAGCCACAAACATGAATCAATTCTATTGGAATTCC
>JAUYWH010000007.1:9834918-9906873 GCA_034779795.1 Ctenopoma multispine | reverse complement strand
AATAGAATTGATTCATGTTTGTGGTTGTAATGTGACAAAATGTGGAAAAGTTCAAGGGGGCCGGATACTTTCGCAAGGTAAAACACTCAAACAGGAAGCTTTTTACTATTACAGTACATGTGAGCTGACGTAATGATGTTTTTTAAGATCGTAGCTATTAATACTTTGATTGGGTTTGAAAAAATCTTTTGCCTTTCTGATTTGTGGGTGTTTTCAGCTTTTTTTCTAGCTGTGTGGCTCATTGTACGTCGCTGAATAATATATGAAATTATTGGTGAAATAGTTTTAAAAAAAATCTGAAAAATAGCACCATTTTGGAACACGGCAGCAGGATTATTTTGTACCACAACCACTTGTCCAGACTGCACAGTGGCACTCTCGCCTCACTACATATTTCCACGTCTATTTGCATGTTATTGCTCCACAGCCCAGAACTCATCAGCCAGCTGTTGGCCTCCTCTCTTGGCCCTTCAGCCATTCACAGCTGACTTCCTCTTTAGTAGCACTCAGGGTGTTAGGCGGTGCTGACTCTGCTCTAATGGGCTCCTGTTACATGGAAGGATGCCTCCTTCAGGCACCATTGCAGTGTGTAATGATGCTCCCTCATCTGTTTTGCTCTCAGGAGGAGCAGCACAACCTGCCACAAAGCCACGTTGGCAACAACTATCAGACACAATGGCAGACAAAGAACCAGATACTTAGTTGATTGTTTACTTTGTGAATGTATTGATTTGACTCCAGTGAGTTTTATGATCTGTCATTATGTCAAAACCCAAACCAGTTTTCTGTCAGTGCTGTGTGACTTTTCTCATAAGGTGTAAGTAAAATATACTATAGTGTGACAGGCTCATAACTTTTTTTGTAGCCACAGTACAAAAACAAATTATCTTATCTCATAGCAGTACGTCTGGATCAAAGTAGCACTTTTTTTACTGGTGGACAAGACAAGTTCAAAACATGCTAGAAATCTAAGTGACAGCAACAAGACAGATGATGACTGGGAGGTGTCTGAGGCCGCAGGCTGAAGTGTATAATTATGCACAGGACTGCAAGCAGCAGGGACAGGAGGGCTGCTGGGCTTTGGTCCTCTCTGAGCTCATCCCGCAGCATTCCCTGTCTGCCCTGCAAGAAACTTCTGCTCTGAATCACCAGAGGCAAAGCTGGAAGCCCTCAAAGGAAACTTTACACTGCCCAGCCAACTCCAGTCACACTTTCTTTATCTCAAAGTGTCAGACAGAGATTGGGAAACATCATACACATGCAAGTACACAAACACATAGACGGCTGCGAAGGTCCTCTCCAGCAGGCCCTCATTAAGTCGTGTTCCTGGGCTCTACTCCTGTTGTCCCCTTGTGATTGGTGTCTGGCTTCGTTAGCTGTGACAAACACTGATTGATCACAGACACTCAATGACTTTGGCCCTAATTTGTTCAAGGACAGCAGTCTTCTGTGTCCACAACAAACTTGTTGCCAGACAGCTGGCAAATATGTGTGCTCAGAGTGTTACAGCTGTACTTGGAGAGTTTGGCAACAAGTGAAATAGCTAAGAAATGGTCTATGGGCAAAAAGGTGGGAGAGCCAAAAGAGATATACAGCTTACCTCCCAACCTCCTCTACAACAGGAGCAGGACAAAGTAGGAAGGTATCCTCTATTTCAGCTGGTCTCTCATCTGCGCAAGAAAAAACATAATCACACTAATGAAATAGAAATTAAAACAACACATTTTCCACATTCTTCTTAAATAAAGAAGCCAAATCAATACACATTAATGCATTGCAGGAAGCTGCTGTAAAAGAAGCATACAAAATCAATCAACCAGTCAGAACCAATAACATTTAGATTTCATGTGTTTTCCATAATATGTCGAGACCCTAAAATGCAAGCAGGAAGTATTATATGACTACCCAAGTACCCAGTAAGACAGTGACTACTTTTTACCTTGTTAAATTTGCTTTAACATACATATTATTCTTTTTATCCAGTCAACCTGTGCAAAATGTGTTTATGTGCATTGACACGTGTTTGTCTACATTTGCAGAACTTACCCACACTATGTGTGTCATTCAGTTTGAAGCTGCAGAGGACCTGGTTAATGTTTCTGGCATGGAGAAAACCATTGCCTCTCACCACCACCTGGAAACTCTCTGAGACGAAAACAAAGATCATACACACATATAACAGTGGTAAGACACATTTCCAGCTCTATGTGAGACATTTAAAAACTTAAAATTAGGCTCTAATTTTGGTTTGAAGTAGAAGAATTTCTAGTGTGCCATTATGGTAAACGCTGACATCCATTCACTTCTTCTGGTGTGCTAAACTTAAGTAGTTGAAACTTGTGTTCGTGCTTCATTGCTGCTTGTTTATATCCATGTGCTTGTGCGTGTATGTGAAGAAAGGCCATAATATGCTCCAGTGGTGCTAATGCTAAAAGTGTTGCTATTCACAAATATCTTAGAGTTAGCCAGAAGGTGTGTGCATATATGTGTGTGTGTGTGTGCATGTGTCTTTGACCTTTAGTTTCCCCAAGGCACTGTTAAAGCGCATTGACAGAAGCTTGGTAGCATATGCTGGAGTGTCTATGTGGCTGCTGCCCAGCATATGTTAGACAGCGGGGAAAAAACACTTCCTTAAAAACATGCCTGCTGGGCTGACAACAGCACAGTACTGTCAAAGTAGGTCTGACCTTACCTATAGCACCGCTGCATGACTTTAGCACATATTTGTGCCTGTATGCAGAAGTATATGTGAGAATATGTAATGTATACATGTCTTCAGTATGTGCATGCACGTATTGGCATGTATTTAAACGCGCATGTCTGCGTTTCTTTTTTTGGCTGTGCATTTAGGTTTCCTCTGGCTCACACAAATGAACATTTGCCACACCTTTAACATTTAAAGCTCCAGCGTGAAGATCACTGAGTAAAAACATCACAGAGTGTGGGTGTATATGTGACAGTATTTCCTTAAAGGTCAGGCAAGCCATGAATACAGTTCAACAAAGAGAGGCAGGGCTGAGTGAAGAAACTAAATATCACCTAACAGATGTTTGCACATCTCTCCAAGTTTATAGATGCTGCTAAAGTGTTAAAGAGTACAGATTTGCATTTGGAGGAGATCCAAGAGGAAAACTGCAGATGTACAAGACAGATGGAGATGGAAATTGAGCACTTACAGCAAAGACATGAGCCACACATGTTATATAGAGTTTAGACAATACATCTAAAAATGTAAGCACATTTCACCTTGTGTACACAGTGCAGTTATCCAGTTTAAGATAAAACCTCCCTAATTCCAAAGTCCTGCAGAGAGACGACTTTATTCAACCACATGTGCGTGTATACTTACTTACAGATGCTCAATGACTTGCAACTTGCCAGTACTGCTCATGCCAGTTCCTCAGCTAGACTCAGATTCTACACATAAGCCAACCAATTAACCACACATCTCTTTACAGCCTAATTATTTTACTGTTCCCCACAACCCATGTCTTTTCTTCCCTCTTGTCCTTTTACTGTAAAACATAACCACAACAATCAGTCATAAATTATATAATGCAATACTAAATAACTTGGGTTGTATCGGTTTTCACATAAAGTGATGGTTTATGTGATTTGCAGCCACAACAGCATGCAAAGCAATGAAGGGACTTAACACTAATTATTCCTAATGCTCAGTGCCTTGGCAGCTTTAGCAGTCATCCCCCTTTCACAAAATGTTACAATCAAATAGCATAAGCTGCTCTGTGACAGGGTGCTCGTGCACACACACAGACACACACACACAAACACACAGCTTCAAGTGCAATGAATAGCACATATTACTCTGATTAAGAGAGATGTTAATGTCCTACTCATGTAAAAGTGAAACAGACATTTAAAAATGTGTTATTTTTCTATCATTTATCAGAAAAAACATTATATTCATAAAAAATATATAAATGAGTTATCTGTAATATTTTAAATTAGAATGGATATTAAACATCTCATCGTATAATATAATTTTTTTTTTTACAGATCTTTAAATCTAAATAAACTGGTGATGGCTTTTAGCTAGAAATGTCATTCTGAACATCTTCTGTACACACTGTGACACACACACAGAGACTAAGGCTTCATGGGCTAAAAGGTCAGTGCTGTCAGACACATGGTTGGCAGGGACTGGTGGTGCATGGACATGTACAACACATATGCTGCTGCCCTTTCATCTCTGCTTACTGCCTGTCTCACATGATCATTTACATCTACACCTGAGTGTTTGATACAGATTTGTTTTTTTAATCACGTGTGTCTGTGTGTGACTATACACACAGACATGAATGTGAATCGGTGTCTTGTGCGAGTAGAAAAAATGGGGTACAGCTTGTCCGAACAGCGGCTCTTCAATCATGTTAGTGTGATGGGACAGTGAAGGGCAGGGACAGGCAAAAGAGGAAGGGACAATGGGGTGGAAAGGGTCAGACGTTAATGAAAGCAGCAATCTCTGCTGTCATGTTAGATCTATGGCCCAACTCTCACTGTCCTCTCAGTGTGTTTCTGTATGTGTATGGTGGGGGGTGGAATCAGTGCTGTCATGTTCGATAGTGTAGCCCAATGTTCACTGTCCAGTCTGATGGCCTGTTTGCAGGCAGCTCAGTCTGGTCACTTCACATCAATGTGAGAGACGTGTACATGTGATTGAAGATGTGCGTGTGTGTGTGTGTGTTGCTGTGTGTCTGTGCATGCTGACTAAAGTACGTCTAAACACGTGTGTGTTGGTTTAAAACATGTACGACATGTGACTACATGCAGGCAGAGAGAAAGACAAAGAGAGAGATTGTCACAATACCTATGTAATATGTCAGTATGCATGTATGTATACTGTAAGTAAATACATCAGGGTGGATGGATGCGGGTAGGGGGTTCCTGTATTTACCTTATATACTCTTCCTCTTGTATTTCAAAATGAAAGCAAACTAAATAAAATTTAAAGTGCTTAACAATCATGTTATTCCATTGCAAGAATAAACTTTTATTAAGAGAGGTTTCGTCACAGCACTGTTTAGGATTCGGCAGAAGCGCTGAATGTCTAAGGCTGAAGCTGCACACGATGAGCATGGGTTCAGCACAATATTTACCCTTCATTAATTAGGCCAGAAACTTGCTTTAAGTAGGTCCTTGGTTTCTTAGTTCACTGACCATTAGGCTGCTCATCAATTGAATAATAAATGAGGCTGTTGGAGGATATCTGTCCACATGTCGAGTGACACACTGAGGCGCTGGCAAAAGACCAGAAACTGTAATTATCACGAGGACAGTTGATTTCATTAGTCGTTCCTCATTTTCTTTCCTTTCAGGGCAAAATTGCTACCCCTCTCCTTTGCTGTTCTTTATATCCCATGATAGGTAGTAATCTGCATTAGTTGTCCCGATAGCATGGCAGCAAAAGCACTCTCTTAAGTGAATTCTATTAAGGACATGTCAAAGATCATCCACCCTGCAATCAATCTTTGTGTCCGTTTGTCTATCTTGCCTCTTACTTCTTCATGCTGCTGTCTAGAAGCAGGAGAATTGGACATGGGAAGAGGCACTGAGGAAGCAGACATGGCTAAGACAGCCTGAATGACATGTTTAACATCCACAATGAGGCAAACTAGGCCAGAGAAGCAGCCATGCTTAAAGATTCAAGGCTAATTCCTCTGACCAACACCCGTCCCCCTCCTCTTTTTTGCACACATGCTGTGCTGGAGCGGCTATGCTAATTTCCCCCGGCCGTGAATGACAATACGCTCTCTGTCACTATGCGGTCATAAGCGTCCATGCGATTACTAAACCTCATGTTCCACACCAGAGGCTTTAGATGACTGTCATCTGACACAGTCAAACACCATGACTGCCCAATGTCTTGACAAGAAAGGGAAACCCTTGCTCCTCACACCTCTTACCTCCTGCACACACACTGGATGGTTCTGCTGCTAGAATCTCAATACAGGACTTCTTGATAATCTGAAAAATCAGAAAGGGAAAAAAAACCCATAAAAGATAATTTCATAACACCATACTGTTCTTGATTAGTGTTTGAATGTTTATACATATGTAGTATATAGCATGTGTCATACCGAGTCAATAATTCCCCTAAGGGCTTGGAAGCCTCCCCACACAGGAAACACATGTTCCACTGTGTCTGCAATGGTTGCAAGCTAAAAAAAACAGAAACAACAGAAAGAAACAATTGTATTTGTTTTCTTTATCTTTTTGCAACAAAGTGTTCAGTATTTTTCTATGGAGCCTACTTGTGTCTGGTTGAATTCTTTGACCCCTACACAGTAAACAATGGCTCCCATAGACCTGGCCTTCTGCGCCTGCGAGAAAAGAAAAAATAAGTTTTAAAAAATCTATAATACAATATATAAATACAGAATATACAACCTAAATATTGTGTAATGGCGAGATGATGAACAGATATACTATGAAATACTTATTATCTGTATTCATCAGCTTTGGAAAAAAATCTACACATAAATAATGCACTTTTTAAAAGGAGTTCTAGGAGAAAACTAGAATCACTGCATTGCAACTGCTCTTCTAACCAGCGATGTTGTAGTGTACATGCATGTCTGCCCAGGCTCTGTAATCTGTTTATGCATGAGTCCTAGCGGATGTTTGTGCCAGATGTAATGAAATTGCTTCCAGGCGTTTCTGAGATATAGCATTGACGTGAATGGACTATACATGATTTCACAGTGACCTTGACCTTTGACCTTCGGCCGCCAGAATCTAATCAGTTCATGACTGAGTCAGTTGAAATTCGTGCCAAGCATAAAAAAAAAAATCCTGTGATTCTTGTATTAAGTGTGGTTATGTGATGTCCTGAGCTCACAATCACAAATAAATTACAGCTGTGCTATCACAAACCTAACAAACATTTATAGAATATTCATAAAGCAGTTCTTACTGGCATGCTCCCTACAAGACCCACCCCAATGTCAATGTTTGCTGGTGACTAAAATTCTTTTTCACCAAGTGCTCATAGTATCTTGTCTGCCTCAAACCCCTATGCTTAATGACACATCTTACCTCTCGCTGAGCTGTGTCAAACTGCCACTCATTCAGTTCTCCATCAGTCAGAGCAATGATAACGCTTGCTGTCCCTGCAGAACACACAACACAACTCATGTTCTCTGAAACAATGTGCAGGGTGCAGGTAATAATAATGAGCACACAGTTTTAAACAGAACCTACCATGCTTCTCTTGATATATCTGTTGATTAGCCTGCAATTGGAAAATAATACAGTTTTAGACAAGACCAGATCAAGCACTGGGAACCATGAATTAAAATATGCTAATACTGTTGAAAATGTCATAAATCTAACTCAGCTCAGTGGGATTGGATGAGGCTCATTACGCATTAGCTTTGGATATTTCACTGCTTTAGATAGCAAAGCTTGTATAATTTGGGCTGACTTTTCCAATTTGAGACACTCATAAACTCAGCCTTACCATCTCCAGGCCTAAGTTCATAAATGTGTCGCCTCCAGGAATAACCCTTCTCAGAGCCATCAGGCCGCCATTGATTGCCTCCCTGTAGGGTAAACAGACAGCCTGATAAAATTCCAGGACGTCCATTGATATTTAACACATACAAGAGTAAAGATAAACAGCAGCAAGAGACAAAATATATTCAGATACAGTGACAGATGAGATGCTAATCAGGTTTGACTGTTACCTGTTCTCAGTTAGTTTCATGATGATATTTCCTCGTGTGGAGAAGACTATGAAGGACATTCTCAGCATGGGGCTGCAAACACACAGTTGTTACAAATGAATACTGGCAAAATACAGAAAACGAAACATCCAAAAACACGAATGATTAATCCTGCTTGTACCTGATAAACTTCTCTGCCAGCTGCTCCACAAAAGAGTAAATTTCTATCCATTGATTCTTTACGCTTCCAGATCTGAAAAACAACAAAAAAACAACCTTATAAGGAAAAGTGTGTTGTTGCCATGGATGACTAATTATAATCAGCCACAGCCAAAACTATTTTATTGAATTAAGTGCAGCATTACTGATAAACATGTACATGTACAGTTCTTGTTTACAGTTGTTCTTACAGAAATAAAAAAAAAGAAGAAACTTTTAAAGATACAGACACAGCTGATTCTGTGAACCTCGTTGTATCCAAAAACTGCTCAACAACTACTGCAGACATGCATTTAATTAAATATTCATGATCGCCGGAGGATGAGCCTTACTGATGTTTCCTTTGGTGTTACTTGTTGACTTTGGGGGTGTTGGGTAAACTACTGGATGGATCATCCCCAAACGTTTATGACTAAATATGTCCACAACAAATTCCTGTCAGCATCAAGTGTACTTTGTGTTCAGTAATAACGAACTAGTATTTACAGGTATGCTAAGATAGTAAACATAATACCATAATAAACAGCAGCATATTAACCATATTATTGAGTGTTAGCATGCAAATACTAGCAGTTAGTTTTACAAAAAAAAAAGAAAAAAAAAAAGAAAATAGCTGCATAGTTTATATTATTATTTTTATATATAAATATTAAATATATTTATTTAAAAACATATTTAATATATTTATAAAATATTAAATATATTTCTAACTAAAACTTGACTAAGATTTAATAAAAATACAAATCGAAAGGACCAATCATTTCTATAATTTCCACCTTTGATGACATTCTTCTGTTTATTCAATTACTCCATTACTTCTGGAACTGTAACCTGTCAGCGGTGAGAGCTGCTGGTTAGCCTGCTACAGGCTGCTGTGTACACGACAGTGTCCTTAATGAAGCTCAGTCCCAGGGGGCTGCTAATGGGGGCTAATTGTCACTGGTCCAGAGGGCTGACGTTAGACAGGGACAGATGTAGCAGTCTGCCCCTAGCATGGACCATGTAGCAGACAACTGGTCTGTGTGTCCGTGTGTGTATAGTATGAATCTGTGTTTGTGTGAATGTGTGTGTGACTGTGAGGAGGAACAGATGGTCCAAGTGAGCACAGACAGCCTAACAACAGGTTGAAGGTCTGCAGAGTGAAAGGGCTGGGACATGCACAACAGAGGGATGCAGAAGTAACACTCAGCAGGGGGTAATTGTAAATGTCTGTGAGAGGGCTGTAAGATCAAACACTTTATACGGCGATCTCAGAAAAGGTCAGGGCTATTTGTTTGTGTGTAACAGGGTCATAAACAGAGCGAAAGTCTGATCTGATTAGAGTCATGATGGCTCTTTAGTATCTCCCATTTAACTAATCACTTCCAGTTCCACTTATCCTTTTCCCTAGAAGTGAGGACACGTTAAAGGCCTTGAGCTAGGAGAAGTTGCTGCTGAATAAATTCAGCAATTGTCATTCATACTTCTAGATTTGCATAATTTCAGGGCTGAATCTCTATTTGCTGGCAGTATTCATCCTCTAAAGTACTCAGATCAATAAAAACAAATATCAGTGACCAGCACTCGGCTATAAAACGGAACATCTATTATACTATTTGTGGGCGATCAGATAGAGAGGAAAAATACAGCCTGGTATTTGGTGTGGGAGCTGCTGGTAGTTTAGTTTTTCTCATTCTGTGTCTATCGACTGTACAGAGATGCTTCCCAGTGGCATGCAAACGCATTCTTCACTCATCATGCATCATAAACTTCAACACTGAGGCCACATCTAAACATGTGAGTAGTGAAGACCAAACACACAAATTTAAAAATAGGCCTACCAATATATACTAGATTAGATCACTATGTGGCATTTGAGATCTGAAAAACAGAGTTGATGCCAGTTGGTGTCATCTCAGGAGAAAGATCGCCGGCATCCAGGAGGCCTGCTGAAGCACGCAGGTCCACCAAGTCAAACAAACAGACACACATTGGAGAATTGGTCATGCCTGACATGCCACGCTCCCCAGGCTGCTCCTAAACTTTTTAAAGCAAAGGGTAAAGACTGAAGGGTGGCTGAAATGTTTTGCCATGGACATTTGAAATATCATCAGAAGTGTTGAAACCAAAGTGAAATGTCACTCACTGTGTCCAACAGCTTATAGGTGAACATAGGGCAAATTACTTCACTGTATTCCCCAGATGTTACACACAAACACCACAGTCTTTAAATGCTTCATAGCAAAATCACTTCACTGTCATTATATTCTTCTACAAAAATAGCACAGCTGCAACCTTACAGTATGTTTTGTGGTGTTGTCTGATCCCTCTCCCCCTTTTTCTCTGCTCAGTTAGCATGTCTGAACATATCTGATTGTTCTGTGTCCACATGCATAATCTCACTTTGCAGCTGAAGCCAAGGTACAACACAAATATCAATTTTAATGTCTGAGCAGCACAGTCAGACAGTCTGAAACTGCTGACAGATCACACGTGAACTGCTGAATGCTTACACAGCCCAAAGGTGTCAAAAACCTCTTCACCATGTAGGAGGAAAGGTCTTACTATTAGAGTTTCATGTGACAGAAATAAACAAAATGCCAAAAAGATATTCAAACACTGATCTGGGCTTAGTCTGAGAATTAGTATTAGAAATAGGATCATGGGCATCCTGGTGGCCTATAGGCAGAAGTAATTGCAAGGTCCCTGATTCAAATCAGGATGGGGATCTTTGTTTTGTAATTCTTGCTCTCTCTCACCTCATTTCCTTTTGACCCTGATCTCTATCAAATGAAGACAAACATGCCTGAAACACACTTGGAAACACTTGAAAAAAAGAAAAGAGGACTCTTTTAAGTATTAGTCTACAAATATGACTATTTCTAAACATGTAGTATAGCAGTACTATTATACATAATACAAATACTTTAAAAAGATGGTTTTAATTGTATTTGCTATGTTATGCACCGGTTTTCTAGAAGGCAAGTGGTTAAATTTCCATTGCTGCTCTGGTTTTATGCTGAAGAGCTAATTAAAAAGCAAAGCATACTGGAGTAGGAAACACGCCATTACAAATGTCTTATTATGGATCTACAAATCATTAAAACATGCCCTATTGACCAGTAAAAACGTTATACATGACAACTTATAGGCCCTTTTAAAAACATGCTTTGGGTTTCTGTTCTATAAAAAAACAGCAACTTAATAACTGGATTCTCATCAGATTTGGTGTTAAGAAATGTAACCCCCTGCAGAAGCACAATGGACAATGGGCCCTGCTTTTAGTCACTCCTTGGCGGTTTCAGGAGACAGTCGACTCGCACTAGATGGAGAGGAGAGAATACATTTAAAGATCACCACGCCACATAGCTCTGCTGTGGGGCAGCTGCCGCAGCTGTATCCGCAGGCGTCATCGGCCTGAAACTCTATCCATGCTGCTCGCCCTGCCCACATCCCGTGGGTAAGACTCAGTCTGTTTGCCTCAACACTTCGAATAGGATGAAAAGAAAAGTATGCACTCAATATGCGAAATACTCTTACTACTATTAATAATATAGATAAACAGTGAGGGTTACATTGGTTTAAAGCGCAGCTTATTCTATGTTCAGTCGTGACATTAAACAAGAAACCGCGATCTTGTCTAAGAAAGATTGTTTGTTTAACAAAAAATATTTCATACAGATTAAGGTTTCGATCTTAAATGCTCGTGATTGTACTTCTTTTCAATACCGTCCCAACAGCAGACTCCATGAGACTAAATCTGACTGATGCGCTCCGCGTTTCCAAACAACTGGGCGGTTGCATGGCAATGCGCAGCGATGAGAAAGTAACAAAGCTATAAATAATTTCGGACACTCACTTGTCCAGGACAAAATAGAGGTCGAAGGCGCCCTGACAGGACCTTTCCTCCTCCTCCTCCTGTTGCTCTCCCTGCAGCTCTCCTTTCACAGAGACACCGAGTGAGAAAATTCCCAGCAAAGCCAAAGCGAGGAACATGCGAGCCTGCGTCCTCGCCATCTTTCCCGGTTTCTGTTGACTTCTCCAACGCTGTGACAAACAGTGATCTTCACATTTTCTATCTATCACCTGTTTCTGAATCGACTGTGTGTAAATATCACTTTGTTTCTCGGTGTCCTGTCCTCTTTGAGTTGAGTGCATTCAGCTCACAGCAGTCTCGTTCAGTTTTAGCCGGGTTCTTCAAGTGCTTCTCTTTCAGCTGAGGAAAAAACTGCACTGGAGCAGGACAGGATGAAGGAGAGGAGCGACACCCAAGGAGAGATAGTAAACTCCACTTCTGCACAGAAAAATATCCTGCCCTAAAAATCATGAAGAAAATTTTAAATATCTTGATGCTGTGTGGTATTACCCAAATTAAGATACAGACTGAAGAAGAAATAAGCGACGAATGAGTCTGCTTTGTTTTTTTCAGACCGTCATATCACTGCCCATGTAAAAATCAACTACACATTGAAATTAATTTCAGGTCATTTGGTGCAAAGTTTCTTCTCTATTTTCATTTGCTTTATAGTTCCTTATGATTGTTTCGAATTAAAGTAAAAAGAAGCGTTAGAAATTTAAAATCTAATTTAATTAATCCTTAATTGTGTACATTGTTTTTTAATAATGAATAACTGTGTGTGTCTCAGAATTTGTATTAAAAAAAGGTGAAAAAATAATAAGATACACGTTAGTTCCCGATTCTTGTGTGTAGGCAGAGATGAGTGGTTAGGGTGAAGGTTGAGTTCAGATTAAGCTGAAGGGAAACGCGTCAGGAAAAAAGATCACTTGCCCCAGAATCTGCTCTTAAATCTTGGGATCTAAGGAGAGGACGCTAACCAGTGAAAAAGGGGGGAACTGAACAAGGACAAGCGAAACTCAGTTATAGGCCTAAGTGGATATCGACCCAGGATGTGGTGCTCAAACGTTTTCCTTTTTGCCATCAATATGATCTAACATAAACTGTTTTTCAGCCTATGGTGGAATTGTACTTTAACCAGGCATTTGCGCCTGGGGAGTCCCATCTACAGCTTTCATGTGTTCTCATTAAATAAAGTTGGCTCGATAACAACCAGGACATTTACCCAAGCCAAAGCCTTGATGCAGAATAATCCATTAAATGCTCATTAAAAAGAAACATTTAATATATGAATAATGCATTTGCCCGGTGGCAAACTCAGACCACCCTGCATCATGTCATGTAACACCGGCCAATTTTATAATTTTCCATTGCCCACATTAGTCAGGACAAATTCTACTGCTGGTGTAACTCTCGTGACCAAAAACTGTCGTTGAATCCCACATAGCGTGTACAGAATGAAGTGCAGTCTGTATATTTGTTGTTCCAAGTGCAACCAGGGCAGAACATGAGAGACAATAATATAACAGAACAGCTGCATGAATTTTTAAATCTGAGTAATTGCTGGGTGGGATGGCCTCTCCCGTGTTGTATTTTTATATGTTTAAAACGCTGCACACTGTCTGAAATATAAAAATGGTACTGTTTTCCTCATGTGGCATGCCAATCATACAGGCATGATAAACTGAATGAATGATCATATGAAGATTTCCAAATGTTATCTCTCCTTACTGACGCCCATAGCTCGTTTCTTCGTTGAAAGGACAGTAAGTCAGACATGGGAGAACTTGCCGAAAGGACTGAAATCAAGGCGTCTGTGCGCGCGCGCCTGTGTGCGTGCGTGACCGCGCACGCGTTTATTTCAATACGCCACGCTCCAGTGGGCTCTCTGAGGGGAATAAGTGGGAGTGGGAGAGGAGAGGGGCGACAGTACGGAGGAAGCTTCAGTCGGATAAGTAACTCGTCACCAGAAACGAGAGGGCATCATTACCGAGGTCCGCTGCACCTGCTGCAACTTGCTGCCACACTGCACAAACATCCTCGTTCCATGTCCGGCGGGTGAGTCCACATGCAACACTATTAATGCACTTCTCTGTCTTCTCCACAAGGAAACAGGATTCCTTTCTATCTGTCTCGATTTTTAACAGGAAAGCTGGTATTTCTGATTGGCACCACATCGTTCTGTTATGTTGTCGTGCGGTGGACTGTCAACATATTTAAACATCAGCGCCAAAGATCCTATAGATGCTATATTTTACTGATCAGAGAGGATGCAGTCAACAGTCACACAATCTCCATGCGTCAATATTATTTAGAAATTAGGAAAAAAAAAACTTAAGTTATTCTGCGCGCAGACGAGGCGGTTGGGCACCGTGGCAGATGGGGAGACAAAAGAAGAAACCGACTGAAAAACTGAGACAAAGGACGTTAGAAATCATTTTGCCTCGATACCGGCTGCACCTGCTTCACAGTTGGGACTTCAGCGGAAAAAAAACATAAAAATTGCACAAATTGATTTTTTCCCATTTTGCATGTTAAAAAATTCAGAGTAGCTGTAGGACGGCATCCAAATAGACTAACAGCATTTCAGACACATATAGTTTAATTCATATAGTCCAGTTTTTGCTCCATATTTTATTTGACTTAAATAAATCAAAATGTGTTTTCATTATTTCAGTTGTCGTAATTTTAGTCTTAATTCTAGAGAAAATTAAGTGACGCCTCTTAAGTTTTCCTGTATGGTCTACAGAATATGAAACGTAGCTTGCTTTCCTTTAACTGCTCTCTAACTAATAGTACGCCTTTTTTTATTTCAACACAGTTTAACGATGGATCACACTTTCCTCCCTCGGTCAGTATGGACCACTGACAGTAAATTCCTCCAGCATCCAGCGGACATCTACCCCAGTGTGATGGTTACGCGCAGCATCCCTGCAGGCACGTGCTTTGGTCCATGTGTGCTCCAAAACACTTTCTACGACACTATCGCCTTCATAGCGCAGAAATCTTGCGACAAAAGAGCTAGATCCTATGTGTTCAGGGTGAGTTGTACAATTTTGTGATCAGCTGTCATGTTTCTTCATGTTATGTGAATATATTTATATTTTGTTTGCATAAACTGCAGCCATGTAAGATGATTAAATAATTTAAGCGATATCAATATACATTTTGATTAGGAATGTCAAGCTTGTAAGAAAGATAAATGTATAATAATCTGGGAGCTCGAGTGAAATGTCAGTGACTCCTGTTAACAGGTGGACCCTGAGGCCATGCGTAATTCAGAGCTGGTGCTGTCCTGGCTGCGGCTTGTGCAGGCTGCGCGCAATCGAGAGGAGCAGAACATAGAGGCCTTCCTCAGAGCGGGTCAGTTGTACGTGAGGGCCACCCGGGACATCCGACAGGAGGAAGAGCTGCTGGTATGGTACGACCAGGAGCTGTCTGACCTACTGGGTTTCACAGACCTGACAAGAGGATCAGATGAAGGTGAGGCGCAGCTCCTATAATGGGAGTGCAAGATTATGATACTGGCATGGCTACTGTGACTGGTTATGGGGCACTACAGTATGTTTTTTTTTATTATAAAGCCCCTGTAGACCACTTTAAATGTTTATTATATGAAAACTGTCTATTTCATTGCACAATGTGCGATTATCTTCGGCTTTCTGTGAGAGTGCAGATAACAAATTATACTGAACATGAGAATATGTTATATATGCATTTATATTTACATGTGATTTTTGTCTCCTGTAGAATTTAAATGTGGCAGGTGTAACCAGGTCTTCAGGAATGAGTATCCTTTCCTGGCCCACTGCCGATTCCTGTGCACTCAAGTAAAGAACGACACCTGGAGCCGCGAGCTTTACAGACACAAGCATGTAGAAATTAAGAGGCAATACCGAGTGATAGATTTCCACAACATCGCCAGAGATTTGGAACACAAAAAATCTGGCAGCAACGAGGACGCAGATTCTTCGCCCAAAAGAAGGAAATACGAGGAAACTCTTTATCCCAAAGGGCGAAAAACTGTTCTTTTAGAAAAAACTAATATTTCAAATGACGATAATATTACACCGCTTATTAAAGGCTGCGACCAGGAAGCAGGAGACGCATCTTCTTCAGTGAGCAAACTGAAAGCTGATCGGAGCAAGTCAGATCTTTTCGGATGTAAGAACGATGCTTTTTCGGTAGTGGGGGAATCCAAACGGACTTTGACGCACGGCAGAGAGATGGACGCACGATCGGAAACTGGAGAGACCTCTGGTGTTCACACAAGCATCAACAGCGCGTTTTCTCTGGTCTTGTCGAACAGTCAGGGCGAGCAGAAAAGCGCTTTCTGCAAACCGAGCAAAAGAACTTCCATTGACCCTCCAGCGCATTTCAGCAGCGCTACAACAGCCCCCTCTAGCTGCCTAGAGGATATGACTGATGCTTTTACCTCCAGGACTGTTATGGGATACAACAACCTGATGGCTTCCAACATCTTGAGTGGTGATTTACAAACTGTACCCTCTCCGGTTGCATTAAACAATGCTTTCCGTTACGCACCGGAGCACTGGTCCAGGAACATTGGCACCCAGTTGCAGACCACGTCTTCACTCACGATCCTTCCACCGACGTTCACCTCATTCGGCGTGTCGGTGCAGAACTGGTGCGCCAAATGCAACTTGTCCTTCCGCATGACCTCCGACCTCGTTTTCCACATGCGCTCTCATCACAAGAAGGAGTTCGCGGAGTCTCAGGTGAGGAGGAGGAGGGAGGAGAAACTCACCTGCCCTATTTGCCACGAGTACTTCCGGGAGCGACATCACTTGTCCAGACACATGACTTCTCATAACTGAGACAAGAATGGACAACAATCTATTTATCTCCTAAATAATGCTCATATTTAACATGTTTATACTGCAGATTGATGACAAGACTTTCTGCAACAGTGAATGTAAATGTGGGACTTCACGCCCTATCCACTAGATGTCGACAGAGGCACGTTTAAGTTAATCTCACTGAAGTTTGTTGTTTGCCGTATAGCTTTGCGTATTAGGTTGGTGATTCTTTTGTGCCTTATGGAGCTCAGGAAGGAAGACAGAGATCTCGAGGACAGCTCATGATTGTCATACATGTGTCGACGTAATCCTGTTATTTAACAGCCTTTCTTTGCTCTGAGAAATTATGACTAGAAAACAAACGTGTCTACTATTTTATCATACCAGCTAAAATCAGACAAGAAGTCAATCAATTTTGCTTTGATCCAACAGGTGGCGACTTAGACCAACTTTTCTCCTTTTTTTTTCTGCATCTAATTCTATGTGAAAATTCCATGAAACATGTTTGCTTTGTAATTACACTGATCTGAATGATACCAGGATTGTGAAATTTATTAAAATGAAATAGTAGAGCGAGAGGAAAATTACGATTTTTAAAAACATTTTTATAGTAGTTCTGCTCTCATTCACAACAAAGTAAGACAAACAGTGTTTAAACGTTTTTTCAAGATAATATCAGTCTGTCATTTGAGATTTTTGACCCAACATTTCAACCCAAAGCTGATTCCCAGGCTGCCATTCAAAAATGAAATAAAGGCCTAGTTTAAAATGTTTTATCATTCATCTACATACCTGGATGGAGTCCACACAAACCCCACTGCTTTGAACTTGTCATTTTCTGTTTCTCCACCCATTGTGTGCAGCTTACATCTCATTTGGGTCAGCCTGTGGACAGATGGACATAAATAGCCGTCTCTGTTGCAGGTAAATGAGGCGGGAAGAAGGCATAAAGTTCATGGGAAAGTCAAGCCTCGACGCTGTTCAGTCCCTCTGTAACGTAAGCAGGGATGAAAACCACCCACACTGTTGTTATCTAGTTTTCTGTGAGTAAAACAGTTTCTCCTCCCAGTTTCTTCATACAGAGTGATTAAACACAGGTTCTTTAGGGGAGGTCAGTAATACTGTTTATGTAAATATTATTTTTTTTACACAAAACACGAGACCTGCACACAAAATGTCTCACAAAAAGAACAAACATTCTGCAATATGTTCATAACCCTACCTTTAGGTAGCCAGGATAATCTTTATTTCCAGGGTAAAATGGCAAAAGTATTTTATTTGCTAAATGAAAAATATGATTTTTAAATGAAATACCCAGGGCGCCACATGATTAAATGAGCGTTTAAGAGGCAGTGTGTCACACACAAAGCTGTGTCCTAATGAACAGAACTATTAGTCCTCTGAGCTCAGTAACGTGTGTGAGAAAAGAGCCAGTTCAGCTCGGACAGAAAATCCTCTGTTGTACAATAATGGCTGTACTGCTCTCCTTTAATTGAACAGTCATCATGTGGAAAAACAAATATTGTTCTTGGTTAGCCGCTTGCCTCATTTCGTTTTGGCTTTTAGGCATATTGGGCTCTGAACATGAGCCTAGACTACTGTGGTTTTCTCAGCTGGACTGACCATTGTAAGCACTCTCCTGTGACTGTGATTGTGGTTGACATGTGGTTCATTTTGTAATAGCAGACTGTAAAAAAGGGTCAGTCAGAAATTAGTAGAAAAAAACCTGGATTTCGTACAAGAATTTGAAGCTAAAGTATCTATTAATGTAAACATGACTTATAACAACCCTAATTACTGTCGTCATCATAATTTAATGTGTAGGAATAGGGTTATACAGTACCCTATAATGGTTGGATTTGTAAAAACGTTTCTAGTAGCAGAATATTTCCACTTATACAAAACAGAGTAAACTGAATTATGCATTGAATATTTCAGACCTGTCTCTTTCTCCTCCATTTCTCTACATCATCTTCAAATATCGATTGAAGATGTTTTCAAGGTTCTGAAACTGCTTGTCATCTACTCTAATGATCACGTGTTACTGTAAAAAAAAAGCACTACTAATCTGTGGATGATACATTTATTTATTGACAATTCTTGAGGTTAAAAAGATACGATTTCATTTTTATATTAGACATAATATACAAAGCAGCATCTTTAGAAAGTTTCCGGTTTTTTGTGTTTGTTTTCTGCTCTAACAACGCTGAATTAAGGGGGATAAAAACTTCTCAATACTGAAGTTATACTGTATCTAATGGCTAATTTGATTTTAGAGATGTTAGCAGCTGGCTGGCTTCTCCTTTTTTTAGCTTTTTGTGCACAATCGCATGTAAGCAAGCCAAAAGACTCAAAGCACTACTCTCAACTGCAATAAACAGTATAAGGACTCAACCTTTTTTTGGTTCCTCCCAAGTGGTTACTCAGTGTGTCTTGTCTTTGACACAAAATTACTGTCCAGTCGTGGCGAACTTCAAAGCATTCAGTTTTTGCAAACGGATGTGGTGCACTTTGCCAACTTCTTCCAGCTCTAGGCAACCACATAGTAATTGGTTAATAATGAAAAGGTTTCCTCTGTGTGTCAGTTTGACACACTGTTTGGCTCACCTTCATCTTCCTGTGAATAAAAGTGAGCTAAAGTGGCTGAGATCATCTGTCTGTAGCCACCTGTTAAAAAAAAAAGACTATTGAAGAGAATATCCTGCATTCGGAAATGTTTGCATTTGAGTTGGAGGACAGATGGTTGGAGAAGAGGAAGTACACCATGTTTTGAAGTTGAAGTGGCTGACGTCCTAATAGGTGCGTGCCTGCTTCCTCCATCAACCTTTAATCCAGGGTAACTGCATCAGTCACATTATTTGCTGGACAGCGACGACGTCTGAGCCTTTGGTGTAGGGTAATAATGGGTTGAATGGGCTTTAGGGGAATGCTGGCTTTCTTTGAGTGGAACCTTCCTCCGTTTGTACTAAGCTATTTGGGAACAGTGGTGCTCTTTTAGGTTTGTTTTTAGAAAAAAAAAGTCCTGCATGAATCAAAAAAGTAATGACCAAGACTAATAAGGAATACAAATGGTATGAAACATTGTAGCAAAAGCATTGGGTTAAATTACTTTTTTAATTCTAATTTATAGAAGGCTACTTTTCCATAACTTAAATAACATACATGTACAAACAACAAACTCATCTAAAATATAGTAATACATAACCTAGTAACCATAACAAATGATTTTAAACAAAGTTTTACATTCAAAATAGAAAAATATTTCTGGTTTCATTATAACATTCTCAAAGTGTTAAGAGGGGTGGGAGGTATAAATGAATTCCAGATGCTCTGTACAATTCATTTGATGCTTAATTTTTATATACAGAGCAAGAATGTACAATAACTTCCTGCCTTGCAAACATATTAAAGTTGCATGTATGTACAATGTGACGTATCATTAGCTTCAAGACAGGACAGAGTATGCAAAATTGTAGAAATACGGTTCATAATCTGTGTCATCTGTATGTTGCTGTACAAGCTGCCCGATGACACATTGTTAAAGTCTTTTTTTAAACCTTTGTGTCCAAAGAAAACATGAACACAAAGTCACTGTGAGCTGTTTGAAAAACCAGCATATTCTGAGATAAAAGGAAAACATCCCTTGAATGCCTCTGTTCAAGAAATCCTCAATATGATCTCAACCACAGAATCAAAACAACCGGGCATCTGAGACATGTGGAGTCCTGACTTTACATGTGTGACTCTGTTCCACTTGCTAAGGCAGACGCTAGACAATGTGTCTCTTTAAGTCTGCAGCCGCAGGAGAGAAGAGATGGAAGTGATTTCTCTAAAGTCTATGATCCTCAAGAAATAACAATGGCCAAAGTGACTTTGTTTTGCTGTACCAAGAAACCACTTGACAAACAGAGGTATGGTTCTGTCTCCATTAGTCCTGTTTTCTGTTTCTCTCCACATACACCTTGTTTTGTCCTATGCCCCCATTTCCCTGCCCTTCCTATCTGCAGGAGCAGGACTTGACGGACATATCTGGGTAAACCTTGAGCACTGGGTTCCTGGATTCATCCTGGAAGAGCACAGCCAGAGGACTCATCTGGTCTGGGACACAACAGGGCTCAGGAACCCCAGGGATGATCCCAACAGCTCGGACTATGCTCTGGATGGTGGCGTGGTTAGATGGCCTGGCAACCTTGGAAGGGATTGAGTTGAGGAGAGTAATGCAAAGAGGAAAAACATTAAGAAGAGAGAACAATGCACTATAGCTAGTACATATAACTTGATAATAGAACCAAATAAGATGATGTAGACTGACTGATGTTTGTGCTCCTACCTTGGGCATGGGAAATCCACATGTGCCAGCGCAGTAGTAGGCATCAAAGGCCTTTGGTGCTATCACCCACTCACTCCAGCCAATGTCTGCAAAATCCACTCTGAGGTTCCTCCTTGAGCAGCTTCTTTGTTGGGTGTTGCCCAACTGTCTCCTCCTGGCCTTGCGCATAGTGTGTTCATCAAAACTCAGAACAGGTGACTGAGCTTCAGCATTTCCTTTGTGCTTTTTTTCATCCTTTCCCTCATTTTTTCGCTCATGCTTTCGTCCAATGCTGATAGTGTGACTGATTTTTTTCACAATTGAGTCATCAGGTTTAAGCCCCTGTGAAATTATTTCTCCTTTGTGAACCTGGGGTTCTCTGCTCTCTTTCTCCACTCCTTCTTCCTCCAGGCCTTTTCTCTTCTTTTCCTTCCTTCCTGATTTAGGTTTAGGTTTGAGTGCCAGGTACCAAGTACTTTCCCAGAGGTCATCCTTCCTGTATCCCTCAGGCCTGTACTCAACCTCAGGCAGCTCATTGTTCTGGATGGGTTCAGAGGGTGGAGTTGTTTCCCTTCTCCTGCGTTCTCTTGACTCTGATAGGGAGTTGGGTCTCTGCATCAGCTGAGAAGAATGTGAGGCCTCTCTTCCCTCACTGAATGGGTCATATCTTTGAAGGCTTGCAGCCACGCTGTTGGGCTCCACCAAAGCTTGGTCATCAGCATACAGCAACAGGTAGGGCAGGTTACCAGCAGATAGTGCTTTCATTTGTTTTCTGTGGTGCTGCTGGCCAAAGTCCAGCTCCACTGACACCAGGAGATTACCCTTTTTCCGTGCCTCCTTTATGACCTGGGTCACATCTTTCATCTGCCACACCCCTTTCCTGTGGGGGTGGAAGGTCACATTGCCTAGAAATGACCCTATTGACCCAGATCTGACCTCTGACCCAGAAGAGACAGAGTGAAGGAGCAAGCTGATGGACGGAGAAGGCTGGATGGCTGAGGAACCACAGGATGGGCTTTTTAAGCGTTTACAGAACCAGGGTTTTTGATGAGGGCGCCGATCGAGCTGAAAGTGGAATGTGGCAGATAGGATAAACTCTGTGTCCTGCAGTGTTGTAAGGTTTAGTCGGTACACCATCCTGCGATCAGAAGAGTCTGCAAAGACAATCAGTCAGTGTCAGTCAGTCAGGTGAAGAACAATAAAATGAAACCTGTTTTTCATCCATAAAAGGATGCTTTTCAAATCTTCGCAAAGATTTGCCACTGCATAAACATCTGGCCAGTTTCGGAGCTCAGAAGTGTTTGTTATACCGAAAAGTTGGATTATACTGTGTATTGTATATTTTATTGTTCTGGACATACTGTACAGTGAGGGGCTATTACAAAAAATTTTCTATTATCAAATGATGAAAGCATTTGGTACTATAGACAGTGGTAACAAGCAACTGAGCCTTGTTTGAATACACATTTATACATTTCCATATAATTTATCTGTGACAATATGTTTTTACTAAATAGGATTGTCTGAAAAGAAATAATCTGATAATAAATACCTATATTAATCGAAAAGGTTAATATCTAAGAAAGGAGGACTATTGACCACATTTCCCTTTTGTGTGTTACATGACTGAGCTGTGCAGCTGGTACAAGGTGCATGCCTTGGTAGGATTTCAGAAGGTGCCCTTAAGAGGAACCAGACTCAGCACAGTTAGACAGAGGTGAGCAGACAACTACATATTCATGATGAATATTAACTTCAACAGCAGAGTTATTGTTCATTGTGTAAAAGTTCAACGGAAGTATGGATTGACTCAAGAGATATACAATACCTTGGATTCAGTCTGCATATGGAAATGCTTACCTCAGTTGCTCTTAATGCTTCCCCGTAAGGCTAATACAGCCAGCACTGTCTGCCCAGACATCAAGACATGATCAACTGTTTTAACAGATCTTACATTGTTGTGAAAACTCTCTTACATCTCTCCTTGGATTACATTCGTCCTCTGCAGTAAAAATACACGCGTGTTATGATATGCCATCTGAGAACTGTGTGGGTTATAAATGCCTGAGTTGTGTTTATAAAAACAGCATCAGACAGAGAGGAATGACTGTGTTCTAAGCTCCTGGACTCCAGGATGTGGAGTCACACATGTCGCGGAGCCACAACAGCAACAAACCACGACAGTGACCCTTTTCTGCGCGCAACTGCCGCTGAGGATTTACAGTAGTGATGCCGGACATTGCTCGCAGGGAAACGCACGCATTCTTGCGCATGTTGCGCGTCTGTCTGCGGTAATGGATCAGCCTTAGCGCACAAGAGGCACAGCTGCTGCCACAAACACAGTGTGCCCACAGCATCCCAAAATCATTTAAATGCATTCTCAGACTGTTCCAACAATAATCATGCCTATTTAGAGCGTCTGGTCGAGCAACGCAACCCCACTGAGCGCTTGCACTTTTAATAACCATTCATGGAAAAGATCAGAGGAGCTCTAAAAGTACTGCTGGAATTTATCTTTCGCTTTTTGCTGATGATTACCGATGCACTAATGGCACAAAATACTAGATGTGTTTTGGTTTTATTTCCAAAATAAAACATTCATACACATGAGCACGTTCTATGTTATGCAGGTTTATCGATGTATTCACACACCTTGACTGGCTCTGAAACTCCTGACAGTGTTTCCTTCCCTGAGGCGGTTTTCCCTGTTGTATTTCACGTACAGTTTGGACATATGCTGGGAGACCATGTCCTGATGCGGGTCACCTGAGAACGTGTCCGAGGGAGACTGGACAAAGCTCCTGTCCTGAGCGTCCGAAGAGCCTCCTTTCATGTTCCTCACAGATGCAGCACCCAAGAAACAGTTTAGCAGCAACAGACACGAGGAAATCATACTTAGAGCTGTCATGTGCATGTTGAGATCTAAAAAAAAAACTACATCCAAAAGGTGAATAGTGCAGAAAGACGCTGTCCAAAACTATCCAAGGAATCCAGACTAAATAGACTGTGCGTAAAGGTTCCACGTCTCTTCTCACTTTCCGCTTGGCGCTCGGTGAGCCGTCTCACTCTTCTGTGTCAGACTGAGAGGGATGTGGATGCTCAGTCCGGGCAACGGCAACAGTTGCAGCTACTTTTACACTTGCGCCTGTGACCACCAAATGCTTGAGGGGGTTAAACTGGAGCGGTGAGAGGTGGTGACGTATGCCGCTGTTAGCCAACGGGGTCTCTGCAGAGCACACAGCCAAGAAGTGAAGGTCATGATGCTGACCCCCCCTTCTCTCAAAGATGATGGTCTTGATGATGATGATGTCTTTCGTATGTTGTTTTGCAATACTATTCACCCAGTGTCTTTGGCACAGTGTTTCAGAAGTTGCACTCATTTGTTTAGCGCTGGTCAGAAAAGCCACTGTTGAAACTCAGAAAACTGCTTTTTTTTCCTTTTCAGGCAAAGTAATTCCACCTCACAATTTCCAGCTCACCACATTATTTCCAGTAACTGCTTTTGACATGCTCTCAGTCACACATAATTAGCATAGAAACAACTACAATAATAGTCCGACCAACCACCCAAGGGCTATTGTTAGCAACAGTTGTCCACATTTGTGTGTGTAATTCTATGTGTGAGAGAGTTTTGTAATGAAAGGCAGTGGTGTAGCTGTGAGATGAGATTCTTTTGAGGGACTGACTGTGATTTTGTTCATGGCAAACAGAACATGACCTCTGCTAGGATTGCCAGTGGTCAAACTCAGCACAGTTTTGTCTCAGGTGTGTATGCATTTTTGCATGAGTGTGTGCATGTGAGTTGTTTTCAGTGTGTGTCTCTTGTGTCTGGAGCTCCACCAACAATGCTTGTTTTGTGGAAGTGGTGGTCTCCAGCAGAGAGGCTGTAACTAGCTGGGCCTCTCGGGTCACTCTCTGCTACCACACATACACACTTGTGTCTGCACACACACACACACATGCACACAACCTACAGAGAGCTACATAGTACCTTTCTGGCCCCAGAGGGCCCCACTGGACAGTCCTTTTCACTATGCTCCACACCAGCGACAGGTCTTAAATCTAGCCTACTCTGGAGATGTGTTTGAATGTGTGTGTGTGTGTGTGATAATGGAACATTGAAGGAGTTGGCTGAAGAGGCATGCTCTGTGGTTTTGTCATTGCACACAAACACATAAATGCTTTGGCTTTTCCCATATCCATGTTGCCTTGTACTCAGCTGAAAAACAAAATATGATTAATTGTTGTGGTTATTTATTTGAATAGTTGTGATTTAGTTTTTTGTTTTGTCTTTGAACAGCACTTTGAGTAATGCATTGAGAATTTAGAGTGGAATTGGAGAACGACCACTCTGTAAATCAAAATCCCTGCACAAACAGATATTGAAAGATATACAATTGTTTCTTTAGAAGTATAATAATTTGAAAACCAACAACAATTGTCCAACAGTAAGCTGTCATTCCCTGTCATTAACAAGCAATTAAGAACCCCTTGTCATTATGACAACATGGGTGTTTCTCATTGCTGGTCTCTGAAGTAGCACAGGAGATCTTTGCATTTGACATAGACAAAGCAGCTCAAGTCATTATCTATTCAACACAGTCCATGGAGTTTGTACTGATGTTGTGAACAGACCTAACATACAGTATATGATTTCAGATAAATGGAGGGAGAGTTACAGTGATATCTGAAACCAGGACATTAGAGTCATAATAAATACTCCTGAGAGGAGACAGCCAAGCGTGAGGATGACAACATGAAATGGCTTTGACCTCTAACCCTGAATATGTAGGGCAGTGTGAGATTAATGTTGGGCATAAGCTACAATAATACTCCTCTCTCTACAATAAATGTGAGGACAACAGCATCTAGGCAAACCAGCAGGACAGAGAAACCACAGGTAAATGTTTCTCAAGAGGTCTTAATGAGGTGCATTGTATATGGCTGTCATTGCACATCATTTTAGTACAGTCCAGGTCTTATTTGTGCATTACACTGCCCATTGATCTCCGCAGCAGCACTGAACTGTGAAACCTGTTTTATCCAACTACTCGGGCGGTGTTATTGGGCCATGGTGTGTACAGTTTGTTCAGCATGGAGGTCCCCTCGCAGGGCCGTCCAAACCAAACAGGAGTTGTGTTCTGCTCTCTGTGGGAGCATGGAGCAGTGTGAGGAATTAACATGCCTGTGTGTATGTGTGTGTGTCTGTGTGGGGTGCTAGGACTGATGGTTGGTTCTGGAAATGCTCCTAGTTTAACACCTTTGCATGGTACTGGGTAAGACTTTTCTGGTTCCAGAGCTCAGCAGTCGTGTTTGAAAGATGTTTGCGAGTGGACAAATAAGATTTGGAGTAGATCAGCTATTGGTCAGGCATCCTCTAACAGTGAGTGCTGTGCACACGTGGGGGATGGACTAACTGGTAATGCCTTTCCTGCTAAAAGAAAAAGGAAATAGTTTTAACCAACTGTTCACATGTTGTGTATCCTCCAGGATGTTTACAGCTACTATAAGTGGACATTTTATGGGAGTGGAAAACAAGAGGTTACACTCTACCATACAAGAGGTCACACAGGATTGCAGGAACTTAAGGTGAAAGTGCCTGTTTTAAGACATTCAGAATCCTGTTAAGCAGACAAAAACATCCAGGTAAATCTCTTTACATCTCTTTTATGGGTCAGGTCACCCACCTTATGAAAAATAACAGGGGGAATATACATTAGCTTTTCATTGAGAGTTAGATGAAGGTTAATACCAGTCTCACAGCTACAGTACCTACATTCCAAGCCAACATAACAACTAGTTTAGCCAGATGGTGGTGCTATTGCCTACCAGCACCTCTAAATACTACTAATTAACACCTTTATCTCATTTGCTTAACAAATACCAAAATGTAAAAATAACAAGGTGTGTTTTTAGTATATGGTGTATCTATTTCAGTCTGTGCACAGGATCTGGATTACACAGTGTGTTGTCACAGTCACTAGATAATCCAAGAGTTGCTGGCCCGGTTGAAACATAGTCCAGCATGTAACCCCCAAGTTGCTCTTTCTGCACTTTATGTTACGATAACTGTCCACTGACTCTAGTTTCATATTTAGCATATAGACATAACAATGGTATTAATTCTCTTATCTAAAAGCAAAAGACCATATTTTGCAAAATGTCAAACAGTTCCTTCAGCTCCTGCGGTGTCTTGCCATGCAAGTAGTTTGGATTTAATTTATCCAAATCTTGAGACCTATGGGAAATCTTGATACCAATTTTTCCTTTAAGCTACAGTCAATTGAGGTCTAATGAAATATTTACAGAGAAGTCTAAGGATTATCCTGATCGACCATGACATTGTTTCTGGAAAGCTATTTATTATTTAAGGTTTCAATGCTCTAATCACCACAAATAATAAATCCCTTTGTACTGGGGTAGAAGTGGAACTGTCAGTGGCAGCAAATAAAACCAAAACTATTTGCATGGTTGGAAACTAGTAAGTGAGAAAACATGTTTTTGTGGTTTGGGTGAACTAATCCTTTAATGCCTATTTGTGCTAAAGAATGTCCTGGTTCAGAAGTAAGACTGATTGGCCTGATACCAAGGTACAAGATGCAAGTGTCAAGTAAACACAGACTGCCTACAACTGGAGACTCATGGTTTTTCCCGGGATTCAGCCAATCTAAAAGTCTGAATGTGAGTGAGAGTCTGTTTTATGCGTCTGACTGCGGAGACTATAGTTATGCTAGGGGGTGTGACTCTTTGACCTATTCACATGGTTAATAAAACATTCATAGAAGCAGAGGAATGTTATGGTTTTTTGTGTGTGTGTCTGCGGATGCATGTACAGACAAACGTGTGTGTGCATGTGTGAGATAGAGGGAGAATGTGTGTCTCTGTCTTTGTGTCTGTGATGTTGGGCCTCCTGCAGTGACCCCACGGAGTGCACCATTCGGTCCACAAACAAAGGGCCGGCTGTTCCTCCCAACTTCAACCGTGGATTGCTCCAACACCACCAACCGTTCACCGCTGAGCTAACCAAATATTTCCCTTTCTGCCCCGAATTTGTATTAATGAATAGTTTTGTAATGTGGGGTTTTCAACTCTGGCTCTTTTTTGTTGATTGAGGACTCCTGAACACACAGGTGGCCACGTTATCTCAGAAGGTAGGACAGGACATCGTGTTTTAATTAAGGTTAAAAACTCACTGATAGTTTCACCTCATATGACATCTTGAGTTTTGCATTGCAAAAGCTGGAAAAAATGGGCCTCTGTGGGAGTATTATTTTATATTGAATTGCCATTTAATCTGATTCAGATTTGTCTGGGTTCACAAATCTGTTTTCACAGCTCAGTGCAAGGCAGAGAAAAACATTATCACATAATACACAGACCTAGTATTGTGCTTAAATTCTCAGTGACCGGTGTGAGAAATATGGAGGGTTTTAATTCTATAATTAATACCAAGGACTGACAAAGAGGACAAAAAACTACTACAAATAGTAAGTACACATAAAGTGCAGTTATGATACAGAATGGGGGAAAGGACAACTTATTTTTATAGCACTGTAATACGCATTGGTGCACTGACATTCATACTGAATTAAAACATTTTAGTAGCAACATCGGAGGATGATTATCTTACAGAAGATTACATTCCTTATTACATTTCTAATATTTTTGCTACATACAAGTCTGGGTAGAGTCTTTTTTTTTTGATGCACTGTCCATGAGACAGGACCCCCATACTGTCATGTCTTTAAACACAGACACTGACTGAGTATTTTCTGAACTCAGCTCAAACCACTTGACAGGAGGGTTGATTTGTGATTAAGGAAAATAAATGGTTTGTGTGTGTTTCAAATACTTGAAGGATTTATGTCCTTTCCCAGGTCAGACATACAGCTTCAGTTCTGTGTCTCTCCATCACTCAATGGCCACATTATTCACAGGCAAAAAAAGATACCAAGCAATTCAACTAATAGCTAATAGATTATTATTTTTAGTCTGAGCAAACATCAAGTACCATGCCACCAAATAATTGCCTGCATAAAAGCATTTTTATAATACCATAGAAGTGTTGTTCACCAATTACTACGTGTCTTTTCATACATAGTAGTCTCAAGGTATAGTCTTATTTTACACACAGTAGTAGGCACTGATGTCACTGAGTGTGCAGTGTGAATGGGGAATGCAGAATAATCTAGAGAGAGTGTGATTTGAACTGTGATTGGTGGTGTTGTGTTTATTCTGACGCCCATGGTATCCATTACAGGCTATGCTGTGTGCTGCTACTTCCTGAACACTTCCCATAGGCCGGTGACCTTGACCTCCACACGCTGTCGTCAAACCCCTTTGGGCTGCAGCCAGGATGGAGGAAATTGCACCGGGAGATTGATTGGCTAAATCCTTTAATTATTTGGATTTCATAAAGGGGCCTGAGTGACTTTGCCTTCGGTAGTTCACTGTGTCAAACAAAGTTATAAATGTTCAGCCTCCTTGATCACACTGTGTTTTTCTTTATTTTCGTAAATTCAAGTGAAATTTGAGGTTTCATTTGAGGTCTGGGAATTGCGGCAGGTTTCACAATATTGACAGAACACAGAGACAAAACACTTGGGAATGAACTTTAGTGTTTTAACTGTAAAACAAATCAAAGTGCACTGATTTGTCACTTCCTCCTCACTTCGTATTTCTTGAGTTCTGAGATGCATGCAGAAGAAATACTAGTTCTGAAGTGTATTTCTTCAGTTGGATGTGATAATTTTGTTCATGCATGAATAGGTGTTTTAGCAGAATGTGATATGCCCACACACATTCAGTACAATATCCTGCAGAGATTTACACAGGGTTTGTTTCTGTTGGGCTGACTTTTACCCGATGGCCTCGAGGTTCCTCAAAAATCTAGCTACCCCAGAGCTCCAGCTCTCTAAAGAAAGCAGATATGTAATACGTGTCGGGAATATGATGGCAGGGCCTTTTCATAGCTTGATGGATCTGTCAGATTGACCCTTGCTCTAATTTGCTTCTGTCTCCATCATTTAGCAAAGCAATGTGTGATATTTCCCAATAAATGTACCCTCATAGTAAAGTAATAACTGTGATAACTATTTCCCGTTAGTGGGGGTTCAGGCGTCCTGTTGCTCTAAGGGTTCTAATTGGATGTGATCGTTGCTTTGGTGATGTCATGTTAGTAGGTTTCAGGAAGTGAAAAGCCCAAAAGTGGTACGTGACTAATTACTGAAAGCCAGGAAATCAGAGATTGAACAGAAACATGTTATATTTTCAAGTCGCGGTGAGTCGGTTTGACATTTCATGATTTTGGCAAACGTTTGCACAAGAGCAAACATTTCATCCACTGGAGTCTATTGTAGGAGCCTGTTGTAGGTCAACCCCAGAGCAGCGGTAGCCAATTTCACAGGAAGGCAGATTCAATTAATATCAGTGGAAGCCTTTTGTTGATAGCTTCCTGGTTTTCAACAAAATGAACTCTAGGCTTTCATTATTGCTGTCATTATGTCATGAGACTAGAAGACAAGAGGAAACTTTTTTTGATTAACACAAAGAACCAGAAGCAGCACAACATATTAAGTAGAATGCAAAAATGTTTTTGAAAAATATTCAGAGTGCTGATGCTGCATGGATACTGTTAAATGAATTCAATCGTGCACAGTGTAATTGCAGTAATATGCAGTACGGGAATATGTTATCAAATTGGTGAAACCAAAAGTAATGTCCATTAATCTGTCACTGTGCTACTACCAGTTTACCGATTTACCACAGTGTCCCATCTCGCTTTTTCGTCACTTCTTTTCCTGACCACTCTGAATGTTTTTCATTCTACTTTACTTTGATTATTAGCTTTTTAGTTGTGATAACTGACACGTCTGCTACTTGTGTGATGAATGATAGAGAAATCCTATGAGGAATACAGAAGACTGTGTACATAGAAAAGACATTGGCTGCTAAAGTTTCAGATGTTTGACAACTATATGACCACTGTCAAATGTCATGTTATCTTACTTTTATGGTCCAGTGCAACCTATATTGCTTCATGATTGATGGTGCCAGTTTACGTTATCATAGCTTTTGCACATAGAAAATAAATATTATTTATGACTGGTTACAGATGTGGTGGTCACAAGCTGTTACCATTTAGTCTCCGTGTAAACTGAAACCTTGTTGAAGTCCTTGTTCAGAATCTTTCTGATTCACTAAGTATTTTTCTGAAATGAATGGACTTTCCGTCCTGACGTGGTGGGAATAGCAGGGAAGCGGTGTCAGATGTTGCAGCGTGTGTGTGTATACTCACTGTGTACATGTATGATTGTATTGCATACATGCTTCTAAGGCCAAGGCCATGGACCATGAGGTCTTCACATAATGTCTGTTGTTTAACCTTTAATACAATCACAGACGGACTCCACAATCCACCCATTCAACTTAAAAGTTTTATCCCCAGAAAACGTGTTTTCAGTAGGCATGATCACACCAAAGTATGCTTTTCAATAGAGATGTGGGGCCATATTACGGAGATAAAGCTGTAAGAGGAGTGCACACTGGGTCATGACAGTGTCAGGGGTGAGACGTGCGGCACACACCAGAATATGTCTACTTACACCCACATCTGCTGTGTCACACAAAGCTGTTTGTTCCCCAGCCACGGGCACTTCCATTCAGGACCCAACCCTTCTCCGGTGCATCCCAGGTCCAGAGAGGATTCCTCCCTCGTGGGGTGACTAATGCTGAATGACAGGCAGACACTGAGCAAAGCTGCTCCTGGAAGCCCTCCTGTCATAGTTCAGAGGGGCAGAGAGGAGGCGATAAGTGGAGAGACAGGAGCAGCATGCCCTGTCTGGACCTAGGCCAAGGATCAAGGATCAGACAGCATGGCTGGACTTTATTAGCTTCATCACAGACAATACATGCTCCACAGTGGACCTCCACTATTGCCAGATTATCTCATCTCTCTTTACAGCCCTGTGGCCCAGAGCCAGGCCACACTGGAGTTCTGGAACAAGGAGGTGAAGAGATGCCTGGTAAGTAGAAGCTGGGTCTGGTCTTCACAGGTTTGTCTTACACACTTACTAATATAGAAACTGACTCCTGCCTACCCAGAGTATCAACACAAAATTTCAGTTTTATGCTTTTTAGAATATCAACCCCCATTCACATGGGGATGTTTATGTTAGCTTGATGAGCCATGAAGGCAGCAGGCATGAAAAGATTTCACAAAACATATATCATGATTGAGTGAAGGTCTTTTGCTGTGAGAGGGAAAGCATGTTTGTGCATACATGTAAGCTTCTGCATTTGTGTTTGTGATATCCTGTCCTTTAAAAATCACCCTGCATGTCTTTCAATTCTGTGCCAATTCGTGAGCAACAAATGGAGTAAGCTCTGACTCCCATTTAAATGTGCCTTTAAAAGCTGCTTATATTTGTTATATAAAGTCCAGGACAATATGTCATCATATACGATATATACGGCAGCACACTTTGTCCCATGTTACCCATTCTGAATAGAGCCAAGGAAAACACTTTTTTTGGTCTGGACTGCTCCTCTGAGCTTCTCTATTTGTTTCCCTATTAGTACACTTGGTGAAAGGAGGGAATTAACATCAGGAAAAACATATTAAGGTTCTTTTTCAGACAGTAAAATTAATGCTTTTTTCTTGATCTGCTAGGCAACTTGTATTCGGTCATATATTTTTGCAAGATTGTCTGTTTAAAAATACAAAGTACGATTTATCAGAAAATGCTGGAAAATATTTTGCTGAACTATTGCTCACCTCTGCTATAGACTCAAGAAACATCGCAGCTGTATGAAACAAATCAAGATTTTTGTTCAATCATTTGTTGAATGGGACACGCTACAAGGAGAGAACTACTCCAGGGGAGGTTATGAACTCAGTAATTAAGTTTTATCTTGGTTTAACGCTGCTTTGATGTCTGACTGTTGGTTTCAGTACAACAGTGAAGTTAACGTTTAGGAAGTGCTTTGGGATCTCTGTGGTCTGCGCCTTGAGGCAACCTTTACACTGAGCAGGGCCCGGCACTGGAGCTCAATGGCACTGATTGCTTGTGTGCGCTCTGAGTTCAGCTTGATGTGATGGATGAATGGAGGGCACAGAGTGGCGGTCTGGGCCCGATTGTGTTTCTCCTCAGTCACCACATTGCCAATACAAACCTGGACAGGCAAAGACAAACAGGAGAAAGGCCAATAAGTCACTCTCCCTCTCAGAAGAATGGACTATGGTCACAAGCACTTACATATAGCTTGTTAGGTTGTGGCAGGACATGATGCATTCTGCAAACTAATAACTGGTCATTTAGCTGCTTTCCAAACAATCACACTTATAGCAGTTAGGGTCACGGGCCAAAGTATATCCATTCAGTTTGTAAACGGCAAATAAAACCTGCTTTCACGTACCTTCATGTTTGAAGTTGGGACTTTGAGTTGCCTTTGACCTTTTCCCCCTCGTCTTCATTGGGTTCATACACTGAAGCTACAAGCAATCTGATATTCTGCTTTACATCTCTCATCATATCTCAAAATATCATTAAAATTGTTTATGTTTATGCAATTATTTCCTTTTGTTATGGAGCCAGAAGAATAGTTCAGTGTTCTAATATTGCATCTTCAAACATGTTCCCGTAAATCCTGAAATGCAAATCATAGACCCAGAGGATTTCTGTGGTGCCTTGAGGTCTGAGTGCAGTTTTGATGGGGTGAAATTCAAAAGAATAATCATGGTTTTGGGGAATGAAAACTGAAACCATAGCCAAGCAGGATCCTCTCTGAAGTGCTTCCGTATGCCTCCTGAGTCAAAAGGCCTATGATTTTGTTGTTCAGCTGGTGCAGTATGTGTTCTGAATTCATATCATTCCTATTATTATCCACCCAAATCCACCTTATTATGTCAGCCTCTCCTTGTTCTACTGAAATTGTTTCAATGAAGCTTAAAAGTGGTACACTTAATTTCAAGCCCCATCCACAACAGTAAAGAACTGTTATTGTGGCCCCAAGGCCTGCTCCTGAAATAGCACTCAAAGTGTCTGCTTTAATAGCAGAGATCAGTGTAAGAGTCTTTGAAAACAGAGCAAGTCCGTAGCTCTGCAGTTTGTCCGACCACAACAACCAGCTTGTGGGGGATGATCCATATGGAACCAAAATGTGTTCTGGGTATTTATGCTGCTTGACTCCAAATTTAAGTTTAATCAAAATGTATACTGGCAAAGACAAGCCACACATAAGACCTAATGAAATGTGGAAATTTTTCTAATTTTCTTCATAGAAAAACAATGATACAATAATAAAACTTAAAAATCAAATTAATCAGATTTAGAGATTTTTCAACCAAATTACAAAAAGAAATAGTACATACTGTATTCTTTCTCATTCTTATCAATCTATAGCTCTGCTGGGTATAATTTGCTCAGAGTTTGCAATTAAGGACAGCAACTATGTCTAAAAAAATGAACCCAACACAATAACACGAGAAAGATTACATAAAATATATAAACTGTCAAGCTCAAGAGGGCAGTTTTGAAAGCTACAGAGGGTCGTACAGTAGAAAAAAAATATTTAGGT
Source organism: Ctenopoma multispine (assembly GCA_034779795.1). Lineage (NCBI taxonomy): Eukaryota > Metazoa > Chordata > Actinopteri > Anabantiformes > Anabantidae > Ctenopoma > Ctenopoma multispine. Next base: position 9,872,427 of record JAUYWH010000007.1, on the reverse strand, counting down.
TAAGTGGTAAAAGGTCTATAGTCAGGTTTGTTTTCCTTTTATGGCAACATTTTGAAAACCAATATAGTTTAAAGCTCAAATTATTAGAAGATTATTGATGGGTGCAAATAAAAAAGAGTAACAGAAAACACGGGGGACAAACAGAAGAGGAAAACACAGCAGCAGAGTTTGGTAAAGGGCCAGAGGACCAAGAGGAATGGGATCCACTCCCTCTTGTGTCCTTTATAAATCCACATGGCGCATGAACAGCTGTTTTGACAGCCCTAAAAGAAGTTGCCCAATAGCTTTTGGACACTAAATCGTCAGAAAATGTGTCTCTTGTTGTCAGTCTGGCATAGCCACATCTCAAGCAGCTCTCATCTCTGCAGCATTCCACTACTATTGTGAATAATCATACGGGTGTGTGATGAGCACCAGAATGCCTTTCTTCTGAAACCTGGCTGCAGCACGAAGCCCGGGAGGAAGGAAGTGGACTTTTATTTTTCCAACTGTGAGACTTTAAGGAAGATGACAGCTGACAGATGCCTCACTCTTGGCGGCAACTGGTGCTGTTTGAGGACTTGGATTTGAGAGCAGGGTGATGCTCATCAACCACTTGTCATCGTCTACTTCACAGAATACAGCTGAGCCAGGTCTGGAGGGTGTGCAGTGTGTCATTTGGCCTGAAGAAAATGAGATGCCATGTCCTTTATTTTCAGACTGTGTTGCCTTTTATGTTATTTCTGCTTCAGAATCAGCATCTTTCTGGAAAGGACTTCATGGTGAGTGGATCATCGAGACCATGTGAGTTCCCATGGAATGGTTGCTCCAAAAAGATAAAGAAAGTAGTTCAGCTGTTTCATTTTCTCACTTTACCGCAGCAAGGCTCTCACATGACATGACCCACAGTTAATTTGGATTCCTGAAACCCCAAAGCCTTCATGTTATTGTTTCTTTGTGTTTTATGTTCTTTTTATTTTGGTGGAGCGGCTATTGAGTGGAGGAGCTTTATCTGCCCTGCTTGCCTGCTGGGGAGATAAAAAACCTGTGGTGCTGGGGCTAATGAGTCCAGCTTGTTGATTTATTCCACCTTGAGATCCAAGTCCTCCATGTCCCTGTCCAAGTCTGTTCCATTCATTCTCTTCCTCCCTTGTTAGGTCAATGGTGCAGGAAGAAGTAGATGAAGTCGTTATTATTATTTTTTTAGCACAGGCTGTTTCTCTCAAACACACACACACACTTACTCTGGCCACTCTTACCAGCTGGCAGCCTCGGACTGTGGAAGAAGAGGGCTTTGTGATTGAGAGCGGCCTGCTGAGCATGCTCTAAACACACCCACGGTGCTTCAGGGGAGAGGAGCTGGGAAAGGAGAGGCCTGAGAGAACACAGAGATCTCAAAACAGCAGCCAGTGACCCGGCCTGCTGCTAACACTTTACATTATCTCCCCAACACACAATACACAAGGGAGGGAAAGATTCCAGTCACAGGACTGGACATTCTTCAGCAGGATCTACTGTAAGAAATAAGACTTATAAACACTAAAGGAGAAGGTAACCTGGCTGCTGAAACTGGGTCTAGCTGCAAAAGTCAACCAGAGAAAGTTGTGTAAATTGTGTGTGCCATTATTGAGCAGAGAGGGAGAGAAAGAAAGAAAGCCTGGGGTTTGCGGTTTGACAGACTTCTATAATGTGTGGGGCACCTCGACATCTAAAAGCAAAGCCAAATAAACTGAGTGTTGGTGCCAAATGCACAACTGGATTTCAAAAAGGCTTTATACATTATTCAAAGATAAAAGAGCACATAACATGTCAGAAGAGAAAGAATAATAAACTTCTGGCAGGAGCAGGACTGAGAGTAGCAGAGAAAAGCCTGTCAGTCGCCGTGAGTGTGTGTGTGTGTGTGTGTGTGTGTGTGTTTCTTCAAAGATTGATGAGGTTGTCGTCTTTGGTGGTATAATGGTATCATGGTAACAGCGTAATAGTGTAATAGAGTTAAGATTTGCACTGGGAGGTAATGGCTGTCAGATGTGGATGTGGCAAAATCCAACAGGTGTGCCATGCCCGTCACCACAAATCTATTCTTGTCAGATTAATTAGTGGTAAATATAGATCTGCTGAATCAATAGTGAGCCTTTAATTGAAAACAGCTTCGTGGGTTGCAGCCTGTAAAGTCTGAAATGACTGACAATGTCAAATCTTAGTAGAACTGTAGAGCAGAGTTGTGTGTGTGTCATGATATTAGTTCAGTCAGTCATCCTGTTGTTTCTCTGCCAAGATGTGAATAGTGTTCATCACACCATAGTTAAACAAGATATTAGAACATAAATGATGAATTATTTATCTAAAATATGATGCTATAGTTCTAAGAGGGAGCCTGGTGACATATTGTTAATATGAGGAGCACCTTTTTTATTATGGATGTTCACATTTTTAATAAAAAATGTACTATTGATTAACTATTGATTAGTCTAGCCTTAAGGTTCAGTTAAAATCTGAGAAATACTATGAAGCTCATTGAAAGAGCAAGAGTTTCTGTGGTATTTTCCATTTTTCATAATGTACATGTTTTTGTAGTGTTTTTTCTGTGCTGCCTTTAATTAAATTGTGAGAAAAAAAATATTAACTATTTGCTTGAGTTGTGAGCATATAGTTCGGGATTATAGTTCTTCTGATTGAAAGGCTATGATCCTCCAATTCTAGTTAATGAGACAAAACTTCTTTCTTACATGCATTCAAATCACAGGTGAGAAAATTGTTGCTTTTTTCTAGTTACCCATCAGCTGCCAAATGATCCACGATATTCCATGACACAGTTCTTCGGCTAGTGTGTTTTCTGGACGCGTGACATTGTGGAAAGTATTAGTACTGAGATGCTGGATGTCAGCTTCAATACATTTAATCCAGGAGTTGTAAATTATGAGCAGCAGATGCCAATCTTTCTGTTTATCTAAAATTCCATGTTTGGCAAGAACATCACCAAAATGCTACCGGGATGATTGTCTCCTAGACTGCAGTGTCAGAAGCAGTTGAGTTTCACTACCTCTGGTGGTTTCCATTCACTTTCAGGCCAACTTTTTTTTTTTTTCTAGAATGTGAAATCAAATTGTAAAGGTTTTTTCCCTTCTCTCGTTAAACAAGATTCTTTGTTTAAGTTTCTAGTCCATGTTACCTCTGGGGTCTTTATCTGGTAAACAGCAGAAACATTAAAATCAGTGGAAAATGTGCCTCACAATGTTGGTGAGCTCCATCTCCCTTTGCCCGCTAATGTGCAAAGGTATTCAACATTACACCCACATCAGCTGGAGACCCTCGATTAAACAACATAAAGACACAAGTATATGGGGAGCACACTGTGGATCTAACAAAAGACAAAAGAAATGAATAAATAAAGATGCAAAAACATTTTTTACATACTACGGTTGAAAACTATAAAATGAGCTGCTATGCTCCAGATAGTTGACGTCTTAATGATTCAAATGAATCTAAACAACCTGTCGACATCCTGCGTGGTTTTATCTTTGTCCAAGAGAAGCAGAAATTAGCATGCCTCACTCTCTCTGGGTGCATGCATGTCACTGTCTATTAACATGTACAAGTGCTGGTGACTGTGTGGGTAGAGGAAAAGGATGTCGAGGAAAGCCCTGCTGAGGTGTTCTCTCATGGAATCCCCCTCCAAAGCTGCTAACTTGTTAGAGTTTCCAGCCACTTAAGGAAACTGTGTTAGTTTTATATACACACACACATTCCGGCTCAGGCACATAACAACTTAGACAAATTATATGTCAGACGTTTTCTGATGAAAACAAGGCATTAATGTTCTTAAATGTTGTTCATTTTGTCTTGGTTCATAATTGAATTCTCGTGTCTACATAAAAAGCGTCTACGTAGACCAGACTGTTAGTGCCATGCTCTGCAAAGTAAAGGAGTATGTTAGGAGAAAACTGTGAACACTGAGAATAAAAAGAATAGGCCTCTTCATGTGTTTTACAGCCCCTGTTGTATTAGCACAGGCCCAGAGTGGTCACAGATCGGTAACAGTTGCATGGCTACGGCTGATTTCAGTGGTCTGATTGATGATCTTCAGTAATGATTTCCATGTCTCATGCTGTGAGGTTCACTAATTGTTAAACAGACCTCAGAATCAACATGACAGGCTTTCGACTGAGGACTATCTGTTAGTTTCAGCAGACCTTGGATGTGTTAAGTACTAAGTACTGTATGTATGTATGTATGTATGTGTGTGTGGATTTCTGGCACATATGGGGAAAGAAGAAGATGAATTTATCAAAGTGTTTTTGGCTGTCAGCTCATAGCTTCCTTGACATGTGTGGGAAAATGTCAAGAAGTTAGATTAAGGTCATATGCATACACCCACACACACACAGACACACACACAATGACACACATAAAAAAAAAACTTAATAAATGCCCACGCTAGCATTAAAACTTAATAAACAGTGATTAATAACTGTTCATACAGACTTTATATAACTCTGATAAATTAAGCTTTAAATAGGAATTAATCATTTGTGTTCCTGCACACACGCACCTTAATGGCAATTTGCATCCTTAATGCCTCATGGGAGAATGAAGATATTTAACTGTCAACAAATCCCCGGGTACCAAAGAAGCTTTGTCTTCCCCTGCGTGTGCTCTTGCTTTGCAACATCAGAAATAAAAAGAAAAATGTCATTCTCTCTCACACATTTGCATAGAAACACAGCTTCAAATTAAACGTGCTCTCAAATTATATTCTGCAATATCCAGAGCTGTCAGCACTGCTCTGTTCACACATTCCACCGGACGTTTATTCCACAGTATGACTTCGATGAACACATAGTCGTTATACACATTCATAAAAATCACACATTACAATAACAACCTGTGCTTCTAGACATACACATCTCTATTGTCACCAGTCTCTGGCACGGTCCTGCTGCCCTCTCTTTGTGCTTTGAACAACATCTTCCCGTCTTTAAAGAATACCTCTGATGGGCCTCTTTGACATGTATTGTTTGTGCAAGAGAATTTAGAACCTCAGCCCCTGGCCTTGGCCCTCATCTACAATCCGACCATAGGCAGAACTGCCACTGTGACTAATGCCTTATAGACCTGCCTCTCTCAGAGTGTGTGGGTACATGTTTATGTGTGTGTGTATGCGTCAGAGAAAGAGAGAAAGTGTGACTAATGCCTACAGAATGGTATTTATACATTAGGGGGCCATTAGTATTTTAGGCTCCTGTGTGGAGCAGCAGGGAGTGAGACAGGCATTGTCGTGGCCCCCATCATCCCTATAACAGGCAGCTACCACTATTCCACACAGAGTCATTTTTTAGGATGTTAGAGAAACAAACAACATCTGTCTGTATATTGACACATACTATAGTAAATGAACATGCTACAGTAAATAAAATAGTGATTAGATGCTGCGTGATGTTGCTTTATGTACGACTTTAGATTTCACATATGAAATCACCATGTTTTTATAATGTTTAAAACACATTCCTGTTGTCTGGAACTTGTCAAGATGTTTCACTGTGAGCATTTTGGTTTCAATGTTGGTGTGACCAGACCCCCCCAACATCCTATTTAACAAAAGACAGGTCACATGTTTACTGATGTGAAACACATCATGGAGATAATCTGGCTGAGACAGAGATATGAACACTGATTTAATCACTTAAAATTTCCTCAGGCAGCACTTCAGACAGAAGTCACCAGCACAGTATGTGTACATACACATTGTATGGGTTTTTATTCCCAGCACTAGACAGTGAGATGCAGTGAGGGCTTTGGATAGAAGCTCATCAGGAGGAGCAAGGACTTGAACTCAGTCATATTATGTTGGTACACTTGGTTGTTTTATTTTTCAAAAATGTGTCATCAGGGCTTTGCAAAGACATGAAAGGATGTCTCAGAGCATAAATGTTCAGGTGTTTTGGTATTTTTGTATCAAACACAGTTAGGTAGTGCACCAAGGCCAAGGATTGCCCTTCACTGGGCGGACAGTGTTGGAAGACCCAATAAGTGTGTGTGAGAGAAGCAGTAATGAAAGGTGTAAAAATATCATACCGCTCCAAGATAAACCTTCTCTCCCACAGCCTGACATTTACAGAGGCCTGGAGCGTGGGAGTATGTGAGGGGGTTGCCCTGCACCGCGCACGCTCTGTGTGTGTGTGTGAGGTTTCCCTCCATCTAAGAGAAAAGCTCCATTGATTTAAGCTGGTGCCCCTGTCCCTGTGTCAAGTGCAGACCAAGGTCAGAAAGAAACTCTGGGATTTTCCACAGGTTTACAGTCGTATATATGTGTGTGTTTGCGTGTTTCCCTTGTTTGCATAGAAAGGTATGACGTTTTAAAATGTGTGAGTCATGTATAATTGAGAGGGGAAATCTGTTTTCATGCTTCTGAAGGAATCTCAGATTAACAATACGCAACAATGAGTTGTTGCCTATTTGCTATGCTGATCTGAGGCTCCTCCTTAGCACACTGCTTTTGCAGACTGTATTGAAAAAATTGAATCATTAAACCTTTTTGAATAATACTAAAAGCTTGTGAGGTAAGATTTAACTGCTAACACTGAGAGGAGTAAAAAAACAGGTGTTGTAACGTAATGACAGCCAGGCCTCTTAGCTCCATCTACTGGTATCTCCACCAAATGAAAAGAATCACAGTAATTGAACGAGGTTTGTTACGTTGCATTGTTAGTGTTATGACAAGTATGAAACCAGGTTTTATTTTAAGTCAGACCTTCTCTTATTCATTCTCCCTAATATATACACACTCTTCAGACATGTTGAGACATGGACCATCATTATATTCATCATTAGAGACACTTGATGCAAATAATTTTTACACCAATATAATTTTAGCGGAATACACAACACATGCAATGGAATTTTTCATTTAATTGCTGGACGTTATTTAGTGCATAAATTCAACACTTTTAAATTAAATTAAATACAATAAACACCAGGACCTTTTGCCAGAGGACTAAACCTTTAGCAACAGTAAATGTGCATGCTGTTTGAGTTTGTTAAAAAGATAGAAAAAAGGTTTTGCATAACCTTAAACCATTGCATAAACCATCTTTTTTGCTGTGTATGACATTTTCATGTCATCAGTTTCACCCTTTAACCATCTGCCCTTTTTTCAGCTTGCCACTCTTTCCAGCAGGCCCCCCGCCAGAAACCTGTCAGGTCAATAAAATATGACCTTTGGCAGTGTACATCTGATAAAGTTCCTCACTTTACGTGATGACAGCCTATATAGTCATTTACTAAGCTTCAATAAAGGAGCACTCAGCTCCTTTAACTCCTCTGGCTCAGTGGTTTGTGACAGGCAGGCAAGTGGAGGAGCAGACCAGTCAGTGACCCGCCATGGTTGATGTTCATCACAATGACACTGACCTACTTAACTGCCATCTCCTCCTGGATGTCAAAGAAATCACTGCCTGACATTTGGAGAAAAGCTTGGTGAATATTAGTCAGGCATGAAAAATAAGCTGCTCTACCACTGATAACAGAAGCTACTGGCTAAATAAAAGAGAAGAGACAAATGACTCCAGTGGGTTTCACCCAAGCATTATCCTGCATCAGATTGGTGTTGTCTTTCAGTAGGTAGGTTAATTTGCTTACTAAGTGTGCTCAAAGCATACACACACACCTAAGTAGAGGCCATCAAAGCTAACGTCTCAACTTGAATCAGACACAGATTGATGGTGGTGAGGCAAAGAAGGCTCCTCCTCCGCCTTCTTGGAAAAGAGGCAAATGGTGGAGGCAGTGACCCAGAGTAAAGGTCTCATCAGTGCCTGTCCCCGTCTGAGGCCCCTCTGCCTGTCAAAGTCACATTTTAATCGCAAACATAATTTGAATTTACACTAATGAATACAAATGACTCCCAGGACTCGACAAGCTGAGAGTAATAAATTATTATCGCTGCTAACAATCGCATTTCTGAAGCCCTTTTTCAATTAGTCGCCCCTGTGGAGATGATGGTGGAGCACCAGCCCAAATGAAGACAAACGATGCCCCTTGCAACGCTGTACGTCTGCTCCTCTGATTTAATAGCTTTCAGGAACATCTTCGATGTGACGAGGCGTGAGCCTTTTTTTTTTTTTTTATATCTCCAAGCAGAGCTAGATGAGAAAGTCACTTAATTGAAAGCAGGTGTTATTCAACCTTGCTCTAGTGTTGCATGTGATTTAGAGAAGACCGTCCTTGCCAGTCAGTGAAACAGATCATTCAGTTCTCAAAGTGGGCATTGTGCTGCACGTAGCAGTTTTCATAGTACTGCCCATTAAGTTTTTTTCAATATACTGCACAATTTTAACCAAAAATACACAATGTATGACATTATGAAACTTATCAAACATTACTAAAATTCAAGAGACTATTTAATGAGCACACATTTGCATTAACATTATTTAATTTTGCATATGTATGTATTTATTTACTTCTGGTTGCCAAAATAGCCCCTAGCCAATGTTGATTCAGTTCCTTGTAGGGTTGTTTTTACAGTACAGTCTGTAGTAGTTCACTCATGTAAAGAGCATCGTTTAAGACTATTGGCAGGTGTTCCTTTGCTCTGGTTTCTTCGAGAAGTCACATGATAATTACAGTGAATTATAGTGGTAGAAAAAACTTTCCTGAGTTTTGTTTATGGATTCAGTACTTGCTGATCTACAGAACACAAAGGCCCAAAATACAATACTGTCCAACTACTCCAACCTACAAGATAGTTAAACAAATAAGTGAATAAATAGCCGGTTAAAATTAATCGGTTGCATGCTGACATGTAGATATTTAGACAAAATGCTCCACGATGCTCTGTATCCTTTCACTGCATTCTTAAAATGTTGGCACCTAGTGTTTGTACCGCTGTCAGCGGGCATGTGTACATGTGGTGCCCATCAACAAATGCGTTCTGTTTCCACTTAACATAAAAACAAAGTATTGAGACCAAATTAATAATGCCTCTTGCAACAGGGCCTTATTTTGTGTATTTTGACCACTACAAACTAAATCCTATCTATCACACACATCATGGGGGGGGGGGTGTCTCTACAGAGCTCAAGAAATAAATTGAAGTTGAACCTTAACCAAACACAATAGCACATATCAGGAAAAATGACTATTTCACTGGAAAACTAGTCTTTGAAAATGAAATCCTTTTCATGAAGTGCCACTGGATGTAATTCTAGATGCTACTTGCAGCTCATCACAGAAAACCCAACAGTAAGCCCAGCAAACTCTTCCCATGACCGACTTAAGATAATTACAAGTGAACATACGAGAGGAGGCCATAATCATAATCGGCTTCTTTTGAGCACTCTGTGGTTTTTGGAAACTGGAAAGCCACAAAAGTGACATTCTGCTCTGAGAGCGGATGAATGGCTCTCTGTGTCTCTGTCAATTGGCTATCATCAAGGAGGAGTCTGTGAAGTCAGCTTACAAAGGGGACCGGTCAGCAACAACTCGGAGAAACACATTAATGCTGATTTATTTTCCTTCCATCGTCTCCATGGTGCTCTACATGTGCTATTTTCACAGAGATAAACACAAATTTAGTGAAGAAATTTTAAGAGTTGGCAAAAACATGGACCTGCTTGTAAAACTCACCTGCTTTAAATCATCCACAGGGCCATCGCAATGAATCACATCACATACACTAAGTACAATAAAGGTACTACTTAATGTTTCTGTCAGTGCCAGAGAGCTGATCTGTAGCATCTTTGGTATAACTGTGTTAGCTTATCCTCACTGTTCTCACAGGTCTTTGTTATGCCAACCTGCCAGATCTTCTAGTTTTTATGAACGCTCTTCGCTTTGCTAGTTCTTTTTAATCTTGCTGGTTGATCAGCAAACACGAGCTGGAAGAATTCATCTCTGTTTTTCTCAGAATCCAAATGGTCTATGACAGGGGCCTATTTTGCAGGGTAATAATTCTCAACCCTCTTGAGCTGCAGTGAGACAGCAGCAAAAGAGTCATACTTCAACCTCTTCAACCCTTAAAAACCTTTCAGGGGAATCATTATGCACTGTGTGTAACCAAACCGTATCTGAACCTAGAGATCCTGGAGCCTACAGTGGGCTAAAATAAAGGACATTTTCAAGAATTTAAACTAATGTTTCAACCATAAATAGTTTGGAGATGAATATTTAATTCTGTGTAAGCAGGCTGCTTCACATGTTTCAGAGACGAATTGTAACAAGCAGATACTTAATACTCTATATACACATACTGTATATAATCAATATATGAAAATGTCACACTGTGTGAAAAAAATGTCATGGTCATGTGTGTTGAGAGTTTGTGGGAGCACATAATTTGTGTGCTATTTTTAATCAGTACACAAAAAAGGAAAACAGGGTTGTGCCTGTGTCACTCTCTGAGCCCAGTAGAGAGTATTTACTGAGAGAATATGAGCTCATTTCTACACTTTCCTCAGGCCTTTAAATCACACTCTGACTGAACGACCTTCTGTTAATGGCTTTACCACCAACTACATCCTCCCAATTACTACATTAAACTGTAAATACAAGCTGCAGAGAATATTTCCTAGCCTGATCCTTTGATGCAGCTGTTATCAGCTGACACTGGCGCTCACCTTTGAGTCAGTGAGCCAGTCAATCATTCTTCTGTTAACTTGTGGTTAGAAACTAAAAAGGCAGCTGTTTAATAAGATGATAAACAACCATGAATTGAGATGGGCCCTGGATAACCAAGTAGCTGTTGCTATTACTAAGAGGAATACTAAGGTCTGAGTTGGAGAGCAAGGAGAAATAGGAGGGTGGGTCACTTTGGGTTTGTGTGTGTATGTGAACGGGCTGGTTGTAGAGATGCATGTACAGTGTACAAGGGCAGTAGGAGTAGACAGAAAGAGAGAGTTAAGACAAAGTGAGGGAGTAAATCTGCTCCTTGGCTTTCCCCAGCGTCAGGTTTATGTGTGTGGAGCGTGCAAGTGTTTCCAGGAGTTTCCATGCTGTCACAAAGGACCCTGTGAGACCAGCTTATTTACCCTGCAGTAAAATCCGAGAGGGAGTATACCCTGCAGTAAAAGTGGAGAGGGGGCTCAGTGGAATTAGATTTAGGGCCACATCCAGCTCTCTGTTCTGTGTGTGCTGTCAGGGAAAACCCACTCTGCTGCTGTTGTTCTGTTGCTCAAACTGTGTTACGCTCTGTTCAGAGACTGGGGGTAGAATGCACACAAACGAGATTTGGGATAGTTTTTAATTAAAGAGAGAGATATTACATTGTTCTCAATTATTGGTTACATACTGGCTGGTACAGTGACAATATATTAATTTAGCACAAATAAGCAGTTGTGCAATTTAGAGTTATTACATCTCACAATGCTATTGCATAAGCACTTGCCTGACTGTACAAGGTGCAGTTTCACAGATGAACACAAAATGTGCTTTTGTTTGTTCTTTCAAGAGTAATAATTTTCCAAGAGCTGAGGGCAAAAAACATAGCAACATAACCTCCAAGAGATCATGAACCTGTACATAACAGAGGGTTACCTGTAGCTGGAAACAACCGACCAGCAATGAGTGGAGAGAGATGTTGCATTCACAGAGACTACACTGCAGTACTGCATATATCTTATATCCTCATACTCCAAAAATGAGGAAAATGTTATTGGGTAATAAGTTGATATTCAAATCCCGCCACTCCTCGTAGATAATATTGCTTTGTTACATTCTACATTTTGATCAAGTCATTCAGTCAAACTCCAGGCTCAAACTTCTGTACTTCAAAAGTCTGCATGCAGTACAAGAGTTGGTGTGTGTGATATCAACTTAACAAACAAAGCTTACAAGCAGTTACATTCAGAGGTTGAGTTGAAACCAGCAGCTATGAATCATCTTTGATTTGTGACTTGGAGGCTTTGTACATCATATACATCTAAAGTGACAAAATGGAAGTTTGTAAACCTCATATTGTTTTTGCTTTTTTGGCTAAACTTGTAATAAAACAGCTATGGACTACAGTTAAAGTATGCTGACACAATTGCATCTGAAGTCCAAAAACAAATTATTTAAATGAAATTTACAAAATAATATGAATACCTTAATTGAATTGAAAATGCATTCATGTACTGGAAATTCTGTCATGGTGAGTTATTCTTTATCTGTATTAGGATGTGCAAGTTGTAATTAGGTGTAGCAGAACTTTCATTGTGACAGTGTTTTGTATAAAATGGGCCCACAAACAAATCAAGATTGACAAGCTATATGCAAAAGTCATCAAAGTTACAATTCGACTAGGTAAAGTTGAGATGTAATCCTCCCGTGGTTTGGATCAACCAAACGTTCACCTCAGACCACAAACAGACTGAAATCTGCACATTCAATCTAACCACCGCTGGCTGCTCTCAAATGAGTTTCAAGCTCTCTGTCCCTGTCCTCTTGTGACAAGTGGGTTGGGGTCAGTATGGTGCAAACGGTGTAAGTCATTCCAAGGCACTTGGATTCTTTTCATTTCTTTAGATGATGAATTATAAAATCAATAATGTCCTTTTGCTAATGTCCTTTTCTCCAAGGTACAAATGCACTTAATGAAAGTATAACACAATGCTTAATCAAATGCTACTCAAGGTTTCAAACAAAAACTAACTTTGGTATGACAATCTTACTGCCAGATAAAAGATTAATATTACCAAATTTTAAATTCAATGCAATTTGACTGTTAAAAATAATGCAATTTGCAAATTAAAAGACCTGAAGAAGAATAAAGAAGATGCCTTTAAATGGTCACACAAAATTTTAAAAAGCTAGACAGAAGGCAAATCACTAAGCCTGAAAACAAAAAACAACCTCAGTGATCTATAAATGACATAATCACAGCACCCACAGCATACCAGAACAACAAAAAGAAAAAGGTTGAACTAAACAGTAGGCCTTTACACAAAGTATCAAAACAAAGAAATACAGGTTTCAATTTATAGCTAAATAAACTAACTCTAGTCAAAGTAAAGGGTATCACCATTCTGTGATACACTGCACACGGTTACACAGTCAGTGCTTTGCAGGTAGGTGAAGTGGAGGTGGAAACATTCAAACTACTTTGTGTTCCTGGGGACTTTCCGGTTGCCACTGGTTGCCGTGAAGCTGTAAAATGCACTGTAAAACCTCCAACCAGACTTTGTAGCAGAAGAGGTACTGTTCCTGAAACGATAGAGACAAAAGGCATGTAGAGCTTATGAGAAGTGTTTTTTTTTTTAAAGCTTGAACTCTGAACTCTTCTGCTGGTTCTGACCTTGGTTTGAATCATGCCATGGCGCTGAAGTCTCATCTCTTTTACAATGTCACTCACATGAATCTGAAAATATAGATAAATGGTTTTTAGGAATGAAAACGGGATGCGTGTGAAGTAGTCTAAGGCTGTCATTTATTTTTTTCCCCCAATGAATTCACAAGGTTAAGATAGTGGTACCATAAGGCTGTACCAGTGGACATGCAAATAGTATGCTGATGTTTGAGGTAACAGGTACTATGATCATTTTAGTTTAAAAGAAAAGTCAGTAGGATCTATCCTTTTGGATATGTCAGTCCATCTGATAATAGTTAAGATGCAATATTTCAATTTTGAGCAAGGCCAGTCAACATTGTCAGCTTACTGTTAGCATGGCTAACAGTACGAAAATGGTGAGGTAAATTAATACGCAAACCAAAAAACGGACACTCACAGGCAAATCATTCTCAACGAGGCTGAGGATAATGTCAGTGCAGATAAGAACTCCTGTGCGTCCGATGCCAGCACTGCAGTGCACGGTGATTGGCCCCATGTGGTGCACTGTCCTCAGGTAATGGAGGAAGCGAACCAGCTGCTCAGAACAGTGTGGCACACCATGATCAGGCCAATGTGTGAACTTCAGGTGATGGACAAAATGGGTCTCACCGGTCTGGTGTAACAGATAAAGAGATTATTTTTCGTATATATATTCATATTTAAAACATTGAGTAAGTCATAATGTTGCAGACATTATTACACACATCCTATCTCACCTCTGTCTCCACCATGCGGATAACCTTGATGTGGAAGTACTCCAGGTACTGTTGGTTTTCAAGGTGAATCTTGTACCTGCCGGTGTCCAGAGGAACACCCAGCCTCTCTGGCCAGTACTTGTGACATTTGATCCTTCCGCGTTCTACCTCCTGGGTCATCATGGCTATAACATCAGATTTGTTTTCCCAGATCATCTGCCAGAAGGTTGGCACTGTGGAAGGCAGAGGGCCCTGGCAGGAGATGTAGAAGAATTCATCATCGCCAACCTGCATGTGGATGTAGCTGGCATTGATGTAGTCCTGCTTGTCTCCAATGGGAACACGTGTTTTGTCATCTACAGGGGGTAAAGAGGAAAAAAAATAATAATCTAAAGTCTCTGCATGTATGTGTTTGAAATATATTTTTGAATGTTTTTCTCCTTTATTTGATTGTATTAGTAAGGAGGCATACAGGAATCATGTTAGAAGACACAGCAAAGCAGAGACAGCACTGCAGTTACATGGCATGTTATGTAACCATTCAGCTACAAAGGTGTGATTGCATGTGTTTGCTTGTGAACATAGATCACTACATGACTACACTGGACCCATAACTGAAATACAATTACACCAGCAACAGCATCATCCCGCAAACAAAACAACAGATATGCCTTAGGTTCTCTCAGTGTTTGATAAATCCATTCCCTCCTTGATCATAAACAACAAACACTGCTGCCTTCTGTGCCACATACATGTTTACTGGAGACTCTTTGTTTGTTTGCCAAAAGCACACTATCTGAACAGTGTACAGTAAATACAGCCAAGCAAACAGCTCTGAGGTCTGGAGCCTGGCTCAACAAACCAGTGCTGTGAAGAAGGTCGTTGGTGATGAGAGGGATCATAGACTGAAGGCAGTTAGGAATGTTTTCTGGGTTAGCCCCCCGCCTCTTGCTTTTGAGGTCAAACAAGGCACAGACTAGAAATATGGCTTTCTAAATAAAATAGTTAAAGGCTACAACCAATGAATTGGATCAGCAAATAACATGCCCTTTTTTCTAAACCACTTGCACAAACAGTAATTGTAACAGGCTTCAAGCAAAACAGCATGTGGTGAGATGTAGTGATATTCCATTAAAAGGGGGAGTTACTATACTTCTCATCACACTCATTCATCTCAGCTCAGACCATTTTTGCTCCGACACTCTCTGAGGGCGAATGCTTTTGTGTGTGTTTTTCCAGTGAGTACTACTATGTGTTTGAAAACCATTTCTGGGAATGTTTCACATTCTTCTATTATTAAGTGTTAACCACAACTGAAGCATTATACCCCAGGGTAGTACGTGGACACACACACACACACACACAAACGAACACATATATCTTTTGTTGAGTCTCACCCTGTCTCTCTGTATTTATTCCCTGAAATTCATAATCATAATAAAGTTTGTAATATCATTTATTAAAAATATAAATCTTAGATAATTACAAGGCTTGTAACAAATGGCATCTTCCTCATCACTGGCTTCGAGAAAATTATTAGTGCGGCACAAGTGAATCATTGATCCTAATGTGGGACATGATTTGTTGTGCAGAAATTACTCAAGTGTTGTAAACAAATATCTCCTCTCCTGTTAGTTATACCCCTTACAGTCATCTTAAATTATGTGGCTAAGGAACACTACTAACAAACAGGCTCTCCAATAAATGCCAAGTCTGTGAGTGTCCAACTTTTTACAAGCTTTTGCCCACCAATAAAAACTCCAGCAGGGGAACATAGAATGAAGTGTAGTGGTTTGAACAAATGAAGAAAGTGAAAGTTTAGAGTCTGACTGAAGAAGTTAACAGAAATCCTCCTTTAGACTTACAGGGTAGGATGTCTCTGTAACGGTTCTTATCTCTGTTCTCAGGGGCTTTTCCCACCAGACAGTTGTCAGAGGGTTTCAAATGTTCCAGAGTCTGAAATAAAAAAATATGAGCAAAATAAAAAAATATAAATATGTATTACAATAAAAAATATATAAAACAAAGAATACAACCCTGTTTTCAAAAAAGTTGGGATGCTCTCTGTGAAGGATCTTTGGGCCTCTAGGAGGTATGTATTAAAAACAGACATGGTTCTGTTGTGGAAATCACTGCATGTGCCCAAGAACGCCTTCAAAAACCGTCAGTGAACATCCACAAATGCAGGTTAAACTTTAACATTTAGAAAGCAGATCCAGAGAAGCTCAGGCGAAATGGAAAAAAATGGAAAAGTGTCCTGTGTTCATTAATTATTTTTCCCTTAACACATACACACCATGAATTCTTTGACCAGTTCCTGCTGGTCCAGTTGATGCTGCAAAATCTGGATCAGAGCTTTGACCCTGGAGCCTGAATACTGGCTAGTCTTAGCAGGGCTAATGAGACTTAAACTGGACAGCTCCTCTTCTGATATTATGGGTGGACCTGAGAAAAAAAAGAGGAAAAAAGGGAGCACGTGGGTTGCATATATGGTGCAGCATACATCAAATTTTCACTCTGATAGACCAGCACAAGAGCAGACGAATAGACACCTGCTTGGGGTGAGGTTATTTCCTGGTTGGTGGTGTCAAATACATCATCATCTTCCTCTTCACTGCTCCAGTTGTCTGAATGGGTTTTCCGTATGTCTTTGCAGGACTGGTCCAAAAGTTTGGTCACAATTTGTTTCCTGGGGGAGTCAGGGGGCAGGGGTGAGACCAGACCAATTTTACTCTTCGGTGGATGAAATCATGCAAGGCTGAGCTTCCTTTCCCTGCGACTTTTCCACCTAAAATACAGTATAGACAAGGGGCTAAAATGTGCTTTTACCTCTGCCATAAGTTTTTTTTACCTTTTTGAGGCTACATAGAATAGTACTATACACTGCCTAACCATTATCGTCTCACTGGGGTTGACAGCATTTATCCTAGAGTGGTGCTGCATTTATTGCTCGCTGCTGCCTCCTTGTGGTCAAGGGTGGAACACCAGCAGATAAAACCAAAGAAAACCAGGAGGAGGAGTTGGAAAAGGTGGAGGAGGAGGGGAAGTAAATACCATACACAGTACAATATCAGAGTAGTTTGTGAAGTTACTACCTTTCAGAGGCTCCATGCAACATGTTAGTGACACTTAGGGATGGGCAGCAAGCTTGATGAGAAGGGGTGCTGTTACAGCTCTCCTGTTCCAGTGAGGCAAGCAGTCAGAGGAGGCAACAGACAGGAGAAGCAAGATGTTAGGAAGTTGGTAGATGTTAGTAATAAGGTAGGAAGGGGCATGTTTTAATAATAATATCAACCTGTATGCATTTTACCTGTTTAATTTGAGATTCATCTGTTACAATGGTCAGCCTGTGTGGTGGAGGCGGTGGTGAAGTTAAGACAACCTCTGTTTGATTAACCACATGGTCTGAAGTTGCCTCTGAAACAGCAATTATAGCTCAATGAATGGTAAGACACACATTATATACAAGATACACATTATGTACAAGTGTATAAATGTTGTGCATTAAGACAACACTACAGGGTTTATACTTCCTGGTGCTGTTGTTTTTATATAGTTTTGTGATTTTACCAGGTCAAGTTACAGATCTGTGTTCAACAACCATCTTCCACAATTTCATGATATCAGCAAAGACATATTGTACCTGGGGGGCGCTCAACTGGCCTACTCAGCATGAGGTCAGGTGAGGAGCAGGTATCAGGGATGGACACAGGAGTAGGTTGTTCTGCTAAAATAGCTTCAGTCTGAGCAGACATGTTGGGTGGTGTGGGTGATTCAGAATAGGTAAGAGGCAGGATGTCTCTGCAGATTGTAAGCTGTACAGTGCCCTCAGCTTTGCGCAGGATATCCACCACCTTACTGTGACTCAAGCCAGACACAATCACGCCATTCACCTAAAATATACACAGTGAGGATCAGAGGTTTCCCCACTGCAGAGGTAATAAAACTGTTCATATTTATAATGGGTTGTTACCTCTAATAAAATATCTCCCACTCTTAGCCGACCATCCTGCTCAGCTGCTCCCCCAGAGCATATTTCCTTCACTCTGAGGAGGCTGCCATTGGTTCCTCCAACCAAAGCAAAGCCAAGACCTCCGCCTTCTGGTTTTGTGAACTCCACTTGCGTGATACAGCTCTAAAGGGACAAGGAAGGGAAAAGAAATACGGAAATTCAAGTTTGGGGGAAGATTGAGTGTCAGTTTCTGTCAGTCCAATTCCAGTGTATTTAAAGGACCAACTTATGTTCTTCAGAAAAAGACTATCATGCTTTCAAAACACAAATCAAGTTTAAAGGAAGTCTGACAGACACACAAGAATTCAGACAGTCACCCCCAGCAGAGAAGGCCTTTCCAGATTGACACTCAGTGGACACCCTCATGTTACCGTGTGCGTTTCAACACTTGTAAAATGTATAGTTATAAAAACTAGCTTTTCGAGAAAGATAAAGAACCTTACGTTGTGTTCTTGGGTGAGAGAGAGGCATCTGAATTTATCAGCAGTCCTACACACAGTTTCAGCTGAAAAAGCAAGAAAGATGTCAATAAATCAGCAGCCAGTACAGACAAAACAACTCCACTTATTGTGCACAATGATTTTAACAAATATTGATACACACACAATTAAAAAAATACACACCAACCTCCCACCTCTTTGGACATTTTGGAAGCTAAGTGTTGATGGTACCTCTCGTGTACGTCAGGTGAGCAAGTCTGGTCTTTTCAAACTGACCCTCTCCACTGTCCCTTACCACTGCATGCACTGTCACCAGGCAACTCAGCTACCTGCCCTATAGACCCAGTGGCTGTATGGCACTGTGTGTGTGTGTGTGTGTGTGTGTGACACCTTCTGCCTGCAGTCCAATACACCAGTGGAGGGCCAGAGGCTTGCTAATTATTAATCCTGCTGTGAGAGCCCAGGATCTGTCTGTCAGCATACAGCTCTCTCTTTCTCTCTTTCTCACACACATACACACGCACACGGACACACACACACACACGCGCACACACACACACACACACGCACACACAGCTGCAAAGAGAACTACCTTTCAGCACTGAGCTCCGGCTTCACACAGACAATGAGACAACAAGCAAAACGCTGAAAAGGAACCTGTCATAGTGCTGATAGAACATGCTGATGAAGATAGAAAAAAATGAGAAAGACAAAAAAAAAACACACCGTCTTCAGTAGGAGATTCCTTGTCTGGAGAGATGGGCTCTTCAAAACGAGCCAAGAATTTCCTGTCCTTTTTCCAGTCAAACAGACCTACAGAAGAAACATTGTTTAGGGCTTTTACATATGACCAATCTACAGACAATGTCTTCCCAGAAATCTTTCTGGAAATGATTGAACCACAATTATGAGAGTTTAGCTGAGCAGAACCATATTTGGTTCCTAGGTGACCTATCAGTGCATATAACAACAAAACCATGTTGTTTGTGTATCCTCACATAGGTGATATCATCCCATATATTCTTCAGAAACCCTTACCATTCCACTTTGCCTTGGGGTTCACTGGCTGGTCTTCTCTGTAAGAAACACAAACAGTGGAGCTGTTCAAAGATACAAGCACACAAACACCTATTTCTGTTTCTATTTCTGTAGCCATTGAGTACAAACACTGTACCTGATGATTTTAAGTTTAACTTTACGGGGAGCAATCTCACAGGCTTTGACTGCATCCTCTAGAGTCATACCCAGGGTGCACCTCCCACAGATGTAGAGGATTTTATCATTGGGTTGCACACTGCCCTCTTCACTGGCTGGGGAGCCTTGGACCACCTCCAAACAATAGATGCCCTGCCATTTGCTGCCAATACCTCCTGTGAGTTTTATACCTGGGAAAGGCAAGAATATATGGTAGATACAATAAAAAACAAACAATTACGAGGAATGTTTGATGTATTTTGTCTTCAAAATGTGGGAAAACATATAGAGGTCCCACCGAGTTGTCCTGAGGGTGTCTTATAAAGGACAACATCAGGCAAGCTGTCACAGGGAGGTGGGGCCACCAGGTTGGTAACTGCCCTCCCCAGGGTCATACTCAGCCTTCTTGGAGATGACCTAAGAATCGTCATAGCAGCATCGTCCGCCACACTGGTAACATCGTGCCCATTTACCTAAGATGGCAGAAAAGAAATTCATCAACAAGAGAAATAAATAAATACAGGTCAACAAGTTTAGACTAACAACAAAATGATGGTGTTATACTGTATATGTGTGCATGTGTGTGTTTGTGATTACCGTGATGAGCCTGTCTCCTGCCCTAAGTCGTCCATCTGCCTTGGCTGGGTTGTCCAGTATTTCCTGTATGTAGTAGCAGTTGTCCAGCTTGCTTCGAGCAATCGTGAACCCAAAGCTTCCACTCCTGGACTTGGTCAGAACCACTGACAGCTCAAACTCTTTAACCATTCCCTGAAACAATGACAATTTATTTATTTCTTAAACACATTAATTACTATTACATCACTTCATTTTTTTACTTAATGTTAATACTAACTAAAATACTTTTTTCCTGCTAGTGATTGGGTAGACTAAATTGTATGTGTAGTTGCGTCTCTGTGACTGTTTAGATAGATACACTATATGAGGACACCAACATAATAAATACGTGCAGGTAGGATGTTCATGTAATAACTTTAAAAACATTATTATTTGTCCCTTTAAAACTCTATATCTCTGTCTGTATTTTGTATTAGTATCAAGTGACATCTGAATCCAAATCTATATAATAACTTATTATCTTGACTCAAAGCAACAATGTTCACCAAAGCTCATGGCAATGTTTTCAAAAATGTCTGAGGTAATAGAGTATTAACTAACATACCAACGTTTGATTTAAACATACGTATCTTTCTTAGTTAAATAGGTTAAATTAAGGGAGCTATGAATGGGAACACCACAAACTTACCTTTCTTCGACTCTCTTCTTCCTCATCATCTTCATCATCATCATCAACATCATCCCTCTCTTCCCTCTCTTTCATCTGGGGTTCTTCTCTAAGTTTTATGTGGCTTGGGGCAGGAGGGGACAGCACCATCGGTGGCAGCATTGGGCCAGATGGACTGGCACACGGAGGCACAGAAGAGATGACCTGCGCTGTAATGGGTGTCAGTGGTGGAGCAGGAGGCTGGGGTGGAGGGACTACAGGCTGGCTGTTCCTGGACATGACTTTGTAGTGACTTGGAAGAAGCCCCTGCTGGATTGGAAGATGCTTGGCTTTGGGAGGCTGTGTTGTGAGTGGCTGAGATGGGTGGGCCAGGGAGCAAGTGGTCGGGGTGTCAGACGAAAGGCCGAGGGATGAGATGTTGGTTGTGGAGATGTGAGAGCCGATGTTTGGATTCTGTGAGCTGAAACCACAGGAGCTGTTGGAGGTTTCAGAAGCGAGGTTGGTTGTTGGCGCATGAGGTGCCAGACTGGCGGGAAAGCTGTGAGGAGGCGCCAGAGTGGAGCTTATGGTCAGATACTCTTCATCTGCCATTATAGTAAGTCCATTTCCCATTAGGCAGTAGGTCACACTTCCGTCTGCCTCTTCTCTGACTCCACTATGGATAAACAAAAAGTGCACAAAATATTTAGTATACCACAACACTCTGGCTCAACACAGCTGGCCAATTAAAACTAACTCATTAAACTCTGTGGACAATAAGAGTTCTGATTTGAAGAAATAACAAAACTGTAAATATTAAACCAGGAGACAGATTGTGAGGTAGAATATAACAGGCAGAGATATGTAAGTAAAAAAAAAAGAAAGCTATTTAGTGCCTCTAATTCTCTGTGAGAATATTATCCAGGCTACACTGTGGCAATAAGAGATATAAAAATGTTTTACAGTGTAATGTAAAATGTAATATTTTTCATATGTGTCTACATTTCATATGTTACCTGGCATATACAGAATTTGAAGCAGTCTTAGGACAGACATCCCGGACAATCACAGTAGAATTTGATGTTGTTGTGACCTCCTCTTTCCCATTTTTGTTTATCTTTGCTATTAATTCCCCTTGGTCATGTGGTTTTCTAGAAGCTGGTTCTGACTCTGGTGGAGCTGGTGGAGAACCACAGGCAGGTGAGGCAGGAGAAACAGGTGATGCTGGAGTGGCGGGTGACGCTTGCGAGACTGGTGACGGAGGTGATGTAGGTGATGTGGGCGACGGAGGTGACCGAAGAGGTGATGGGGGAGTCTGGTTGGCCTGCGCTTCACTGTCTATGGTCTCCTGGCACTCTGGGATTGCTGATTCAACGGGAGGTTCTGGGTTCTTCTCTGCTGTGTTGGTCAGCTCTTCCTCCAGTGTGGGGACTTGTTTCTGCGGGAGTATGTTGATCTCATGTTGGCACTTAAGGAGCTGGCTGTAGTCCTCTCCTAGTCGAATGTCCAGAGACCGGGATCGAACCTCACGGAAGGGTGCTGGACTCTACATAGTGAAACAGGAAGTAAAATCTATGGCCTGCCACAAGAAACAGCATGACAATATCTAACTCAAACTGTAAAATGTGCAGGCAAACATGCTGTGTGTGTTTGCACAAGCAAAAATTACAGGGTTTTTTTTCATAAAATAAAAAGTAAGAAAGGTTCATTTTTATGTTACTTTACGTTTTACTTCTTTTCAGTAAATGTACTCACCAATGTGTTGTCATCTGCGTCACACAGCACTCCAGGACCTGGTCGGCAGATCACCAGGTGAACTTCAGTTGGAGCACCACGTAGCAGGAACAAAACTCTCTGAAATAGCAAGTGTTTACGTTAATGCAGGAAAGTTTTGGTTAAATACAACTTGGGACTACTAAAAATATATCTATTTAATTGTTATATGTTTAAATGTACTTGGCAGTACACAAAACGATTAAATTACTGTGACACAACCAACCTGCTATTTTTGGCAAGATGAGATTAAAGGATTAGTGAACCAATGACGTTGCAAAAATCTTAAGAAAGAGCACGGCCACTGGTGCTGATACACTACACTACAGCATTCATCCCTCCAACGCACTCACAATTATTTATCCACAGACAAAATCATATACACTTTGTAACTTAAAGTGTAGTCTGCACCTTGTAAACCAGTGTTTTGTTTAGTTTTTTTACATTTTTTGACAATGATGTGTCACTGTGTCAACATTGAAAAATCCTAACAATACTACATCCACAAAAAACATGGAAATGTGTTACTAGTAATAATAATTATAAACACTCACAACCCTACCTGGTATGAGAGGTCCTTAACAGCCTCTTTGTTGACAGACAGAATAACATCTCCTTCTCGCAGCAGGCCACTTTCTAGTGCAGGCTGACCCGGGAACAGACGTTTGATGCGGACTATGCTGCCTCGGTCTGGCCCTGAGTGCAGCTGTGAAATGTAAAAGCTGAAGCCAAGGCCAGACAAACTCTTCTTTAGTACCACTTCATGTGTGTTTTCTAGGAAAGGGAGGAGAGATGGAAGGGAATCTTTAAGCACTAATGTGTGTTGTGTAATCATTAATCTCAGATATGGGGGATGATTTTTGTTACATTATATTAAAAAATGTTTATTAGTCCTCCCAACACACATATCATCCTATGAAATATCTACAGTTACCAAAGCACACAATCCTTCTTTAATTTCTTTGTTCCATTTCCACAAAAGAAAAGAGAGGAAGGCTTTATATAGAATGCGGAACTGTTCCTTTATTTAAGCTCAAGCAGTGAGCAGGCAGCTTCAAGGTTTCAGTGTGTGCAGTCTTGAGGGACTGAGGCGGCATCAGCCCTGGATGATTCTGACAGCAACCACAAAGTAGCTGTCAGATGAGTCACAGTCACTTCTAGGCTGTGTGTGCAAGTGTGTGTGTGTGTGTCTTTTTTTTCTTTTGTGAGCCCCTTCCTCTCCTCTCTCACCATCAGTCACAAAGCTGTAGTCCTTGGCTCGACCACTCAAGGTCGTTTCCATGGAGACTTCAGTCCTGGGGGGCTGTATGTGGGCAAAGGGGGGACAGGGTGATTCAGGTCTTTGCTCCAGGATTACTGTGGGCTCCCTATCCAGAACCAGGTTCACCACCTATTTGGAACAGATGGATGCACAATTTAACCCCGGTCATATGTTCAGCAGTTTCTAACATGCACCAGCAAAGTAGATCTGTATTGTTTTCAAAACAAAATTTTAAAAAATAAACTGCAACTGCTTGTAAATAAACGAAAAAATAATTTAATCACAAACAAGAAATATGAAGCATGTGTCACCCCTTCATAGTTAATTTATGTTTCATGCTAAAGCTAACCTTAGGCAAATAAAATTATTTTGGTATAAATATAAGGTTGTCATATTACTTGAAGGAAATCAACACTGACTTAATAGGAAGCTGGTTCTAAATCATTGACTCTGGTAAAAATGTCATAATATGTCTTTTTTTGTTCCTTAACAGTCACAATGTGTTGATATTAATGGACTAATAGCAAAACGGAAAACAAGTTGCATGTCTGTATGTGTGCACTTCTATGAATATATACCTCTCCAGTCCTCTTCAGGCACTCGACAGCTTGTCTGTGAGTCACGCCCCTGAGGTTAGACCCATCAACTTCAAGCAGTCTGTCACCTGTCATATGCAAAAACACAAATCTCATCATCATTAGCAACATCAGTACACAGTTTGTGTGTGTGTGTGTGTGTGTGTGTGTGTGTGTGGTTGACGATGGGCATGCCAGCAAATCTAAGTCTTGTTCCTGCTCGCTGAAGCATGAACCAAGCAGAAACAAACAGAGCACAGTGCTCCAGTGGCAAAAACACATAAATAACTGAAACAATATGAAAAGGCTTTTTAAAGACAGAAAACAGCTGTGACAAGATCTGCGACCAAGATATGAGATATTTCACTATGTTTTCATCATATCTTTTTAACCCTTTGGTGATGCGAAGGAAATTAGGGAACAGTCATTCAACAATTTGGCAAATAAATCTTTTTTTTTAATACATTTTCTACCACTTAAACATGAACATGGACATGAATTTGAACATGTAGATTCTTGACAAAAACATAAAATATCAACTAATAAAAAATAGTGTTTTCTGATAACTTAACCACATGTTAATGAATAAAAACAGCTGCTGTTTTTGTGTACTTATGCATTTCAATTAAGACCTAGAAGTGGTGCTTCTACGTTTTCTTAGGCAAATAGTTTTACTGAAATGACAAAAAAACATTACCAATTTGAATGCGCCCGTCCTGCTCTGCTGCACCTCCAGGCACCAGACTCTTAATATAAATTCCTCCATATCGCACATTAGTGTTTATTCCACCCTTTTGGCAAGAAAAATTACAAAGAAGTAATTAGTCAATGTCACATTCTTCAAATAACCCCAACAACTCACACTGGATCACCATGTAGTGATTAGAATTGTTGTATTAGTGTATTGTAGCTTGTTACCTATTAGCTTTTCACATTTTGTCCTGTTAATCACTTTGGCTGACCTGATCTATCAGACACAGCATTGTCACTAAGTTCTTGGCACAATTTATTTGAGTCTCAATATGGCAACTCGGCAACTTGGCTTGAAGCAGAAGACCCTCTGTGTAGACACCGTAGTAGTCTTTTGACTTCAGTGCTCTGATTTAATCATAGTGGGGAGAAATTTAAAAAAGAATCTCCTATAAAGAGGTAAAGTTAATAAATGAAAGGAAACTCACAGCAACACTGATACCAAGACTGCCACTGTTTTTCTTCAGTTCCACTGTAAACCTCTCCCCATTTTTTAAACTTAAGATGGAAGGTGATCTGGAACATGCATCCTGCAATGAGCAGGAAACAGATAAACAGGAAAACAAAGGACATTAGAAGAAAGTAACAGCAACAACTCAAATTTGTATTACATTAATCAAAGGGCTTAATCTACTTAACGGTTAGCACTGTTGAAACTCATTAGTTTTGACCTCATGTTGTCAACTTTGGTGTCATGAAAATAAAATCAGTAACCTCTAACCATTGTTAGCTGACTGCTAGTTCTAACCTGGGCATCATGTATTCGCACAACAGGAATGTGAAATCTCCTGCTCTGCTTCGGGGTTGTCATGTTGGCCAGAGTAATGACCTCCTCTAGTTCCTCCACGGCAGGACGGTACTCTGTCCCACTCAGGGTGGTCTGTGACCCAAAGCTTTTCTCCAACGCCATACCCAGAGTACTTTGACTCAAGGAACTCTTTCTGTCTTTCAGACACTCTGACAGGAAAACGATGAGGTGGAACATTAGATAGGACGTCAGTAGGAAGTGTTATTAGAATACACAGATAAATGACTAGATTAATGTTAAGGCGAATATGAATATTTGCATGACTACACTTGCTAGACTTTGCATGCACTGGAGAAAGCATTGAGCAGATCTTACGTTTAGGCTGGGACACAATAAGCTCCACCTCTTCAGGGCTGCTCTGTAAGATGGCAGCAGCATCACTGAATGTCACTCCTTCCAAACTAGTTTTGTTTAGGGAGATGAGCCGGCCACCTGGAAAAAAGCAACAAATCATTAAAGAATCTGGTTGCCATGTGCAGCAAAGTTTTGTTTCTGTCTCTGGTTTCTGTGTCTTTGTTTCTGGTTGTTATTTGATGTGGCTGCAACATACCAGGTTTGATTCGTCCATCTTTGTCTGCAGGCCCATCAGACACAATGGAAGCAATGAAGATCCCAAGATCAAGTTTACCAGTATTGTCTTCCCCCACTATTACAAAGCCTGAAACAGGATGAGAGAGGAAGTGAAAACCAAAAACACTGGATAACTCATCAGATATGTTGCAATTATTTATTCACAGCCTTAATAAACTCACCAAAGCCCAGTTTGGGATCTTTCTTCAGGGTCACACAGACTATCTCTCTCTCAGGTGGGGTTCTGGTTGGAGTATCTACTGTAAAGTATATATTTTACATAAGTAAATGGAGAGAGGTGATAAAACACTACTTATTTTTTCTTTCTTAAAATTTTGCACCCTTCGATATGTGTGGAGTTGAGCCTGAACAGTTAACATATTTACCTCGTATGGTGGATGAGGCATCAGAGTCCTGCTTCTGTAGTGAAATACTGGACATCATTCTGGGAATTGACTCTGGAGCACTACAACACATGCACAGTTGCAATATATTAAAATCCTACAACTTGTCTTTGCTAAGAATATGAATAATGTTATCATCCAGTGCTACCTCCAACACTGTTGATCTCTTATGTCCCTTAGGTCTCCTGTTTCAGTAAGTTCCTTGTTTATCTCTCTGCTCATCTCCCTCCTCATCTCTCTTTGCTGGCGGAGTCGGGCCTCCAGTTTGGCAGTCAGGTCATCACAGGACTTTGAGAGGGAGTCCGGCTGGCCAGGTGTCACACCAACATGGTTCAACATGCCCTCTGAGCAGGACATCTGCTTCAGGTTTAAGTTACGTCCATGGTAGACGGACATGTACTTATCCATGTTCTCATCTGGAGAAAAAGAGGAGAATCTGGTGTTATTGAGTCTTTATCCTTCTTTGTGAGCTGCTTTTATGTTTACTGTGTATCAGTATTGTCAAAGTTCAAAACAATCACTATGATTCCTTCAACAGATTCCTACACTGAGCATCAGAACCACCCCCACCTCAGTTCCACAACAGGAATATCTGCCCCTCCCCATAGCGCATCAGGCACCACCCAGAGGACCTTCTCAGCCAATCAGGTGAGGAGAGAGCTGAGCAAGCTTCACCCCACAAAGGATACAGGACCAGACGGTGTCAGTCCCGGGGTGCTCAAAGCCTGTGCCCCCCAGCTCAGTGTGGTCCTCCTACACATCTTCAACCTCAGCCTGCGTTTGGAGAAACTTCCTCTTGGGTGGGTGGCTGTGAGCTCAACCATCTCCAGCTCAACATCAGTAAAACAAAGGAGCTGGTGGTGGACTTCAGGAAATCTGGGGGTCCTGTCACCCCTCTCTTCTTAAGGGGGGAGAAGGTGCAGATTGTGCCTGAGTATAAATATTTGGGTATACACTTGGACAATAAACTTGACTGGTCTACACACACGTCTGCTGTGTATAAAAAGGCCCAGAGCGGGCTGTATCTTTTGAGGAGGCTCAGGTCCTTTAATGTCTGCAGCACCATGCTGCAGATGTTTTATGAGTCTGTGGTGTCAAGTGTCATTTTCTTTGCTGTGGTTTGCTGGGGCAGCAGTTTGAAGGTGGCAGATCCCAACAGACTGGACAAATTAATCAGGAGGGCTGGTTCTGTTCTTGGTGTGGAGCTGGACCCTCTACACGTTGTAGCTGAGAGGAGGAGGATGACCAAACTCCTCTCAATCCTGGACAATCCCTCCCACCCCCTACACAGTGTCCTGGCTGGACAGAGGAGCACATTCAGCCAGAGACTGATCAGTGTCAAGTGCTCCACTGGACGCCACAGGAGATCATTTCTGCCTGTGGCCATAAAACTCTACAATTCCTCTCCCCAACAAGAACAACCAGGAGAACAACGATCATAATTATCCATCCACCCATCCATTTTTGAGACTTATGTTATTATCATGTTTTCTTTTTGTTCTTATATATTTTGTGCTCTGTGTAATTAGTATTCTGTTGGTGCCAATTCTGGTTGTGGTTCTTTCTTCTCTTTTCTGAAATGAGAGCAGCTGTAAAAAGGCAAAACAATTTTACTCTGGGATTAATAAAGTTTTTTGAATCTTGAATAAAAT
The DNA here is from genome assembly GCA_034779795.1 of Ctenopoma multispine. Lineage (NCBI taxonomy): Eukaryota > Metazoa > Chordata > Actinopteri > Anabantiformes > Anabantidae > Ctenopoma > Ctenopoma multispine. Next base: position 9,843,798 of record JAUYWH010000007.1, on the reverse strand, counting down.
TTACCCACCAGGTATCAACGTGTGGTTAAGTTGTCGTGATGTCATCTCACTATGAAACTTGTGCTGGGCTGAGCAGAGGTTCAGGAGATACTGTGCTATTTTGGAACTTTCTGTTACAAAACCGTGCTTTTTCCCACTGGGTCCGCCACACTCTATAATCAGTTTACGCCGCTGAAAGACAGACACAAGTCATTACACATTAAGTCTTGCTAACAGAATGGGCTACACAAAGTAATATCTGACTGAAATGACACATAATTTTACCCCTGTGGATATAGAGTCAGTTTCCCTCCAGAGAAAGCGTCTGGTGACAGTCCGGAGGTGGTTCTTCGTCTCATACACGATGATTCCTTTGGCACAGACTCCCAAAACCAACTCTCCCATCACCGGCCTTTTCTCTCTTCCCACACGGTGGAACATAACCCCATACTCGGGTAACTGCTGAGCAATCTGAGGGGCACATATTTACTAAACTGTGTCTTTGCATGAGAGGATTACATTTAAAATTGTATTATCATGACATTTAAAGCAAATAGTGGTAATAAGTACACACGGTCTTCCTTATTTAACATACTGAAAGGTGAAAAACTAACAAACGCACAAAGTGGGCTACTGGATAATAGTTGTGTGTGAGTGGATGCATTAGAAGTCTGACTACCTTTAAGTATTCTGTTTCTGCCTCTTCAGGAAGCATCTGGCCATGACTTGCATGTAGTCTTGGCAACTCCTCCTTAACACTGGGCAGGGCCAGCTTCTCTAGCATCCTCTTGGAGACATAATGCTCTGGCTGGTAATAGTTCTTTCCATACAACTAAAAAGACACAGAATAAACAAATGAGCAGATGTGACAAATGCTGAAATACTATGCTAACATGTAAAGACACAATCTATATTTTTTTCTTTTTATCGTCTGTACCTCTGGCATGTAGTCTCCGAATTCAGCCTGTAAAGCAAGAGCAGCCAGAAACAAGCCAGTCTCCTCGTTACAGTAAAGCCTGTCCTCCAGTATATCTTTCCGCAGTTGTAAATAGTACTGGTGACGAGTTAGTCTGTGCCTAGGAAACACAAAAAAAGCAGCAGAGATTTTTTTTCAACTATATAATTCTGTAAATGAATTTACAAATTGAATAGAATTGAGTAGAACACCGATGTCGTACTTACAAAATGAAGGAGATATCATCAACAAAATATTTGACTTGAAGAAATACCAAAAAGGAGGATATCTGCCCTTTTTTCCAACTGTCAGGTGCAACTTTGGAGATTTTTGTATCATGATCCAAAAAGAAATATTCATCATCTGTAAAATGACAAAGAAAAGCCTCTTTGACCTCCTTCTGAAATGACTGAAACAAAACAGGCATAAAGAAATAAATCCACCTGTATTTCAGAGCATTTATAAACTTTCGTCTTAAATTTTAAATAACAAATGTTAATAACTGAAGTATAGTCACAAGTTCATCCATCAGGGAATAACACTAAATTTTCTTTTTTGCATATTTTTGATGTGCAATAAACATAGGTTAGGCCCCCAATATAATATTCTCTCTTACCATCTAGGAAGGCAAGACCAAAGTAAAAGTGTTCCACCAAGTTTGCGTGAGCCACCACCATGTCAAACACATCTCTTGCTCTGGTCTTAATGTCACAGCGAACCACCACATACTGTCCGTTAGGCAGCGCCACAGTCACCTCTCTCTGGGATGAACATGAACGGCCCTTTTTGGACTGTGGTGCACACACACACAAGCACATAGGCACACGTGGACATAAACAACCTACAGACACACTCACATGCATTTACATACATTTTCAAATACTGTACATGCAATTATGTAAACGGACACACAGTAGTTCAGCATGCGAGAAACGAGAAAAGGTTAAAAATACATTAGGATTGATCAGTAGCAGTAAGCGACAGAGGAGGTCAACAGAAATTATAAATTTACCACAATAGATCCTGGAAGCTCGAGAACAATTTGTTGTTCATCTGGCATTCTGATGAACTCGGGACCCAGTGCCTGACAAAACAAACATTCACAAACACACATTTAAAATCAAGCACCAACAGGCTTTTATGCTATGCTGTTAACATTAAATATACAAATAAACTGTCACTGAATAAACATTTGAAGCCCCTGATTTTACCTTAGCTTTCCTCTGGCTCAGGCTGAGTGAGGACTCACTGAAGGTGATGGAAGGACTGTGAGATCTGCCGGATGTCTTGGGAGAGGTGTCGTGGTGGGGGCTCCTACCAAGCCAACTACAGTTGCTGTCCCTGTGACGAACCCCACGAGGGAGTCTGAGAGTGGAAGGATGGATTGTGTAACAGTAGTGCGGAGAAGTTGGAAAAGTCAAACTCACTAAAAGTCAGAGCAGACAATGAGTGATGGTGTTGATGTATGCCTCCATCCAGTGCATACCTGTCTAAAGAAGAATGGTACAATGGTGTGGGAGAGCTTCTTGGTCTTTGTCTCCAATGTCTCTGAGGTAAACTCCCTAAGAAACAAGCACTTGCATTATCAAACTAAGCATGTTATTACTAGAACACAAAAAGTGACGATGGTAGTTTTGTATTTAATTAAGGATTCAATCCACACACATGTTAAAGATTTTGTAAAGTGAACATATGTACTAAACAGCAGTTACGGTTCCTCTGCATCACGTACGTACCTGACTTTGAGTCAGAGTCTGTTGAGTATCTTCTGCCTTCAGGACTCCCCTCGCTGAAGTCTGAAAATGGCCCCCTCTTTCCTGTCAACCAGGTAAAAGATGAAGGATGACAAGCAATGCTTGATTCCTGCCTCTTTGTTCCCGGGAGACACTGAGATGTTGGGACAGAACTGAGGCTGACAGAGGGTTTAGCCTGGAGCATCCACACTCACTATCTGATTATTGGCTCTCGTAGGAGCCTAATCCTGGGCTTGCTTTAGGTTAAGATTTTAATCCCGTTGACCTGTATATTGACTTGAGTGAAAAGAACATTGACTGGAACCATTTTTTGTAAATATGTAGATGACATTATCTTATAAGTCAAATTCATTAACATTTAAAGATTGAAGCCAAAATTAACAGAACAGACAGACGCAACAGTGCAACAAATTACATAAATTTAAGGTTTATTTTTAGGCTAAAAGTCCCCGAATCAGAAATAGGTGGAAAAAAGTGGTGTTAGAACATGTAATTGTTACTTTTGTGATAACACTTATTTGTATTATCTTTCAACAGCACAGCTTTTGACTTCTGTTGTGTCAATCCTATGTGTCTGACAAAGATCTAATCATTTTTGATGACTCCTATAACCTAAAAAGTAAAATCCAAAAACAAAGTTTATCAGAACTCTAACACGTATGCTCACCATGTAGTCTCTCTCTAATCATCTGGCTCCTGCCACTCAATGGGACATTCGTGTCTGGCAGAGACCCATGATCCATCTGAAAGAAGAGGGATCATAAGATTATTATACAAGTTGCCTATAATTTCTGACACGCACACAATGGCCTGCGGAGAGGCTGAGAAGCTTGCAGACAGGAACACAATGTAGGTAGATGTCTAGACTCACTGATTCATGAAAAACCTCCTCCACCAGCTGTCTGATGACTTTGGTGGGCGGTGGCAGGATAGAGGCTTTATGCTGAGATTCGCAGGCTTCCAGGATGGAGTTGAGATTTACTCTGCGGTGGGCCAGGTCCTCACACATGCTGAGTAGGAGGTTGTTTAGATGGTCACTCAACTGGACTGGCTGAGACCAATGAGAGTGTAAAATAATTATAATGACCGAGACACAAATCTACTGAATTAAAGATGAATAAGTAAATTTTTGCGTCAGGATTCCTCACCTGATTTTGAGGTAGATGAAAATCAACTGACCAGTAGAGAGTCATACCCAGTGAATACACCAGCATCTGTGTAACAAAATCAACTGGTTAAGGACAAGACAGACTGGACATGTTGCTGTAATAACACATTACCAGGTAATTCTTAAGTAAAGTCAGGTTTACTTGTACAAACATGTATTTGTGTTTATATTTTACATTACTAACATTTAATTAAATATACGGGCTTTTTTTCAATAAGAATTCATATTCAACCTTTGCACCATAAAAAAATATGCTATGAACTGTTACATTTGACAAAGACACGGAAGTGTAGGACTGACATACAACATCTTATGTACCTGTGTACATATTTATAACGTGCCTGGCAGCTAATTTATTCCTTTAAATATTTAAATAAGTTGTCTTCAAATTCCATCAGCACATAATGTAAGTACGATAATAATAAATGACAGTTACTGAACGTTTGTCATTAAAGCTTTCCAGTGCAGAGTTAAGGGAAGAGATTCCTTGGCTCAGGCACTAGAGGGTGTGCTTACACCTCAGACGTCCATCGGCTTCTGACATCCTGAGATTTTACACATACATGAATATATATAAATATGACAGCAGTGACTTATAATCAGTTGAAGTCTCACTGTGGATTTTAAAGTCATTCATTGCCAGTCACTCAGTGCCGTTAACTTAATGTGGGGTGCTAGAATAAAGGATTATGTGTAAACTCACTCTCTCTACGGCAGGTTTGGTTGAGCTGGCACGGCCCTGCAGCATTTCTGGAGCAGTAAAGGTTGATACCTCGACTGATAGGCCACAGTTCTTAAATGCTAAGGTACCAGTGGCTGACAGCAGCAAGGAGTTGGGACTTATGATATTGCACATATTGTTATGACCTAAAAAAGCAGAAAGTAAATATTATACAGTGGTGCTGCTGATAACGTTGTATGATCACAGTGAGTGAAACATAAATACTGCAAGATGCATGGAAACATTATGTTTACACTGCAGTAAAATAATGGTATGTTCTTAGCATCAAAATGCGATTTAAGTGAAACTGCAATGAGAGAGGTTGTCTAAAAAGCTTTACCTTTATAGTAGACATCCACTAAAGATTCTGCAGTGCCCAGGAGCAGGGACCAGACCTCCTCCTCCAGCAGAGGTCCCCCTCGTGCCTCCAATACTTCAGCTAATGTAACAAATGTGCTGCTCATCCTGCACACATTCCTGCATACATACAAAACACACCCTAAATGTAACTCATTTGAGTTTTTGTTAATATTCTTTTTCTTAGCAAATCGAAGATATACAGGAGTTTAATAAATGTCCTATGTATTATGACATGTAAACTAAGCCATTATTCTTTTTTCTTTCTTTCTGGCATGCCAGGTATATTATATTTGGATTTCTTCTCTTATCCTCTTACTGGACACCTCTGCTTTATCTTTACATCCTTCTCAGAGAATATCACTGCTGTTGTCTATGCCTGTCAATGGTATTTTGGTAATGTTATAAGAGTTATAATGCTGAGAAAAATCACAGAAAATGACACTACTTTGCACTGGCTTAGATCATCTTAGTCCATTAGTCTCACTGCCTCTCACCACCCCTCCTATTTTGTAATAGGCTTTCTTCTGACCTGAGTGAGCTGTACTTCTGGCACCAAACCAAATGTTCCCATGTTAGCTTGTTTTCACATACACACAACTTTATACGGTTCAGCATGTGGCGGAAAAAAAGAAATGTGGCCAGACAGAGGAGAAATGTATACTTTCAGATGGGGTAGATGCATTGATTCAAACTAATTTATTGCAGATTTTCATACTGTATTTATTTTGAACTGTATGTTTCAAATCTTAACACATCATTATTGAATCTGGATGAACACTTGATTAGACTTGCCATCTAAAAACTAGCTTATATGGAAAGGTTACAGTTCATGGTATAGTAAGTGAAAACCTATGTGCTGATTTCTTTATCTACGTTTTCTTAAATGATAACAAAAGACAGAAACTGCTTGATCTTGATAAACGATAATGGCTGTGAAAGACAACCATAATGCTTTTTATTTCATTAGATCTATTTTGTATTGTGACTGTTCCTGTTCCTGTTTCAGAAGAGTAACAAATAGACAACTTACACACACATACTGTAGTGTACTGAAAGAAACCTGATTAATTCCTTCACTTAAACTGAATTTATCCTCGGGTCATGATACCAAGCATGTTGACTGAAAGTCTTAGAAGATTAAATGTGCAGCAAATTCTATTATATTCTATAACAATGAATCTATAACATGAAGTTATAATGTTTCCAAAACTGCACAACATCATTTAAACCCTTGATTACATCATTATATTGATAAGAGATATCAAACTGTCCTACTGTATGCCTGCACAGTGGTTTGTTGTTTTGATGTAGAAGGGATTAAAAAAGAAAGTAAGAACCCTGCGAGGTGCCTCCACTCATCCACTCATGAGCAAAATTTTAAACAGCTGTGCTCATTCAGAGGGGTCTGTCCACAGGAATCTGACTTGTACTGCTGGATTTCTAAGGGGGAAACTGTAGAGAAGCCCTATACAACATGGCTTTTATTTCTACTGGTCAAGTCTGATCTGTTCTATATTCTCTCACCACTGACATGAAAGGGCATCTGCATACCCTCAATATATAATTATAGATATTTCAGTAATTATTTGTAAAGATCTCTTTGTTGCTGTCTAGTATCAATTATTTTTAGTATCTAATAATCTAATTCTAATCTAATTCCTTTTCCATTTAACACACCAGTTGCAACTGCATTCATTAATTTTTTTTCTCCTTGGCTCACTTTATTCTCTCATTGATTGTTTTTGGACAAAAATGCAGAAGATGCCACAACTTTAATTACCAGGCAGATTCTTTCTATCCTGTTGTAGACAGAGCATGTTACCAAGCAGACAACATTTGATGTAGACACAGAGGGAATCTGTGCAGTATTCTCAGAATTTGGGACAACCTACTTCTTCAGGCTGTAAGCCCCTGTCTTACAGCCTTCTTTCTCCTTTTATGACAACAGATCCCACATTCATGCGGGCCTATAGTGTCAAATTAAGAATATGATACTAAGGGCATTAAGCTCTACTCTGGTCAGAGCCCAGTTTAAGAAGCCTGTGACAAATGAAACAAGGAATTAATCTCATCACAGTACTGTAAATTAGTTTTTAAAACAGAACTCATTTATCTGAATGTGATAACCATTTCTGAACAAGACTGATAAACAGCACTATAATAAAATAATAGAAACATTACCTGGTACTATATGTAGCCTATGTGAGCGGTCTGATCCTCTGTATTATCCTCAGTACTCCCACCACAGATCCAAAGTAATCCTTGCGATCATGGCATTGCTGTTTTGACGTCCTCTCAGCAAAGGCGGCTACGCTCTCGCAGGTAAGTCATCAATGACATTAACCATACATGCTTCATTCATTCATTTGCTCTATTGCCACCAGCAGCACGAGGAAGATCTGAAACTTTTTACTGTAATTGGTGCTATTCTTAGCTTCTCGACTTTAAACCTTAATTGGATTAGCCTCGCGGTTTGACAGCGACAGGTCAGAGCCACCAATAGCGGGTGGAGTGAGATCAGCTACACCGATTTAACTAATCCGTCCGACGCCTAAAGGTGCGGTGGCTCCCCGGTAGTAGGTGCGCTACAGAGACGCCTGGGAAGGACGAACGACCTCGGCCGGACGAGTGGCGTGTAGCCCGCTGCTGTAGGGCTGCTCCCCCACGATGACCATAACACTGCGGGCTCTCTTCGAACAAGGGGTAAGAAACCGTAGTAGCCTTGTCTTCTTGCGGGAGTCGGTGCTGGGACGTTTATCCATGCCGCCTCCCAGGTCTATTGCGCGCTTGTCTCTGCAGGCCCCGGGGTCTCTGCGCAGGGACAAGGATAAATAACAACCACCCAGGGCTGTCAGGTGGGTGCAGGGAGAATTTAAACTACTCAGCGCTAAGTTAACGCATTTTTACCTAACGTCCTTATTCAGTCACATGCCTTTGCAGAGCATGACTCCGTGGATGCCTTCGCTATTGTAGTGTACAGGAATTGATGGATGAACTCTAGCTGGTACCCTACTATGCTGTGGACTGCTGCAGAGCCTGCATGTTAAAGTCCACAAATTATCCTACAGTTTCCTGTGGGCTGAAGCTATAAAGGTCTATCTGTTATTAGAATATGACAAATATTACAATGATATATGACAATAATCTTGCAAATAACAGTTCTCCAGTTATTTATAGGCATATAGCCTATAGAAAAAAGGGAGTTTTGGTGGAAATGACATTTTGTCTGTTTTACCTATTTTCCCGATGTTCACCATTGCTAGAAAACCCTTTAGAAAACATTGATAGCGTAAGTAATGTCTATTAATAACAAGAGTATATGTGTAGGACAAGATCTGTCAGTTAAGAAAAAAGCAGGGTTCTAATAGGATGGAGTTTTTTTACAGTGAAAAGGTAGAATAAACATCTCAAATTTAAACTAGCAGGCAACTTTAAATCAAACAGAACAGAGGAGCAAGGACAAATGATTTTTTAATGTCAGAATTTTCCATATATACACATTACTTTTTCATGTGCATGTTCCCATTATGTGGACATTGTCCTTCTATTTACCTCTGTGAAGGATTTTGTTGTGAAGATTTTAAGTTTTTGACCTGGGTGCTCAGTGATCCACAGCCCACACAGGGCTCTCGCTAAGAGCAGGGGAATATAGAGCCTCATATTTAAATTTTCTGCCATTACTAGAAATGCATATTACACATAACCTTGTAGCTGCTGGACAGAAATATGGCCAATATCCCTAGGTGAGCTCTGACTGATCATTCTGCAGTATATGGTCTATATTTTCAGCGAGGCCAACATCACTGCCTTATAATAAATTTACTGCAGACATAAAGAGCATAAATACCATATAATTTGTCTCGAGGAGACGATAGATAGATAGATAGATAGATAGATAGATAGATAGATAGATAGATAGATAGATAGATAGATAGATAGATAG
>JAUYWH010000007.1:9717885-9834818 GCA_034779795.1 Ctenopoma multispine | reverse complement strand
TAGATAGATAGATAGATAGATAGATAGATAGATAGATAGATAGATAGATAGATAGATAGATAGATAGATAGATAGGCGGAAGGAAGGATGTAGGAGTTGGTGGTGGGTGTGTCTCTGTGGATGAGTGACGTGCTGCTGGGACGCATGCCCCGTGCGCACTGCGCGTCCTGGCCTGTCAGTAGGAGCCAGATGGAAACGTAGGCAAGTAAATTTGGTGAGGTCATGTATTTTTAAGCCGCACAACGGAATAAATCATCCATCACCGGCGGCACAAACAAATAGTCTGCTGCTCGGGAGCATTTCGCCGCTGATCGGACCGCGGGGATCGATAGTTTTGACTTCAGTGACAGAGGTAAGATACGGGTTCGCACCTCTCCTCTTCAGACGTGCTTATTGTTTGGCCGTGGGGGAGGGTCGTATGTCGCTGTGTGCATGCTGCTTGTTGTTAAACGCTGTTACGGTGTAGCTTCCCTTATTACTTATCCTAAATACTCTGTTCTCACGTCGTTACACTGGAACACGTATGTACACGGCGTTTTACGTGGAGACTGAGGCAGCGGCGGCGAGTATCAGCGCCGAATGTGCGCACTGTTTCACTATTACAGGCCCTGTCAGATCACGCTGTGGATGTCATTATCATTGCGCTAATGTCGTCCTGTGCAGTCGTCGGCTTATTCAGACTTGAGAATGAATGGTTCTTTCCTGGTGCAATGGTCTGTAGCTACAGTCATGTACCTGCAAGCTACCTCTGCCGTCCACAAGGGAAGGCGAGGGGTCGTGTGGCCAAGGTTAACACACTGACATGGAATGAAAATAAATAACGAGTCGATAATGATCCTCTGTCCAGCCTCCGCTGTTAATGGATGCCTGGGAGATGTAGCGAAATGTGGCTTCTTTTCTTCCTTGCTCCTTTTCCCGACTGGCAGTCCGCACATGTGTGAGCTGGGTTAAAAGGTATGTTTTCACCTTTCGATTGGGCACCAGCAGCACATACAGACACGCAGAGGACAGGACAGGATGTGTCTCATACATAAGGTGCAATAAAATGAGTGAAAAGCTTCTTGTATTCCCTCATCTACTGATGAAATCATGAAGCTGTAATCTGCTAATGGAAAACATACTGTATAATGCATGTTATATGTTAAATCAGTTGTGTATGTTTTAATAATTTTCATAATATGTGATGTTACAGGTAAGAAAACCTGTCTGTGTGATTGTACATTGTGTTAATATTCGGTAAAACAGTGGCAGAGTTTTCCAAGACAGTGTGTTATTTAGTGTAATGTATGTTAAACACCATTGCCAGGATCATATATGTCTTTAAAACGTGCCCTGCAGAAACCATTCATTCAATCATCAACTCATTAAGTAATCATATAGCAGTTCTCTCTGGGAATGACCCTGCTGCATTTCTGCTTTTACAAGATACACCACTTCCTGGCCTCAGATCCATTCACAAAATCCAGATGTTTTAGGTACTATTGACTAGGCATGTGGTTTCTGCATTAATTGTAAATACTGCAGCTGAGACATAACTCTAATCAAGCAGAGAGTAATTGATTCTGTTGATGCAGCAGGTAGCTGTAAGCATCGATAATAGTTATTTCACAACAGGGACATTAACTAAATAGGAAATGTAGGGGTTTGAAGACATCAAGCCAGTAATACAAATTATCAGCCTGTGATTACTTTGCTGCATTTGACCTTAATAATAACCATTATTACAAAAATGATTTCCTTAGAGCAGAGCAACAGCTTGTGTGCACAAAACTGTACGTACCACCGGCAGTACTGCACACAAACTGCAGCGTTATTCAAGCCATTATAACTCAGACAAGTGTTATTGTCTTCCTGTCAGAAGTATAAAAAGAAGCCGCATGTCTATTTTCATGTTGTGAAGGAGGTGGATGTTATGTACGTCGTTGTGACGCTGAAGGAACAGAAGGTGAGCTGACGCATTTTAGTCTGGCAATTATATCCCTCATATGGACTGTGTGTCCGGAGATTGGAAGAATGGGGCGGGTGAATATGTTTCTTATATAAGAACGGAAAGGAAGCTGGTGTTGGATTTTTCTCCTTTTTTAGATTTTAGGTGGTTTTCCTGTTGAAAAATGAATCGTGTTTGGCAAAATGTTGCACACAAATCTGCATCTCTGTGTTATTTCTTATCTGGGCTCACAGCCTCGTGGCGCAACTTGACCCAGTTAACATGTTCCTGTGAAAGACTTGCCTGTAGAAATGGGCTGGAGTTATGGGCAGGGGTCCAAACTCACAGGAATTATCACCAAGCTTGGTATTCCAGTGTGACAGAGTCACTCTGAGAATCATGTTTCGTATGATGGAGTAGACCTCCCTGTGGTCTGCTCTTCTGCCACCACTGCTGATGATATCAAATCTTCCATCCTGGTGTGTTTGCTGACTTGGTGAGATAAGGAACTGCAGCGCTCGCCTCAAGTGTGAAATTCGACAATGTCTTTTCTCCTGCTAATCTCCTTTTTTTGGGAGCAAGGATTTTCTTTTGGTTTTTGACTTTTCATGTGGTTTTCTCAGCAGCTATTGTGGTGTACACCTTAAACTCCAAAATATTTCATTGTGTGTCTGTCTTTGTATGCACAGAGGACATTTTTGGATGCTCAGAAAGCAGTGATTGAAGATTTTGCCATGAATAAAAACAAGAGAGAAAGAGAGTTCTACAGCCTAGATGTTGGGGATTCAACATTCACTGTGCTGAAGCGATACCAGAATCTAAGACCCATTGGCTCAGGAGCTCAGGGAATCGTCTGGTGAGTGTTTAAATCTCATATAACTTGGTGGAATATGGGACACTGTTTGCAATATGCCACCTCATTCATGAGAACAAAAAGTTATTTTATATGCATTTATTAATCTACATAAACAGGAAATTGTTATAATTTTTGTGCTTTTTTCCTCATAGATGAAAAAGTAGTGTACATATATCCCCTTGATACCTATTATTCCTACTGTGCTGATCATATTTTGAAATTATTCCCTGACTTTGTTCTCTAGCTCTGCTTATGACCAAATCCTTGAACGAAATGTTGCCATTAAGAAGCTGAGTCGGCCGTTTCAAAATCAAACCCATGCCAAGAGGGCATACAGAGAGCTAGTCCTAATGAAATATGTCAATCATAAAAATGTAAGTATGCTGTATTTTACGTAAGACATTTTCACAAACATAGTGTTTCAGAATGTATTTGTATGCTTAAATATGTACTGTATCTAAATCAAATTGTGCTTTATCTGACTTTTTTTTACATACATTTATACCAACAGATCATTGGCCTATTAAATGTATTTACACCACAAAAATCATTAGAAGAATTCCAAGATGTGTAAGTAACAACAGTCTTGTGTGTTTGTGTGTTTTTCAATTTTAGATCATAGAGTATGCATCATTCATAAAATGTGGTTACTCCCTCATGTGTGTTTAGTTAAATGCTTTCTCAACCACTTGTGTAAACTGTTTCTGCTCTGTCAGATACTTGGTGATGGAGCTGATGGATGCCAACTTGTGCCAGGTCATTCAGATGGAGCTGGACCATGAGAGGCTGTCATATTTGCTCTATCAGATGTTGTGTGGTATCAAACACCTCCACGCTGCTGGCATCATTCACAGGGTAAGCGTCAGCTGGCTGAGACTACATAAACTAATGCCAGGCCAGGGCTCAAAAGAGGACCTGTTAAACCTGCTGAGACTTGACACTCAAGTGTAAGGGCAACTGGAATACTGTTAAATGATGAATATAGTCTGTTAGATGTTAGATGATGAATATAGTCATTTAATAAATAATAAAAATGAATAATAAAACCCTCTCAAGATATGCTGGGGATATTTGTTGGCATAGACTTCTGCCCTCCATGGATCAGTAGTAATAGGCAAGTGTGTAATGAAGACATTCACACAATGACAAAGACTACATTAGCACAAGAAACATAAAGTCAGGTGTGTGTTTTACAACAAATTAAATTAGGGCAATGAAAAATGGACAGTTACTTTTATTATTATTGAGCGAATATCTGTTGTTCTCAGCACAAATGAAGAAGAGACCAGTCTGAAAAGAAAAAGAAAAGATCAATATTGTGAAATTGCACAATTTTATTCAACTGAAAAAAGAAAATTTGAAATGCATTTGCTACTAGCAAGCAAAATACCTCAACAAGCAGAGTAAACAAGACACAGACAAAAGTAATCTTTAATAATAACAGAATCTATGAATGATCCTTGTCTGAGAATATAGCTGTTGAAGATGTTCTAATGTAATTCATATTGACAAAATTAACGTCTAAATAATTAAATTATGGTCTGTGTTCTCCTGTAGGACCTCAAGCCCAGTAATATAGTTGTCAAGTCAGACTGTACTCTGAAGATTCTGGACTTCGGTTTGGCCCGAACGGCAGCCACAGGCCTCCTGATGACACCATATGTGGTTACACGCTACTACAGAGCACCAGAGGTTATCTTGGGAATGGGCTACCAAGCCAATGGTTAGTGACAATCTGTATCTGTCACTCTGTCAATCTACAGTGAAATTTACAGCATTTGCAGTGTCATGCACATGTACATTTTTTATAGACATACAATAACCCACATACAGGGATGTGAAAATAAATCTTGCTGTTAGCACTGCAGGGGCTGAATGCTTTATGTAATTGGAATGTTGAATGTAAATTCTCACTAACTGGGCTTCTACGTGACACTAACCTGTAGCTGCGCCTTTCTTCTTACCTCTTATTGGGTTTTTGTTTTTTTGTTTTACCGTGTTCCACTTTCACTAGTGGACATATGGTCTGTGGGCTGCATTCTGGCGGAAATGGTTCGCCATAAAATCCTCTTCCCAGGAAGGGACTGTATCCTTGTTTCTGTGAAACACAGTGTTAATCTTAACAGTTTTGGTGTTTGTGCATTCCCCTGTCCATTTTTGGCTGGAATATAATATTCCATGCCAGTCTGTGGGGATGTAATGTAGCGTAGTGTAATGTGCATTATTTGGGCTGTGAAGTTCAATCCTGCATTGCTCCCTCTCATATATCTGGCTGCTGCTGCATGGTCTCCATTTTCATTTCCTCATATCATCACACCACTGTCATCCTGTCTGAATTTCTCTCACATAGTTCTCTGTTTTTTTTTTTGTGCTTTTTATTTTTTCAACATTTTGTTTGCATGTCAACCTCCCTGTCATCTCAACGTCTGCATCCAGTTGATGTATGGTCAGTGGGCTGCATAGTGGCCGAGATGATCAGGGGAAGTGTGTTGTTCCCTGGCACTGATCGTATCCTTCCCCACCATTGACTGTGCCATCACTTCATTCTGTGTGAAGAGATCCAGCACCATCCTGAGAGTTCCCCTCTGCCACTTTATCCATTTTCTGGTTTTCCACCTGACAAATCTGACCTCAGTCATTACCCTACTGCAATCACCACTGTGAGAACCTCAAGCAAAGTCAGACAATAAAGAGCAGTAGTTGTTGAAAGAGTATATATGCAGTGTATGTATAATGAGAGCTGCATCATCACACGTCATGTGGTCTGTGTGTGTGTATGTGGACTACACAAGTAGAGTTCATTTTGTAGCTCAACGAAAGCTAAATGTCAAGCAGTTCTAATGTTGTGTTACAGTATGAGTGTGTGAGTGACTGGTGTCCATGTGGCCTGTTTCCTTAACATTTAAACTTCAGACATTGACCAGTGGAACAAGGTAATTGAGCAGCTAGGCACACCATCTCAGGATTTCCTTATGAAGCTGAACCAGTCTGTAAGAACATATGTAGAAAACAGGCCACGCTATGCTGGATACAGCTTTGAAAAACTCTTTCCAGACGTGCTCTTCCCTGCGGACTCTGATCACAACAAACTGAAAGGTAGTGGTTTGTTTTGTGTATAATCATATCTTAAACCATCAAGAACACATTTCTAAAACCACATTTTTAAAGTTCTAATAACACAGACTCTTATGTATCTGTTGTTTCTTCCATCAGCAAGCCAAGCTAGAGATCTCTTATCCAAGATGTTGGTAATTGATGCCTCCAAGCGCATCTCTGTAGATGAGGCCCTGCAGCACCCCTATATTAACGTTTGGTACGATCCAGCTGAAGTGGAAGCGGTATGTGGATTGCTGATCAGACTGCGTGATTCTTAAACGAGTCACATGAGATTTTAATTACACGGCTTGAAGTGGAAAGTTGGCATCCCTCTCCTATCACCAATGTGCCATTCACACCGTTCTCTCTTTCTCAGCCTCCTCCGAAGATCCCAGACAAACAGTTGGATGAGAGGGAGCATACCGTGGAAGAGTGGAAAGGTTAGACACCAAGCTGAGATTCTTAACGCCACACTCATCACTTTACTTATAACAGTGTATTATTTACTTAGGAATTAACTGTGCTAGGATGTGCTGCCTGAGCGGTTTCATTTAGTAATTTAAAAAGTGAATTTTTTAAAATAGATATATTTAGAAATTTAGTTTAATGGCCACATTGTTTAAACATTTCAAACTGTTTTGAGTCACAGGTTAAAAAGTCATCATAAATAGCAGAGTTTTGGTTTAAAGTTGACTTCAAACTAGCTGTTTAATTTAGCAGAACATCTAATATGTGAAAATGACATCACTATTAAAGCCTTTTCATTCTTATGTTCATTATTGTCAATTCAGGTATTTTTTACATTAAAAATAAATGATCGGCTGGTTCTGTGATAAGCAGCCTATGATTGGTAACATTACTATTTTCTATTCATGGAAAGTACAAAAATAAACCATGTATAAAGAAATCCATTAGGGCAGCCAACGAATGTGCAGAAAGATGTTTACAGACATTGTTGCCCAAGAAGGTCTGTATCTCTATTATAGTTGCTAGTGGCTGCACAGTGTGACTTGAAATTCCCTTTTAAAGCCCCTCAGTTAGTGTTTTCCACTGTGGGGAACCTGATTCTGTGTAGCATGGCAGATTGTGAGTAAATATCACTTTCAGTGGTGCAGTACGATGAGCTCATCCTAACCCATGCCAGGTGATAATGACCACTCACTCATTTTTAGAAGGGTCACACCAGCACAGCCTGTCCAGATTAGAAACATGATGCTGTTTGGACTGTATAGTATGCAACACACTCTGACCATACAGAAGAAGTAGTCATCACATACTGTGATACACGCATCAGTGATTTCTCTCTGCCTCTCCTACCTCACTTAACCATCTTCTGTTATTTCATTTGTAGAGCTGATTTATAAGGAAGTGACTGAATGGGAGGAGTGGACGAAAAATGGAGTGATAAGAGGACAGCCAGCTCCTTTAGGTGAATAATCATAATGATTTATATATGCACAGAACCTACTTTTTTTTACATCTGGATTAGGTAAGGGATAAATATGACATCCCCATCGTTTCAACAGCATTTCAGTACAACTTCAGGTCATAATCAGAGACACTGGAATAATATCTCAATAGTTAAGTGGCAAATACTTGAAAGATTGCCATAATATTTTAAGAATGAAGTCATGAGTTACAGTATATTGCCAGACTGCAGTCCAACAACAGTATACTGTCAGAATTTTCTCAAATTATTGTAAATCATATCATGATTTTTTTTATTTATTTGACATCTCATTGCTGCTGTATTGTCGCAGCTGTGTAATGTATAATTAAAAGTAACTGAGTTTCCATACAGTTTTTATCTGTAAACAAGTTTTAGTCCGGCTTTAACCTAAATCTCTTTTGACCTGCAAATGACCAATTTAGTGTTTCTTGAGGATTGCTTGCTTTTAAGGTTGAGGTACTGTTTACATGTTGTGACTCATCGAACAATGGCACAATCCTGTGTATTTCAATGAAACCTATATGTTGACTTGTGTTTTTCGCAGCACAGGTGCAGCCGTGATCGACAGCCCCCCTCAGCCCACGTCCTCCTCCTCCTCCTCCTCTTCTGCCAATGATGTCTCATCAATGTCCACAGAGCCCACGGACCCGAGCAGTGACCCTACCATGACCTCTGAAACAGACGGCAGTATGGACAGCCATACCTCTCTGAGTGCACTGGCCTGCTGCAGATAACACACACACATACAATACTGAAACACACATTTACACACAAAAATACATTTTCCCTCACCACTTCGTGTGATGAGAAAGGGTTTAGGTCAACAGAACTTCTCATGTTAGTTTGTAGAACTGAGCTTTTAATGTACAGTTTGTTTTTATTTCCTCTCCCCCATACTGCTGTAAATGACTGTGGTTTGAAATTGTATCATTACTACTGTATTTTTGCTGCAAAGAATCAGAGTATGTTTTGATGTGAATTTGTGATATATGTACTGAAGAGAGGGATTTGACTGTGCTGTTTTTAGCTGCTGCTATACAGTTGAATACCATACTGGTAGCACTGCAATATTACGTTGACAATATATTTTTTATTTTTGAATTGTTCATTTGGCATTTTATATTGTTTTTGGCACAATGTAATGAATCCAGACTGACTTTCTTTTTAACAGTACACTATAGCTCATTTCATCTTGGATCTAAGTGCGAATGGATGATTTCATTTTGACATTGTTACTCATCTTTCTTGTAGAAAACATCCTTTGGTGCATCCAGGTTAACTTTTTTCTTAGTTTTGTGTCATTTTCGATGTGTGCATCTCGACAAGCAGTCAAACGGTCTATAGACATGACACAAAATATCTTTTTTACTATATCATACTGAAACCGATTGTATTTTAACTAGTTTATTTACTTAGATGTAATTTGTAGGTGACGGTCTGTTGGATGAGGAACAACAATGTGAATGTAAGTGAATAGAAATGTGACATAGTAAGGAGCCATTGATTACTGTTAGTGTTGAAAGTTAATATTGGCCACTCCACTGGCTAGAATGAGTGCTTCTGGGGACTGTCACCAGAGACTAAATATATTAGTCACTTTACCCTTTTGGCAGGTTCTTTCAGACATAATTCACAGCTGTCTGATATTTAGGATATTTAATTTAAGTGCCCTTACTCAGTTCAATGATTTTCACTCCTCTGTGACAGAGGCTCCTTTTTTCTTTTTTTTGTGGTGCGTATTTCTGAGTTCTACCTCGTACATGCACACACACACACACTCAAACACGTTTTTGAAGATAGAGTATGCAAATCACGGCACACACAATTCGAAAGAAATGCGAAGACTTTCTGTATTTGTGTTATTTATTTTATTCAAGCTAGGAGGCGTCTATTGTATGTAATGTACATTATTTATATGCATTTTGTTATTTTTTGTTTCCTGTGCAATATAATTTATAGATTAGTATATTCAGTGATTGATCAGTACATTTTACTGTAGATGTATGTATTTTTCTGAGAGTCAGGCATTTGCTACTTCCCATGGTAACCTTTGGATGTATGTGAGGGCTCAAATAATCCAACCTGCCCCTTTACCCTTTTCATAGTTGGACGCTCCAGGCAGTAACTCCTAGCATCAGTTCTCATAATGCCCTTTGGGGATTGTAACACATGTCCTTTTTGGGTCACATTTCAACAGCTGTAGCTTCCTCTTTTTGTTTGCCTCCCCTCCATCTTCTCAAAAATAGAAAAAAGTAGAATAGACTACGCATGACTTTTCTCTGAGAAAATCTGGTTTAGTGCAGGTATATTTAGAGGAAAGAATAGAAAGCCATTTAGCACTACTGGGGTGATGCTGCTGCAGCCTTCTGATCGTTGACAGTAAACAGTTCAAATGTTGTGGTACATTTTTGTAAGGCTAGATGTGTGAGTTTTAGCCTTTGAAACTGAAATTGCCTCACTAACAGACCAATTATGTACATCAGAAATGAAAACTGTTTCAACTCATCAAATAAAAGAGTTGAATTTTAATGTCTTAAATTGTCCTTTCTTTTTAAGTTAATGTTTCTAAAAGGAGATCTAAGAGGATAATAAGGCTTTAATCTGATCCTCTACAGAAGATTTTAGTTAATAAATAAATCAGCTACATCACATATTGAGTATATTAGCAAAGACTGGCTTGTGGAATGATAAAACGAAAAGGTGCTTGGTCCAGAGGTTTTCACATTTGGCACCGGCACAGGTCAGTGTAGGCACAAGACGGCCATACTAAAGAGGACACAGTGGTAAGTAGTACTGCGCTAGAGGTATTTGGTCTTCAAAGCTTTGGGGGTGGCTGGTCTTCCCAGTAATCAAGCTCCTCCTTCTGTAATGCACCAGGTGAAGGCAAGTTGGTCTGGATTAGTTGGTCCGTGCTGCTCCTGTGGTTAGATCTCCCAGGGTTTTGAAGAACTCCTCCATCTCTTTCTGGAGCAGAATGTTTCGGTTCTCTGCGTCTTGATGCGCCCGCTCTGAGTTCCTGAGTCGGATCTCCAGCATTTGAAACTTCTTTTTCTCCTGGTCCAGCTCCTCCGTAAGGCAGGTTACCTTGGACTGGTACTTAGAACAGGATTCCTCCAACCTCGAAGAAGAAGAAGAGATTATAAATAACACATGATGCTGATTTTAATTAGTTATTTGAAAGGACAGGACAATTGACTCATTCTTACTTGCGAATGCAAGCTTCATATCTCATCCTCTGTTTCTTCAGTTCCTGTTTGAGCTGGGTCAGCATGTTTGTTTCATTTGTTCTAGCAGGATCATCCTCAGTACCACTTGCACTGTGATCTTGAGTATTCGTACTGTCTCTCACCTCGGTGGATTCCTCTTGGCCTTGCCCTATTTTTACTGCCTTATCATTTCCCTCTGGCTCAGTCAATGGGATCTCAAAGGAGGTCCAGACAGAGGTGTCAGCAGGCAGGCTTAGGCTAGAGGGGGCAACATTGTCATAGGCAGACATTCTGTGTGATTGGTGCAGGGTTCTGTAGGATAGGGACGTTCGAGAAGAGTCTTCATCAGAGTCTCTCTGTGAGTCCTTAACTGAAAGAGCAGTCTCTTTAAGGGACAGGGTTGAATCCTTCAGAGACAAAGTAGAGTCTTTTAGTCTTTCGCCAGATGAGGTGGTACGCCTGTGTGCTCGGAGGGACGACAGACCATTCATCAGCCAGTTGCTTCCGCCAGCTGCTGACACATCCCCTGCTGATCCACCAATCTTCCCCCTTGTTCCCCCAGATGCTGCACTGCCCTTGAAAGAGCACCTCCAGGAGGGCAGGGCTTTGGACTGTTTACTGGGGCTACCAGCTACATCACTTCCACTTTTCTCTTCAGTTTTGCCATCTGCTTTTCCATCCAATTTCTCCTCAGTCCTACTTTTGCCCTTCTCTTCAATCTGACTGTTCTCATCCTTTTCAAATGTAGTAGATTGAGAAGATTGGGGTTTCTCTTTAAGGGATTTGGAGACTGTGCCTGAGGAAATTGTGTGACCAGTGTCTTCGTCTGTGAGCCATTCCACTTTTCCTTTTTGAGTAGGACTCTGCTGTTGCTGTGGAGAAATTTTGGTCTCAGTTTCTGGCTCGTCATGTTGGTAAAGTTGGGAGTGTTCGCTGATCAGCACAGTCATCAAGTGCTGCACTTGTGAACTTCCTGTTAACAAAAACAAACACATTTTAGTGCTGAGAGATGAGGGAGGCAATATTTGGGATAACCATGACCTGGACAACTGAGAACGTCACAGACATTAAGAAACACATATACAGTATACACATGTATACAACAGCGTGAAATAGGTCATGGGTTTGTATTTTTTGTGACAGAACATTTGTTAAAATTATCACCAACCCTCCATCATGCTAACTGGATCCTCCACTCTGGGCCGAAGGATATTGGGTCCAAACACAGTGGCCAGATTCTGAACACTCATTTTGTTCTCATTGGAGTGAGACTGAACCTCATCCAGAAACCTGAGCAGACAGGAACCAATGTATGACCATCACATACTGTATTTCCACCAAAAATCTTTAGCATTGACTGCACAGCTATTTAAAACTACCCGTTGGTTTATAGTCATTCAATATCAAACTTAGGGGAAACTAAAAAGAAGGGGCTGAGTCATGATTCTGGCTGGTGTGTGGGCTAAGCTCATGGTGTAGGCAGAGTAGACAGGCAATTATAAACATTGAGAAAAATCAATATGATGTCACATCCTATGATGACGAGGGAGTGGGTGTAATGAATGAATGTCATCTCTCTTGAATGACGCTGACAAATTCTCAATCATCATACTTGAATAGGGGAATCACCACCATTATCACGCTGATGTGAGTGAGTTCAACAACCATCAATACATGGTGACAACAAGACAGTTTTTACTTACTTGCAGATATATTTTAGGAGGTTGTAGTTGACCTGAGGAAGGGATTTTACCTGTTTGCTTAGCTCTACGATGCCCTTAAACAAGACAAAATATGTGTAAACACTCAAGGCATAAGGATGGAAATATATCAGCAAAGACATAATTGAATTACCATTTCTTTATCCTTAGTAAGTAGCTGAGCACAAGAGAGAAACTGTGTGTATTTGGAGAATGGGATTATAGGTTCTGGCAGCTCCCTTATGTACAGCTTTAGCAGTGATGCCACTGTGTGGACATCTGTGGTACTGTAAGACAAAGTGTGGACATAAGGAATACTACCCAGCACTGATTATTATAGCTTGACACGCTGCTATTGATAAAATCCCCCATCCCACTGTCTCACCTGTCAAACACTGGCTTCTCACCACGGTCGAATGCATCTTGAAGCTCTCGAACATGATTAGTCTGTCCTGGGGCCCTAAAGAGGCCTTCCTCCTTGAGCCCATGTTCATGTATGAAGCACACACATTGTTCAACCAGCACAGGGACCAGTCGCTGAGGGCCACACTGGGAATCATACAACATTGTCTCCTCTAGGTGCTGTCCAAAGACACCTGCAGCATCACAAAAAAGTGAACTAATAAATATGATAATAAATAATTAGCTCAGAATGTTGCCTTATGTGTGACAAAGATTTATAAGTTCCTTCCTTAAAGGTTTTGCAGTATATTTGTTTATACAATAAATGTCCTTTATGTAGACATTTGTATTTGTATATGTTTGAGATTCCCACCTCCTCCAAGCGGCGCCCATGTAACTCTACGAATGGCTCTGACCCATTCCTCCATGTCACTCTGAGAGTTGGCCATCAGCAAGTATGATTCATGAGTTATACCTGTTCGATCCTTTTCTCCAGCACCACCTGAAATCACAGTCATATTACATTAATCTCTGGGTCAAATAGATAAAAACAACAGATCCAACATATCTCAAAACAACTGAACAAAACGTAGAAGAGATACCAGTTCATATAAATTGCGAAGTAATTTTGCAAATTACTTAGCTGATTGCATAAACTGTAAACAAATCAGTTCTACCAAATACAAATATCAGTATTATCAATAACCTTATTAGCTTGAGCGCCCCTGTTAAGTACAAAGACTCAGCCATGCAGCTCTGCATCTCCGTTTCTCTGGCTGCACACAGCTGGACACCACCCGGTTTGACATTTTAGTTTGACATTTTAGTTTATTTTAGTTCAGCTTTCATTATAATAGCTTGCTTTTGAAGAAATGCACACATTTCTCAGTTTCTAAATTCATCTACTATTCACAAATTTGCTCACATTTGTACTGGTGGGAACATTTTAAAAACAGGGGAGGTTTTTATGAGTGGATTTAGTTGCATGTGCCTTGCTGTATAGACTGTGCACCTGCATTTATTACTAAGTCCTGCAATGTGGTGCATAGTGTGATGGGTGTACGAGGAATGACCCAGAAAGAACTATGTTCCCTGTGGACACCAGCAACTGCACCAGGTCTCTCACTTAGTCTCTCTTCTCTTTCTCTTCAGAACCTTTTCCTTGTGTCTGTTTTATCAGTCATTTTGCTATTTTTAACAAACTTTCTCTAAAAAGTGACACAGGGCACCTTTTAATGGTAAATTGATTTTCAAACAACACTTTCATCAGCATTAGTCATCTGCAAGTGACACAGTGAATTCCCTTTACCACAAAGCAAATATAAATACATATAGGAACATATACTATGTATGTTTCAATGGAGGAGAAGTGTAAGTAACTTTTAAAACCACATTTAACAGATCACCAAAAGCAAAGAAAGTGCAGCAGAGAAGAAACAATTGACATGCCAGCAATGCCCAGACACAGAAAGTGAAAATTTTGTAGTTGTTCCTGTAAAATAAAATAGAAAAAGAAGTGAAATTTTCTACAGGTGTGTTTACCTAAAGGTTGGCACTTAATCACTCCTGCAAAAGTAAAATTATACATCAAGATCTTGTCTTTCCTGGCAACATGGAAATCTGTTCTATATATTATAGAACCCTATATACTATACTACACATCCTGTACACTGGTAATGACTGTAATCACACCAACCCCACACTGTCGAGAGGCAGAAATGTCACTATCACAGACACATGACTGAAACAGTCACATCCTTTCTGCTGTTCTGCATATTTCATGCATATGTTAGGGCCTATGTGACTCACATCAAAAGTTACTGATTCACTTCTGTTTTCTGCGTGAATTCTGGGTCTACAAGATTGGATATGACTTACTATATTTAGAGTATGAGGGGAATTTCTGAAAACTGTTTTGCAATTGAATTTTATTTAAAAGTTGAAAATGAGAGTGAACCTAGCGGTTGTTCTGCTTGTGTTTCAGTACTAAATAAAAAGTTCAGCATCACTTGAACAAGACCTTCTCACTCCCTTCTTTACATAGGAGAAATATCACCATGCCAACTTACCGGGAACAATTTCAAAAATGTGTCGACTGGGCTCATCCTGATTGGCAGGCAGCTCATTGACTTGACTGCCCTGAAGAGGAATACAACCCTGTAGGAGAAAGAAGAGAAAAGCATGAAGCAGACAGACACAGACAGACACATAGGTAAGCATGGGGAAACGCCCATATAAATAGTATTCAAGGTCCAAACAAGAATCAGTCAGTGGTTCTGGACATAGACGTGTAGTGCATGTAAAACATTATGAGTTCTGAGTATATTGGCTTCTGGGCAAGGCTCCAACAGAGGGAGGTAATGATGATGGAGGGAGGAATGACTCAGGGAAACATCTCTTCATCTACTTATCTCTCTGGTCCTTCCTGATGTACTTGTATTTCTGCACCCTTCAGCAGAGAAGTTCAAAGGTCATTTACTTAGTAGTTACAGGACCACAGGGCAGCTAGTTACCACATTGTCAGCGTGTGTGCCAGGCACAATAACAACACGATATGTCTTTAATGCAGAATGAGGAGAAAGATGAATAGATACCTATCCAGATAAAGTTTGACACAAGGTTATTACCAAATTTTCCCTTAGAGCTACAAAGTGTATTTTGTCACTCGATTTGAAAGAATCAATGAGCTATTTTTAGTGTGTGGGAGTGGGAGAACACATATGAATCGACTGCCCCTGGGGGACTAATATTACAATACTAATGAGTTAATAAAGCTTGTATCAGGCTTGAAGTTAATAAAAAGATACAGCAGTGCTGTTTCCTGGGGCAACAAGTGACATCAGGTAACAGTCTTATGTGCTATTTTGTGAGCATCACCTGTGCCTTAGTTTCATCCTGGTCCTTGTAGAAATACAGAGCTTCCGTCCTCAAGACAAACCAACGCAGCTGCCAGTTTTTCATGATACTCCGCTGTCTCTTAAGCCAGCCTGCCTTCAGTGCTTTCTCCTGATCCAGAGGAGAGCAGGGCCTGGACACCCGAGACAACTCTCCAAGCACCATGCTCTTGGACCGTGCTGCATGGACACACACATAGAGATAAAGTGAGGGAAAGGGAAGCTCAAGATTTTTTAAGATTTATTATTTATTCTCAGTTTATCTATTATTCTAAAAGAATCACTCATCCACTATCATTATACAGTCGCCCTTGGATACAGGTCCATAGGCTTGACCATGCATCCAGATTTCCTCTTAAGTCAATCTATGAAGGCATGGCATCCATTTTGTAGCAAATGCTTTGCAGTCTGCTATAAGATGAAATCCACCTATCTACTATAGTAGGCTTTATAATGCATTTCAGATTATTGAGATATTACAATTCTAGTGCTGTACAGAGTTGACACTTGCTTTGTATCAGGTCTCTTTTTAACTGCCACAGACTGATTGCAGGCAAGTATTATATATTAGCATCTTTATGCCGAAGCTATAGAGCAAAAACAGCGACAGTAGAGTGATCCCTGGGGAGTTAGGGGAAGAGAGAAAAAGGGAGAGAAATAAACACAAGGCAGAGGGAGAGAGGAAAGAAATCAATGGCATCTTTTTTCTTGTTAATTGCATCTCACTTTCTGCTGAGGACAGCAGGGAAGATATCTGTAAAGTCCTGAACTCAAATCTCTTTTTCTGTCTCTCTCTCTCTCCCTCTCTCTCTTCTGTTTTCTTTCGCTCTCTTGCTTATCTGCTGTCTGTCTGGACTTTTGTTTCTCCCCTTTCTGGATGTCCTTAATTTGTCATGATTGCTGGTTAGTGAGACTAGAGTCAGACTAGAGCAGCAGTCATTAACACAACAAGCAGAATACAACAGACATGGCTTCATATCTTTAAGAGACAGTCAAGAAACTCAGAGAGGAACCTTTTATCTGGTGTCAGCAAACAACTGTTCAAACTGATCACACTTTAAGGAAATTATGTTAATCAAGGTGCATTGCCTCATTTTTGACAGAATAATGAAAAAAACACTTAAACACTTTTGTGTTTAGAATGAGCTGTTTTATGAGATAATCAGTGATAATCAGTGGTGGAACAATTATTCAGATTCTTTATATACTGACAGTGGCAATGCCACAACAAAACAAAAAAACTATCCTGAATTCAAAGTTTTTGACCTTTAAAAGTAAAGTAAAATAATGTTTTTTTAAATTAAAATTTAGTTTCTATTATTTTTTATTATACATGAAAAAAAGTAAGTAGCACATCGCTAACATTTGTACAGTAGAGTACCCAAGTGCATATACTTAATTAGATTCCACAACTAAAGCATCAAAACTAAAAGTACATATGAAAATGGCAACAGTCAATTGTCTAGTCATAAATATAGACATGCAGTGAGGTTATACAGTTTTTTACTGTATAACTACATTGATTGTTCATTATGCATTTACTGTAGCAAATTTCTGTTATTTTCAGTCACAGTGTAGAAATTTAATTAAATGAAAACTAATAATTTATTTACTATTGTATTGTAAGATAGCAGCCTGTAAAGTAAAAAATCTATTTTTGAAGAATTGATAAGTTGGCATACAATCTTCCTGGTAATGTTGCATATGTCATGCCTCAAAGAGATCACATCTTAATAATATAAATAATATAATAAAACCAACAACATTATTTATTCACACGTCCACACGTCCACAATAATGGTGCAAAGGCACAACTACATTTGACTAATAATATCTTCCCAAAATACTACACACCTTAACTGCTTAGGAGATTAGGATTCAGTTCTTATTTCCAAGCTTCTGAGTGCAGATCTAACTCTGTGATGCTGAATTTGCCCTGAATGACGTTGCATAAAAAAGTCAAAGGAGATCATAGCTGGGAATCTAATCAAAGAAGAAAACCATTACAACAAATGAGAGATGGCAAGTGCACAAAATGTACCAAGCAAACTGACTACTGTACTCTGCAACTTTGTTCATAAGGGAGGAATAAGAGGCACTTGCCCTTCCCATCATATTTCATGGTCTTATTTTTATGTCTGGTCTAGGACAAGACAATGACCCTCTCTAAACACACTATAGACCACCACCATAATCAGAAGACCATGATAAGATCACCATAATGCAGAAACCTTTTTATGTCTAGTCAGGTGGACATGAAAAGAACAATAAAGATACTGTGCTTTAAAAGCCAATACTGGTTAGTTACCTTGAGATAACTCCCTAAGCCACAATGTGTGTATTCGTTCTCCATAACATCCACCTGCTCTGAAGAGCTCAACAAGTCTTTTTACTCTGGATCATAGTAACCAATTCCATATTCATCTTCACACAGTCATATAAGAGGTGTGCATATTGTTATCTTAACTTCGGCGGTCACAAGTGGATTTTACACTGGGTTAGACGAACTATGTTTTACAGTCAGCTGTTGTGATTTACAGGCGAAGAGGGCCATACATTCCTCACACCACCTTTCATCTAGACTACCATCCCCTGCTGAAACCACAACCCAAAGTGCTAAGGTAAACTCTGAGCAAACAGAGATTTACTCATGCATTCTGGTGTGAACATGACAGGATACGGAGAACTATCCTTCCAGCAGCCATGTTTACTACAACACACAATATCTCCATTGTGATCAAATATTATAGGAATGGGGACGAAGCAATCAAGAGACATAAGGGATTACATCACCCTGTTGTAGCGCCTGTTAACTCTCAGTAATTCGGCAGATATAGCCTCAACAGCCTAGACAATTCAAGAAAACCCAGGTCAGTGCTGATAACAATGCAATCACGTTAATGCAAATGACACTAGAGTGCAGAATCAGCACACGTATGCTGCTGTTGCACCTTTTTGAGGTCATTATCAATGGACACTCCGACAACAATAATGGTGTTACATTATTACAAAGACAGAAAGACAAGTGGAGCTCTGCAGAGAAGGAAAGAATAAGATGGATGCACTACAGAGAGAACAGTAAAAAAAAAAGAAAAGAAATGAGGGAATGACAGAAAAGATATTGAGCGTAGAGGAGGGATCAAGAAAGAGGAGGAGGGACTGTGCTTACCCCGGCGTGCCTGTTTTATCTTGGGGCTCAGCATGGTTACCGTTGCTGTGCTGCTCCCTCTCACAGAGACATAACTGCATCCCTCTGTTCACACACTATTCCTCAACCACACACGCTCAACGCCTATCGCTGCTGCCTCGCCCGGTTACTCCTCATTCTGTTCAAGCATCTCTCTTCCCTGGCTCACTGTCCTGCACTTGGACACTGTCTCGGTCTAATTTCACACACACACACACATACACACACACTTAAAAGCACTTAACCACACACTCTCCTCTTCCTCTCCTCCTTCCTTTCATCTCACTCTCCCTCTCTCTTCCACTGTCCCGGCGTGCTGTTGTTCTCACATACCTAAAGCCCTGCCCACTCTTTCTCTCTCTCTCTCTCTGCCTTGTGCTGCACACTTTCAGTATCAATTTCTCACTATCCATGAATATATTTAGCCACTTATCCTCTGTCTTGTCACACATTTATTCACATCATCTCCTTCCTTGCTCCATATTCTTCACAACCCTTCCAGCTGGTTTTTCATGGACATTTGATTATGGTCTATCCTGTACCTTTACTACAACCTCAGATCGATACATTTGATTTAACTGGCACCATTCTCACCATTAAATATCTGATGCAGAGCAAGTGGTCATGTTACTGTATTGTCTTTATTTATTGCAGATGGAATGCAGACAGATAAAAATGTGTGTTTGAACCTGATAAAACTTGATTCTAACTCATCCAGGCTAAGATTTATCATCTGAAGGAAAATGCCACACTACTCTACACTACACTACACCCAGCACTCAAGGGTATCATGTTCTTGGTCCGATTCTGTCCGGTAGGATTGTAGTGCGAATGCGATAAAGCATATAAATGCTTCACTTGCAAGAGGCTGGATGAAACTAAAATGTAGTGCATCTAAAAGGGTGTTTTCTCTCAAAAAATTACCTACTAAGCTTACACAATCAATTATCAATGCGCTATATATGCTGTTTATAAAGGATTCATAAAGGAGTAGCAGTATATACGTGGCAGTAATAAAACACTGACAACTAAATTCTGTACATTTTGATAAAAACTGCACATACCCTGACAAAGAAATGGTATACAAATCCATAAATCTAAACACTCAATCAATCAATTTTATATGACACTTCTGATCATCTTAACTACAATAGATCCCCACCTTGCTTGATACAATGATATCCATGATATCTATTCAAAACATGAACAAAACTGGGCTTTACCTGACAATTGCTTTGGTTTGTCACACAGAGGAATCCTGGACAGTTTCATTGCTGTAAATCCATCTGAATAGTCTGTCCTTCTCCACTGGGACCATTTCTAGAGCCACAACACACACGCACACACACAGGGTTTAAACAATGGCAATACTGAAATCTCAGTCCTCCACTTAATTGATAATCAGTAAGAAATAAATCCATTGACATTCACATACCCAAGGAGAAAGGGCTGCCATAGTTGCCATTATCAACACGCCAATGACGTGTGCCTGGGGAATGCTGATGTGAATAAACTGTGACACAAGGAAGGGAATAAAGTCATGCGAGAATTACTTGCCATGTCACTTGGATAGGCCGACCAGACGACTCTCAGCATGGAGCCAGGCTCTCTGTACTGTACAAGAAGGCATCATCTAGTCCCACTCGGCTGCTGTGATAGGAGTTGGCTCCCAAGAAAACACAGCTGTTTTCTGTCTCTCACTTAGGAAGTGAGCTGCCTTGATGGAGAAGTGAAAATAGCTGACTGCTGGGTAAACACACTGGGTCTCTCTTTCAGAAGTTATTACTGTATACTGTATCTTCCCTGCCCACACAGTAAAATACAATACTGAAATTACACAGTTAAAAGAGAAGAGCTTTGTTTTTTATTAAACCTATTTTCCCTATGGCATAAAAAGTATTGGCACAAATGAGGTATTATCATAAAAAACAAAAAGAAACTGTTTCACCAAATGGAGAAAATACATTAGTACATATAAAATATACTGGGATACTGACAAGTGGCCACCAGTTAAATACAACACTGACACAGGGACAGAGAAATACACTAAAACACTCAGTTTCACAGACTTACATGCACTCATTGTAAATAGTCCAAATGCATAACAGACAGGACAGTAGCCACTAAATTATATCACATGACATTACCACTCACATAGTCCAGACACACCAACCTCTGAGGGGTGTGGGGAACATCATTTATATCTAGAAATATGCTCCTGAGGGATACATAGGAAATGAGTGTGTGTAATTGAAGGCATGAAAAGAGCATGTCCCATTAGTGAGAGCAGAGGAAGTGTCATGGCACAAATGACTGGGAGAAGGTTGGAAAGGTAATGACATTATGCAAGAAACAGACTCATTCAGTGCACCTGCTATTAACCATTATCACAAGCTAATCACAGGACTTGCTAATATTATCAATACACAAATTGTCACAGCTCTGATCTACTGTATGCTTGACACGCATACTGTATGTGGAATAGTTATCAGAGGCGTCCAGTACTTCACACAGCACATTGTAAAGCAACAAGTTAATCACATCAGTTTTCGGTGAGGTCTCTAAAAACTACATGAATGACTAAATTTTTTGCGGTAAAACCTTCTGTATATTAAAATAGAATATTCAGATATAACCAAAACATGTTATATATCATTATCACAAAGTTAAGCACACACTAAAGACTCCGAATGAACTGAGAATGTATATTTGTAAGTGATAATGAACCAGCTGTATAAAAGACGAAGTAACCATTTTAAATGTCAATGGCAGTTTTGTCCACTCTCGTTTGTCCGCTGCCCACCCGTCTTCGGCCATCCAGCAGAAACGACAGAACTATAATCCAGCGCTGTTTGACTGATCTCTGTTGTGCTGAGGTTTCACATTGTCTGAAGTAGGTGGTCGTTCCCGTGGCGATGGCATCAAACTGCTCGGTCAGTAGCCACACGTCCCAAATGAGTGTCAGCGCATTCATAACCATCATAACAGCAACCCAGAACTCCTCCCCCAACAATGTGAGCCATAATGACAAGCTGTGACTGCCTGCTGACTTTTTGTCGTACAGGTAACTTATTGCCGTCGTAACAAAAAGAAGGTGGGCAATCACCATGGAGAGGATGAAGAAGAGGAAGAGGCGGTGGTTCCACCGGCCGACACACCGGTTGAGGAAAAGACAGTGATGGTCGTATTCTTCAGTGCACACGTCACACAGCTTGCAGTGTTTGGTGTAGTCAGGCTTAAACAACTGAGGAAAGGAAAGACAGGGTTGGAAAGAGAGCAAAATGTGTACCTAGCTCCCAGTCATCTACTACTTTTCATTGTAGATTTTTTATTTTACTTTTGGACATAATCACCTTAATTTACACAGATTCCATTTCATGAATTCAACAAGGGTCTATGAAGAACTCTTTGAAAGCCAAAACCAAAACACAGAAAGCTGATGCACATTTCTAGATGTAGACACATTGCTCCCTGACAAATGACAAGCATAAATGTCTTACCTCACAGTACGGACAGAACCTGTGAGGGCTCTGGTTGTTTTCCACTAGGTCAGCGATACAGGAGAACCGAGGATCTGCGTCTGCTCTGTCCAGTGTACCTGGGTCCTGAGTCAGAACCTTACAGAACAGGCCAAGGACTAGAGAGAAATGGACCATTGACACCTGGACCAAAGCACTAATCGGCCACACACATTAAAAAAGTTAAGGATGAACAAACGTAATTTTTTTTATAGTTTTGAAATAGATTACAATTGAGTTGCAATGTTTCCAAATTGCAAACCATTTATTTCTTAGGGAAAATGGGTTTACAGTTTACACAACCTTTTTGCATTACAGAATGTAACAAAATTTCCATGAACCATAACTATTCACAGATCATTTCATGAAGCAAAGAGCTGGTCAAAGCACTGGTTTACCTGAGGTGGGTCCTATTATTAGGAATCATCATAAGAAAGGAGGCCAGGAGAATGCCAGATGTTCCAATAATATGCATGGGGAGGACATTTTAAATATACTTGTTAAGGATAATAGGCATTATTTTTCCATAGAAGCACAGCAGGGAATGGAACAAGCCAGCTATGAGGGTTCCCAAGTAGACTGGATTGGGCAACCTGGAACGAAGACAGATGCTGTTTGAACCAAGAGTCATCACAAGCAGTTCAATTTGCTGGTTTACTGATAAACATTGGACATGCTCCATATTTTTGACAAACCTTTGATATGTGGTCATGCGGTGGTATTGTGTGAAAATACTTCTGGCCAGCCATGGGAAGAGAAAAACGCAGATTACCCCGCCATATCCTCCCAACATGGCGGCTATCAGCAGGATGGCAGCCCCACTCAGAGTTGGAAAAAACAGTGTCCAGTAGTATAAGACTGGTAAGAGAAGACAAAGGTCCTGGCACAAACTGTACACTCTCAACACATAAAAACACACACCCAGCACTTTCAATGCTACAGTGCTTCTGCTATTATCATTATCATCACCCCTATATTTTATTGCAAAATAAATGATGAAAGTCACACAATCATATTTACCATGAGACTCTCTGGGCATGTGGTATAGTGGCTCTTTAATGTACCGACTCAGTAGTTTGGTGAGCTGCTGATGTCTAGAGAAAAATACACAGTGTAGCAATATCTTAATCAGCATCAGGATCCCAAGAGGAAAAGGTAACCTGGAAATGCAAACATACTAGATATTTTAAAGGTACTGAAGGAGGTTTTTATTCTATGCTGCTTTTCAGTGTTTTTCCGTGTTTTTCTAGAGACAGCAGATTCACCTAAATGTTTTCCCCTGTTTACTGAGATCCAATGGCGTGAGGCCGCTGTGGTTCTTCTGATGGAGCATTCTGCATCCTGCTCTCTGCAGCAGTGTCCAGCATACCTCTACTCCACCCCTCTCGGCTGCAACATGAAGCGCTGTCGCTCCCTGCTGGTCAACTGCATCCACGGTACATCTCTGAAATACAAAGAGAAGAATGAGGTGCATAACTGCTAGGAGCCATATTTGCCATGGGCCCTGTTTCACAAAAGCACCTTTAGGTTTAACTGATCTTTGTGGAATTTATAAGCCCCACAAAAGACTCATGAACATGACCATTGCATTACAACAGCACCTACAACCTGTGGTGTCAACAAACAACTGCCTATTGCCTACACATCCAGCAGACAAGCAGCAATAATTTTATCATGGACTAGTGTTTCTAATTCATCAGGTGCATGTAAGCGCAATATCGTTCTACTTTGGTTCTAGCTCTGGTTTGGGCTAACAATACCCTACAAACTCTGGATCATAAGCTAGACTTCTGCTAACTGCTTATTCCGTTTGTAGCTATTTTGTAGTAGGCTGTGCACACAATGAACTTATTAGCTGTAAATGTGTGGTAAAGAAATCTAAAACAACAAGCTAAAAGTGACTAAATGTACAGTAAGACAGTGTTAAATGTACTTTATTCTCAGTGAAAGAATAAAGTGGGTATCACACCTGGTCTCTGAGCAGATACCGGGCTACCTCTGTGTTTCCAGTGGATGCAGCCAGGTGAAGTGGTGTCACCTGGTACATATCTGTGTCTGAGAACCGAAACATTCCCGTCTCCCACAGATAGTGCACAGCAACACTGGGAAGGATAACTCACAGTTAGTGCATGCATAATATACTTGTGTGTGACTGTGTGGTTATGCAAGACAAAAGACAAAAACAACTAAGATGTGATGTGATGTTTCCTCCACTCACATGTTCCCGCCAGTGACTGCATGATGCAGCGATGTCTTTCCTTGCAGGTCTATAAGGCGCAAATCAGCTCCATATTGCATCATCTGATGTATGATATAGATGTTCCCTTGCCTAATGGAAGTCAAACGTACAAACTGTCACAAAATGTACATAAAGACATCGCTGCCTTAAGAATGTGGGTATGTTTGTTTACCATCTGAAAGCAGTTCCTTCTCACCTGCAGGCAAAATGAAAGGCCGTCTGTCCTGCATCGCATGTCAAGTTAGGGTCAGTCCCGTTACTAAGAAAAAGGTCAACTAGGTTGCGGTTACCGTGGAGGGCTGCATAGTGGAGTGGGGTGAAACCACCCCAGCCTGGGTGAAGACAAACACATTCACATTAGAGATGAGGTCTGACAAATGCTAACCTGACCTAAAACTTACAGTGTTTAATAGGAAAAGTCAGACATAAATAGACATGTTAAAATATCTGTCTGCCTGTTGTTAAACCTTGTAGAGTTGGGGTCACAGTTCCCTTTGGCACAATGTTACTCTCTGCTGTGTTGTCAGTGGATTTGTCCATCTAAATCTGTGCTAGACCCTCTCACAGAGGAGCTTCAGCAGGGTACAACAACACCATCCAACCAGCAGCCTCGTTAAACTGTTATTCACATTTAAAAAGTTGTGCAGCAATTATGACATTAGTCTAACAGGTTTGTTCTCTTTTTTGGTTTGGTGCTGGCAGGAGAACAGTAGGAAATAGTATGCTGTATATAAGACGTGTATAACATGTGTGTTTGTGTTTGTTTTTAAATTTCTGTCTTACCTTTTTGCTTGAGCACTGATCGGTCATTTTGAAGGAAGTGTATACATTGTTCAACATTTCCTCTCTGTATACAGTCAAATATGTCTCCACCGCTAACGGAGCACACAGGCATCGGATGCATTGTGATGCGGCCTGTTGTTGTTGTTGTTATTTCCACAGACAGACAGACACCGCAGCACAAACAAAATCATCTCCTCAGACGTAGCGCTACGACGTCGCTATGTAAAGTCAGAAGACAGAGCAGCTTTCCCTGCAGAGTGACGGACATCTTTCATTGTGCAAAACTAACTGAGACAGACCACGCCCCGGACACCTCATTGGTTAGAGCCGGTCACATGGTGGGTTACGTCTTCAACGCCGACAAAACACGTGGTCTCTATATATACCATAATAAGTCAAACTTTAGCGCCCGTTGTATTTTTCTTATTACTGTTAGTACTTACATGTTATCCGGAAAGTGTAAACGTTTATAATACGTCACTGTATCCTTATGTTGTCGGCTTACAAATGTTAAGGCTTGAGAGAGGCACCTGCAGAGAAAACAAAATGGCCTAAAGCTGCGGATAAAACCTACATATAGAGCTTGTGATTGTCTAAAGAGAGTGACTGACTTGTGCAGGCGATAATTCTCACTCGAAAACAGAAGTTTTCTGTTTATTCTTGAGAGAAAATAAACTTAGTAGACATCATATTTCTGCAGCCTATTATTTGTTCCCACAAGATGGCGCTGCTTAGCTATGTAACGTTAGTACTTTTTAAAGTTCTGTCTCAACACCAGCACATTATTGTGATTACGTGAAATAAATAAAGAAAAATAACAAAGACAAATAAAAGAGATAAAGAAAACACAAAAAACGTTTTCAACACTGTTAAAAAAGGAAGAAAATCTATCTCTCAGCAGGATGCACATCTTACAAAATGCACTTTCTTTCTAATCCCATATAAATCAGGATATAAAATTGTCTCCTGCCACACCTTAGAGCTGTGTTAGCTGGCTCTTTTGGTGAATCATGGGATGTTATATCTGTGATTCATATCATGCCAAGTCTAACATGACAAGTCTATAAAAAGCACCCAGACACTGTTGTGGGAGGGCCCCATCCAACCAGCTAAACAAATGATTTCACTTCTGCTTTTCTAAGGAAGTAAGAAGGCACATGACCTAGGCCAGCTGATGTGAGTTGCTCTGCTTGTTCAAAGTTCACAGTGCTGGCTGCAGATTAGCACGGGGGTGGGTGGTTTTACAAAAGGGTCTGCACAGCAGCCAGTAGTCATGTCTTAGCAGGTCTGCGCTAGTCTTTTCTTCTTGACATGGGAACAGCAGCAAACTATTCACTCAGCTCACAGATGATTGCATCCTCCTAGAGCAAGGAATGTCCCAGATGGCTCTCACACAAGTACAGGTAAGAAAATTAGGACTTACCTGTGTGTTGAATGGATCATTTTAGACCTGAAAGGCATGTTGCAGGCAGGGGAGGTGCCACACTGTCACTGTAAAAACTTAACTGAGTGTGTAAAGGAGTGACTTTCAGAGCGATGTTGCGCTCTAGTCTCTCTCACACACACATTGTACCACAACTGTCTCACATGGTGAAACATTAAGTGTTAATGCATTTCTGTAAAAAGTGAGCTCCACGTTTTAACTTTTGTTACTGATTCTATTGGTTCTGGCTTATAGGTCTAGCAGTCTCTTTCTAAAAAAATTCCCTCCGTGTTCATCATAAGCCTCAAAACAGAAAGTGTCCAGAACAATGTTTTCATAATGAGGAAACAATACTGTTACCAAACCTCAATCCAACAAAGCACAGTGACTCTGAAGTAGGTGAGACAGAAGTGTAGCACTAACATTAGAGGCCTCGTGTGAAAGGCTTAAAACTGTATCCACATCGTTCAAAGCTGAACAAGCTGAGACTTTATCAGTCACATCAACATGATGTCAGTTAGCCATTGTCTGTATTAGTGCACATCAAATTCCA
Organism: Ctenopoma multispine; assembly: GCA_034779795.1. NCBI lineage: Eukaryota > Metazoa > Chordata > Actinopteri > Anabantiformes > Anabantidae > Ctenopoma > Ctenopoma multispine. The sequence continues at coordinate 9,807,584 of JAUYWH010000007.1, read as the reverse complement.
TACTGCGTCATGTTTTACTTTTAGGTGACAGGACTGTTAGATATTTCCGACTGTTCAACTGTTGCACTGTTACACAATTACTGGTGTGGCTAAACATGGCTCTGGAGCAAATTAAAGAATGGCGTAAGTGGTAAATTTAGTGCATGCGGCAGCGGATTAGAAGCTTGAAAGACTTTGACATTTGGTGTTAGTGGCAATTTAATGGTATGATACTGTATGTTTCCAGTTACTGAAAATGTGGCAGCAACTAGACTAAACTGATCTCTCACAGAGGTTGATGAGTACCTAATGGGAACACATGACATGTCCTCTGCCTGGTGAGTTCTCAAGGCAGACAGTGCAGTCATGGGTTGAGGGAGGATGAGAAAGACTAAGTGTTTGGGTGGAAACAAATTTATCTGAGGAAGTGAGACAGGGATTTGATTAAAATATATTTTTAATATTATACAAGCACAGGGTGTCTAACAAAACTTTTGAGTCTCTTTTTTTAACCTATTCAGGACCACACTGCTAAAGAACAGAGGATCAATAAGGAAACTGGAGAGCTGAGTGCTTCAGGGGAGTTATCTGTGTCTGTGGAGTTGAAGGGAGAGAACGTGGAGGGATCTTGTGGGAACTCTCAACTGTCACAAGTGCTCAGAGAACAACTACAGGAGTTGGAAACTTACACATGCTCGAGCTCTGACCACAGAACTGTCCATGTTTCTGTAGCACAGAGAGAGGAGCATCTAGTCAAAGTCCTGCTCCTCTACATACAGGTATTTACCTAGATATATTTTGCAGTTCATGAATTATTATTCTTTTTGTTTTATTAGAAATCAAATAGAAACTATCAACTGAAGATTAATTTGTGGAGGAGAATTTTGAGTGGAGCCACAGTTCTAATTAATACCTAGAGACAGTCAGATGTTTGGCCCTAATTTGATCTCATCTCTGTTTAAGTGGTCTTTCAGTGAATCTATACAGTAACCTCAACTGTCACGTGAAATGCAAAAGCGCTTGCATCAGGTCTTGTTCTTATTCACTGGGAAAAATAAGAATGAAATAAGAATTTCTTATCCATGTCACAGAAACCAATTTTTTCAGCCATACACATGCTGTAAATTCCATGACTGATCTGTGGGCACGTGCAGTACCATTGATCGGGGTTACAGCTGCAGAAGTAATTGTTCTATGGTTTGTGTGTGGTTCTGTGTGTGGGTGTATGTATAAACCTCATGACCAGAGATTTGAACAGAATGTAGGGCCTCTCTTAAGAACAGCAAACTCAGTGAAACACAATCTGCTTTTATGGAACTGAAAAGAGCATATAGTTCACACTGGCTCACACTTCAATTATTTATAGTGCAGTGCATTAGCAAAAGCACTCGAGATCCAACTTTAATATGTTTACATTTCTTCAGTGCATATTATAACTCATATATACAGTATGTAGTGGATATAGTCTAAAACTTCACATTAAGTATTGTAAAGCTGAAGCATATGTGGTCTAATACAACCCAGTTAGCAAAAAAACAAAAACAAACTAAAAAACAATATATGCAGCTCATTTAATGTTACCGTACTTAATTAATACATTAACACAGTTGTCAGTTTATTACTCTAAGTCTTGTTTATTAATAGTGCTTTTAAATAAAGCAGACCTATAATAAAACTATTTTAATGAGCTATAATATACATTTTATAACCCTCCATATAATTATATTATATATATTATATACAGTATATATATAATAGTTTATGTTGAAACTCTTTTAGAGAAATGTTGATTTAACCTTTGAGTAGAAGAACTTTGTGTTGAGATGTTTTAATAATTCGTCTACCCTCAATGACATAGAAAAATGGGGTGGACATATTATAGTAAACATCTCACAGTGTCTCTATTTTGATTTCTGGTGGTGTGTTTGCATCTTTGATGGACGCTCTCCTCTCTGATCTCAGGCCTGCGAGGGCGGTTGCAGACTTGAAGGTCTGGACATAAGGGGACTTGCTGCTCTCACTGCTGACACTGCCATCCATAACATCCATAAAAGAGTGGCAGAAAGGCCTGCAGGTACTAACAACTCATACTAGCACTGAATACTTCACAGATTTTTTAGGTGGAGGAACTTTCTATGTCCTTTGTCCACTTCTGCTTTTTAAGATTGGAGGGGGGGTTTCCACTCTTGTTTTTTCATGTTGTAAAGGTTACTCATGTTGTTTCATTGAATGGATGAGTATTGACAAAAACATCTAGTACATTCATTGAAGCTGGGATGCTTTCTCAGTTTTTACAGAGTGCTGTAAATGATGTAGTGCAGATTGCTCAGTGGTCTATCTGTGGTCTTAGTCTCCCTGTTATTTTTGTATAACATCTTTTTTCTGGAGATTGCAAAGAGAAACTAATTTTGGTTTTAGGGAAGTAGATACTTTTTTTGACAAAGCTCTGGTATGGGTCCAAATTTAATAAGGAGCTCTGACATGATGCGCCTAGTCACTATGTAATGTTTCTTTCTTCATCTCAGCAGGCCTAAATAGATATACACCAATCATATTGTATTAAAACATGAAATAACTTAATAGTCATGTAAAAATAATTGTTTTGGAATTGTTCTGTTGAAAAGTTTACACCTGCCAAAACAGAAACATGATGCAAATTATTGTGTCTGAAAATAGAAATAAAGCTGTTATGAAAATATTTTTCAGACATTGATGTTATTTTCATTTTGAATGTTAGAATTCATGAATGGTTTAGAGTTTATTTATTCAGCCAGAATATGTAAAAGTCTTACTGTCTTGCTGTTTTTAACTTGTCTATGTCAGCTAGTCTTCTGGGGCCATTGTTCAGTAAATGTAAAGTCTTCTGTGTTTTCAGCGGGGGCTTGTGAAGAAGTGATACGATTCTTCCAGAGGCCAGATGAGGACACAAACTGTGAAGGAAGTCCAGGATGGCTACTGTTGAAGACCCTTTTGCTGCTCACAGCTGATAGCTCAGTAAGTGATAATGAATCTTAAAATCAAGTGAATCTTCTAGGAGTCAATGATATTGATGATGATTATTATTATTATTATTACTATTAGTAGTAGTTGTAGTAATAATTGTACTAGTACTAGTAATAGAGTAATAGTAAGAGTGAATTTACTCACAAACAGGATGTATTTAGTCTTTATAAGCTATTACTTGTAGGTTGTATTACTTATAGGTTTTACTTTAAAACCACTTCATGGAGCAGGCAGAGGTGCAAAGGGAACAACTACTAATACATATCAAGAGAGACAATTGTTTTTCCCAGTTACACTTATATTGTTTAGTGCTTCAAAATGTAAACACAACTTCTGGGAATGCGTCTCTTTGTAGGATATACTGTCCTGCATAAACCCAGGGCTCCCTGTTGCTTTGATGAAATGTCTGTACCTGCTGGTGTGCCTTCTAGCTAAAAAGGAGGACACAGCCAAAGAAGAGACCTTCCAAGAGCCACTAACACAGGTTAATTGAGGCAGCTGCCAAAATTTCATTTTTTTTGTTTGCTCTACTTTTCTCTGTTCTGGTTCCATTATTTTTTCATTGGATTTTTGGTCTTACTCTGTAATTCTTCTACCTGTTCTTTTCCAGGTTCTCATTCAGCTCTGTAGGCAGCCAGTCAACGTGGAGAGACTGGTAGAGTCACAAGAACTGCAGTGTCTTATCATTGGCCTCACATCGCTATGGGATCAGACCAGCGTCGCCTGGAGGCATCAGGCCTCCCGCGTCCTCAAGACTATCTCTGCTGTAGCAACAGGAAACACTGTCCCAAGCTTGCTAGGTGAGCTAACACAAAAATATTCCTATTACACTCACGGCCATCTAATGGTTCTGCTTTCTAATTAAAATAGACCTAATTGGACCAATTAGACTTAATACACACAGAAATGTATCAGAAACATCAGAAAAAAAGGCTGCAACTGAATATCTAGATTTTAGTAGAAGATTTGTTGAAAGTTATTTTTGTTTACAGATATTTTTATTCTAGGTTTTTTATTTCCAGGAATGAAGTACTAAAGAAACACATGCCAGCACTTCCAATATGATGATCAGTCTAGATCTGTCCATCAGCATAGATGAGATTGAGCAGTTGTCCCCCAATTAGAGTGTCAGAGGTTCAATTCCCAGCTCCTCCTGTCATATGGTGAAGTGTTCATATAGGGTCATGGACCCCGGTGGGTCTGCCTATGGTGTGTCTGTGTGTGTGTGTGTGTGTGTGTGAATGGGTGAATAAGAAGCAGTGTAAAGTGCTTTGAGTACCAATGAAGTAGAAACGTACTCTGTTCACTCAAATGTTTTGACACACAACATTAATTATGCTTCTTAAATTAGTTACATTTGAATGTGTGGACATCGTTCTGATGTTTTGCACATCTGTGAGCAATTACTATATCACTTAACTTTCCCTTGTTAGGCAAGAACTGTGTTCGTATCTGCATCCAGAATCTGTTGCATATCAGAGCTGATGTCTCAGGACCGCTGCTAGCTGAAGTGGCTGTGGCTGTGTTCAGCTTCATTAGAGACACCTACCCCTTCAACACCGGCCTCTTCATCGAGTTTGACACCAACAACGGCTACCAGGCCCTTGAGAACATCCTAAAACGGTGAGATTAATGTAAAACAGGAGAAGAAACAGAATAAAAAGCTATGAGATTTCAGGATTAGGATTAGGATTTCCTGATGTTTTTTTAAGGTAAAGTAAATATCTGAGTACTGAAGTAAATGCACACATGTATTTAACCCGTAGAGTCAATATGGATAACTATTCATTTAGCTTTTTGTCTCTTATTATGCTACCATTGTAAGCTGTGAGGAAGGTGTGTCTGAGGATCAGTTTCAGCCAGTGGAGGAATTACTGGCTCTCATTGCTTCTTTCACTCTTCTCGGAAAAGCTGAACTGAAAGTAGCTCTTTGTGTCACCAACCCACAGCCTTCAAGTTTTAAGTTTGATCCACCCCTCACCAAAGGTAGGTCAAGTCTTGAACACAAACTTTGCGATGTTATTATCTGGCCTACCTTCCTAATTACAGTTGATTGTACCATGACGATAAACCCTGAACCATCCCTACCAAATGCACAAACTGTCTAATTATTATCACTTGCATGGCTCAGCAAACATAGGCTTAGGGAGGGGAATGGGCCCCCCCAAATGGCCACACAGTTCATCTCTCCTTTGCACTTTTGCCCTCATATAACCTACCCACTATGCCCTACCCCCTTTCTCTAATTTCCCACACACCCTGACTCCCCACTCTCACACCGCTACCTTGCTGCAGTGCACAACACCCCTCAGGTTAACAGGAAGCTGAAGTGATTATGTCTGGGATGATGAAGTGGAGGTTTTCCCTCTAACTCTGTTAGGATGCCCCATTTCCATTCACCACTGGCCTACAGCAACCAGCCATCTATCATAGATGCACACACTCCTCCATCCAACGCTCATAAAGAGAGTGTCCGTAATAAACACACACATACTCATCGAAAGCATACACACAGACACAAAAAGTCAGCATCCATCGATCATATCGAGGAGTAGACCTCTTTCCAGCAGAGGGACCAGGGGCTGCTTTGTGCTGATCTTATTTTGTTGTAATGCAATTTTGATTAAGTGTGAAAATGAATCCTATTACTAACCAGGTATAAATCTATTCACTAGAAACACAAGTGTGCTTTTTTTTTCTAAATGCAAGACCTCCTCAAAATATTTTGACAATGTAGCAAACAAACTCTATCAATGCAGATTATACTACTTTATATTTCCTTCACGTACATTATGTTGTTTGCTTTCAATGTTTTCAATCTGTCTATGTATGTATAACCCAATTGGCTTGGGATTCAGCGTACACTCTGTGTTAAAGTTCTGGCATTTACTGGTGACCTTGCCAGACCAACCTCGGATTAATTGAAGTTTAACATATTTTAAAAGTTAAAAGGGTTGATATAGTTTTGAAGTACCATATATCATAGATTAGTACAACATAAATAAACAACTGTGCACACTGTATTTGATTCAGTATGGTTTAAAAGGCTGAAACCTCCACTGACACTCTTGCTATGACTCATCTCTGTAACTCCTAACGTGTCTCCAGGTTTAGCAGTGAAGAACCTGCAGGCCTTCCACCTGCTACAGGCCTCCTTATTGCGTTCCAAGGATTCTCAGCTGTGCTGCCAGCTTCTTCGAACCCTTCAGACAATATGGGAAAGAGACCCAGCAAATTTCTTCCTCTTGGAGTGGACTGTCCAGTCTATGGCCCAGCTGGCTGCCTGCGTGTGGTGTAAACCAGCTCCTGTCCAAAGACTATTCTTTTCTATGCTAGAGATGGTACAACTACAACTAAAGTTGACAGTAAAATGCCTCTGCATGTTTTTTTATGATACAACATGGATATAAGATCTGATTAAATGCTGGGTTTTCTACAGGTAGTGTTTAAGTTGAGCTACATACCTCATGAGACCTTGCGCGCACTGCTGAATGTGCTGAAGCAGATCTGGGCTGGGACATTGGTTGGAGGGGTGGCAGGGATAGAGTTTGGAGTGGTGGCTCTCAAGTGTTTTCACAGGTGAGCACTGCTGGTCAGTAATATATTACTCTGAGTTGTTCAGAATGCTTGTGCTTTTCCTAAATTACATCTGATGCTAGATAGAATTTGTTGTTCTCAATTCACTTGACAGATAAAGCTAGCTAGGTTAAGATAGATCAATATAATCTCTAAATAGTACTGCAACAGCAGGTAAGGATGGATAGTTTATTCCAATTCAATTTATTTTTAAACTAATAGTAAACACCTTTTTCCTGTTTTCCTCTTCCTCTGTAGGATGATGGTGCACAGTAGTATGTTATCCGAGGTGCTGAGTGACTGGGGTCTGCTGGAGCTGCTGCTTGGGGAACTTCGTAGAAGAGCTAAAATCATCAGGAAGGCTGGAGTTGTGACTTCCCCTCAAATAAGTATGAACTGAAATATATCTTTCTACACACACACACACACACACTGTCATGATTCAGTTCTTTTGTTCTTTTGACGTCAGATTGATGTGAACATTTGAGCTCAACTTGGGACTCAGCAGCCAAATTTCACATGCACATCTTCTTGTATTGTATGGACGCTGAAGTTGTTGTGCTCCTTAGATCCTCAGCAGGTACCATGTGTGGTTGACAGTGAGAGACAGCTCACAGCCTGTATGCTTCAAGTTGTGTCCACACTAACTTTGCGTTCAATCAAAAATACAGGTATACATTTTCACTTATTTTATTTTTATTAGATGTTGTTATTCTGTCCCCATATACAAACATTGTATGCTTTTTTATTTATGTTAAATTTACAAACTGAAGTTTTATACTTTATTTTTCCGTATCTATTCCAGTTTCAGTGCGAGACCTTGGTATGGTTCCTTACATAAAGATCTTCCTGGATGAGGATCAGTATCGAGGACCCACTCTCAGCATTTTGGAGCAGCTAGCTGAAATTAACCCTGAGGAGTTCATGAGAACAGCAATCGGAGCCCTTTGCTCCTCTACACAGCAGGAACTTGGGTTGAAGTGGGACCTTTTGCAGGTAGTTACATTTAACAAACACGCACAGTCACAGACAACACATCAAATATGCAGTGATCTCAGCTGAACTGTAAATGTGGTCTCCATTCTACATCAAATCATAACAAATTGTAATGCACTTAAAAGATAATAAGCTAGAGAATTTATTTTCTTAGCAATGGGGCCCCTGATTTCATTATAGACAAATGCAGATTGATTTGGTAAAACAGGTTTAGCTGTTAACTCTGGACTAATTTGATTAGGGCAGCAGCCCTGTGCTGTGGCACTCTGAAGATTACCCCCACTATCAGATCAGTGAATGGGACAGAGATCTGATTAAGCTTAACTAAGTTACACACCTATTGTATGTGTCCGTTTTTATAGATGGCAGAAGATACTTAAAGATAGAAGATGTGTGTTTGTTGTGTGCGAGTGTGCACACTGCATGCATTCAGGAGCTTATGTGTGTGTGTTCTTTGTGCTAACATGGTTAAAGCAGGTGGCAATCAGATTGGGTACGACCTGGGTTGGCAAGTGTTGAGAGCCATTGTGATTACTCCAGTTTCAGTTAATCACATTTCCCTCTGTGTTCTGCCTCACACATTACCTACCTGATGGATTAGCTCTTTAAATTGAATAAAGCTAATAAGATTTTGTTGTTCTCCAAAAACTAGTTACCAGAAATGATTAATGATATAACTACATGTTTCATCTATTTTTCATGACATTGTTTTAATTGAGTATGGAGATGCTTTTTAAAAGCTGAGCCTTTGAGCAAGCCTTGTCTATCAATATACATTCTCTAAAGTATAATGAACACAATCTCCTCACACAGACGATTAGGCTTAAGAGTGTTTGGTGATACAACATGCTCACTGTGCAAATGGTCTATTAACCCCTCATATCTGTATTACAGTCGGTGCTGAAGGTTTTAGAGAGGCCCAGCAGCTGGGATGCCTTTAGGAAAGCAGGAGGCTTCACAGGACTGTTGTCGTTGGTGATTGACTTGGAAGGAGCTCTATCTGACCCTCCCCAGGCAGAAGTGTGGAAGACACTGGGACATCAACCACTGCTGGACCTCCTTCTTCTCGCTCTCCACATCTTGGCTTTGGCTGTGCATCTTAATGCAGTAAATGCACACCACTTTGAGAGTGCAGGTTTTTATGAAAAGCTGGCAGAGGCCCTACTTCGCCTGGGCTGTTTCCACACTGAAGGCCACGATGAAGAGCAGTGGTGTGGAGAGGAGGATTCCTGTCCCAAGGCTGCAGAGGACAACCAGTCTCCTGGAAAGACTTTTCTCCAGTTTGTTGAGTTAGCAGAGCCGCTCAAAGCTTCCTGCTTTGCTTCCACTACACCGCAGCCCAGTCTGCCTGTAAGTCTTCGGACATGCATAAGACTGATGTCCTATCTCGACCAGTTTGCCACGGGTACCTACACTCCTCACGAGTTAAACTTGGAGCTACAGCCTGAGGGGAGATGTGAGGAAGATAAACAGAAAATTAATGGACCAGCAGGTCATGAAGTAGTCTATTCACAGTCCCCTACTGTCCTGGAACCTGGCCTGCAGTTTGTGGAGGACATATGTGGAAGATCCAGAAGCACAGCACCCAGTATTTCCACAGTCTGCACAGAGTCTGAGTACAGGTGAATATTTCTAACCAGTTAGAAGTGGTGGAAAACTCAGCTGTATTTCTATTATTTCTATTGTATTTCTAAGATTGATTTCAAATCTATATTATTGCGATGAGTGTGTATTGATCTCATAAACATTAACACACATTTTTCTTTGGTCTTTGTGTTTTGTTTGGTTTACAGAAGATTCACCTGCGATCATATTATTCTTCACCCAGGAGCCATTCGAGTTATGATAAGTCTCCTTCCATCACTGTTTACTCCCAGTGACCCACAGGTACCTTTTTACACTAAACATGTTACAGTTCATAATGTTGCATACTATTTAAAATATGACAAGGCCTCAGTATGAGACTGATTTCTTTCCCAGCTCTCTATGGAGGTTCAGTTCTCGCTGATGCACCATATCCAGGCCATGGTCAAACCTGAGCAAAACCGGCAGATACTGTGCGAAGGTGGGCTGGTCTCCACACTCCTGACCCACTGTAAGCAAATGTTGCTGGCTCCAAACCACCCATTACATGTACCTGTCACACGTATCTTGGAGAAGCTCTCCTCCCAGGCTATCACACATTCAGATTTCAGGTCAGAGTTACTCAGTTTTTGAGGTTCACACACATTTAATTATTGCAGTGTATGTAAGCATATTCGTTTGTTTGTATTAAAAAAACACATTTCTACAAATTTATGGCAACAAGATACTATATCTGATGTGCGTTTGTTTCTCTTCCTCAGAAAGTTCCTGTGTTTAGGAGATCCTCTTATGTGCTTGGCAGACGCAACGGCAGTGCAGTCACAACAAGAAATTCCTGTATCAAACGGTATATAAAGAGTCTTTAGAATGTTATGATGTTTTTCTACATGCTTTTTCTGAAATAAATATATTGAATCTCAATCAAAACTATGTATTTCAAACGCAAACGCAAACACGAAGCATGAAGTTTTTGTGTGTGCTGTTTCCACCAGGTCACAGTACAGAGGCAGAGGCCTCTTCTGGATCTTCTGTAAAGTCACTGAAGCGAACATTCAGCTTGTTACAGTCTGAGTCATGTGTTGGTTCTGCAGTCCCTGTTCACCAGATTATCAGTCTGGTGTCCATGACGTCACCGCGCACCTTTAGACCACACCGAGTTTCCTCCTCACCTGCCTTTGTAGAGTTTGATATGAGTGAGAGTGGATATGGGTGAGGTTTTGTTTTACTGTGTTTCTGTGTAGTCTGTCAGTCCAAATTAGACCTGACTAGGTCTGACTAGGCTAAATTAAACTTGATTATCTAGAGTTTCAAGGACAACGTAAAAGCGTTATTCATTACTACCATGTGACTCTGTGGTTTACAGGTGTCTTTTCCTACCTTCTTTGGCCACAGTGAGAGGAGTGACTGCTGATTCAATCACAACAGGTGGAATTGGAGGAGGTAAGTGATTAGTGTCAATGTTTAATACTTACCTATTTGAAAAAACATCTCTATACAATGTCTGATTTTTTTCCCTCTCATGTTTTAGATTGCCGGGGTTTTCCCCCAACAGCTGGTCTCTCATTTTCCTGCTGGTTTCAGATAAATAGGTTCAGTTCAGCCTGTGACTCCCACCCAATCCGCCTACTGTCAGTGGTTCGCCACATGTCCCGGACTGAACAGCAGTACATCTGTCTGTCAGTCTCCTTTTCAGCCTATGACGGCTGTTTGGTCATCTCCACAGAGGAGGAGGCATTCACATACCTGGGTATATATGAGTGATAAATGTTTACTCAGTATTTTCCCTCAGTGAGTTTTATGTAACATTTATTGATTGTCGGTAATTTAGAATAATTATTTTAGTTTTCTTATTAACTGTGTTTAAAATTGGAATTCATAATAGGTTTATCATTAGTTTATGCAGTGATTGACTGAATGTCTTCCTCCTCTGTCTGTTTTTACAGATATGATGGAGCCAGAAGTTTGCACTCCTACTTCTTTGACTACAACATTGAGGTTCCGCTGCTCCAGCATGCTGGTTCCAGGTCAGTGGCACCATCTGGTTGTGGTCATGGCCAAAGATGTGAAGAAAAGCTGTCTGACCTCAGCCTACATTAATGGCAAGGCGGTGGGGACAGGAAAGGTATGACAAGAAGAAGCTGATGTCTGATCTGATTCTAGGTATAACTAAATAATGTATGCATCCCTGCAATGTAGACAGAACAAGTAATGCCTGTGCATCTTCTGCCAGATGAGGTATATTCAGCCATTTCCTGGTCAATATGTCTCCATGGACCCCACAGCTGTGATTGATGTGTATGGACTGATAGGAACACCAGCTATCTGGAAGGAGCATGCTGCTCTAGTGTGGCGAGTGGGTCCTTCTTACCTTTTGGAAGAGCCTTTGAACCCTGAGTCTGTGGGTGCGATTTATAAACAAGGCACTGCCTACCTGGGTAACTTCCTGGCTCTGCGCAGCACAGGTGAGTCAGAAGATCTTGTGCAAGAATTTCAAAAGAATTAGTTTACCTCCAGTAAGTCATCCTGGATAAAAGCTTCGGATCTTTGATGAATCTGAATATTTTGTAATTAATACTTTGTATTGTTATACTGTGATGACACATTACATAGCACGTCTTGTTTAGCCTTACACTCTTGACTTGTGTAATTACGTTCTCTTACTAACCTGTATTGTCTCACATCTCTGTTTGTCCAGGCCATAATCCAGATGAGTCTCTCCCTCGCAGGCTGGTTTCTGAGGAGAGGATTTCATTTGGCATCAATCCAGCAGTTTCTATATTAACAACTGTTGTGCAGATCAGAGAGGATTACAATGAGGTGGACTCCAGACTGATTGCTAAAGAGGTAAAAAGGCGTCCACATTGAACCAGTCTGTTTGTTGTTTTATACAGAGTAGTAATCATTGTGTCTAATTGCAGATGGGAATAGCATCTCGGGATGACTCCACCCCTGTTTTCCTTGCTCAAAACATCAGCCAGCACCTGAGTGGCCCAGCTCGCACCATAGGTGCTGCCCTGGTTGGACATTTTGGTAAATGTAGAATAAAAAATCATAATATTTGTGATCTAGTTAATTCTTGCAGGCACATTTGGTAAGGCCATGACCTCTTCCCTAAAGGTGTGCGCAGGTTCACCCCTCGAAATGCATCCACTGGTTTTCTGTACCTTGGAGGGCCTGCCGTTGTTCTCAGTCTAATTGCAATGGCACCAGACGACAGCTCTCTATATGCAGCCGTTAAAGTTCTTCTTTCTGTGCTGGAGACCAGTTCTGCCATGCAGCAGGAAATGAACCGCATCAACGGATACAAGGTCTGCTGGACTGAGTTCAAAATCATAGACACATTATTTACGGTATCATCAGACTTCCATATCCTTATTGTTGTGATCTATTCTTACAAATAATTTGCTGTCCCTTAAGCTGCTCGCTTTCCTGCTGAAGATGAAAAGCAGTCTGGTCAGCTACAGAACCCTTCAGCTGGTTCTGTACCTCTCAGGTTCAGTGGAGTTGAGCTCTAGGTCTGGTTTCCTGCAAAACATACCTGCTTTCCAGGCCCTGTTGTGTGACTTGGAGGTAAACATCCACATTTTAGTGCGTGTAGGGAAAGGATGTTTATGTGCACCTAATATTCATTTGGAATGTTTTTAATTGTATCTGGAATTATATTGTTCTGTTACTATACCATATTTTTAGATATGGCAGAACATGTCAGATAAACTGGACCTTTCAGTTCTGAGCCACTTTGCTGAAATCCTGAAATCCTCAAGGTAATTTCCACAGCTATGAGTGTGTGACCAAACCAAACTGATATGTTGCACTAATCTAGTTTATTATTGACTCACATGGCCAACACATTGCATAACAGAATAAAGATGCTCTTGTTTGGGGGTGGAAACAGGCTTTATTGGCTGTTCTGTGTACAGCAGCTTCTCATCAATATCACATGAATAGTCAAGGGAAGGTTCAACATCACTTGAATCAGTCACAGAGGTTTAAGAGCAGAGAATGGCTGAAAGAGTGCATGGATTGCTGAATTAGATTATCTCTGTCTGGGAGCAGATTATGATTGATAATAATGCTCTCTATTGCTTCTGTCTCTGTTTCCTCCACAGTGACAGCAGGAATGCGTCGGTCATGCACAGCATGGGCCTGCTACCAAAGCTGCTGTTTGAGCTTTCTGATCCAGCTGTGACCGTTCAGAAAGTTAAGATCATTTCTTGTGTCATCACATCTCTCCTAAAAGATTACTTCACCCCTCTGGACATAAACAGGTACAGTTTGCGAGAATGTCAATCACAACAAAGTGCTCCTGTCATCATTTTAAAAGAAAGTTTTTAGCAATATATCTGTGTCCTTTTATTTGGGCAGACTTGGACTCTTCCTGGTCTACACACTCCCTCCTCTTAGTAACAAGACTGAAAGCAGTGACCTTTTACAGGATACTCCCAGTACACCATGTAACACACAGCAACATCTACATGTACAGTTACAAGTCTCATGGATGATACAAGTTGTTATTGGCACTAACCTACTCTTGTCCCCTGTGTGCTGTAGCTCAAAGTTCTGGTCCAGCCAATGTCATCATGATTCGCAACGAGCTGTTACTAGCTATTTGTGAAATTCTCGAAAGCTCAGACAGCCTTCAAAACAAAGAGTAAATAACATCTGTTACCCAGTATTTCATGTGTTAGAATGTTGTGACACGAACATTAGCTGATCATCATTCTGTCATGTTCTTATTCCCCATTAGTCAACAGGAGATCTTATTTGATTCCCTGGGCAATGACTGGTTCCTGCTCTTCCTTCAACCCCACCTCCACCCTTCCACTGTGAAGCTGGGTCTCGTCCTGCTCACACACTTTCTGTCCAGGCCCTGCAGGCAGAGCCGCTTCAGAGAGGGGGTGCTCCCGGGAACACTGGTAGAGGGCATAGAGGAGCCATTTGCTGTCATGGGTACATGACGCTCAGTAATTGCTCACAGAAAAGTAGCAAAATAAATCAGTATTGTCATTTTCAATATTGTCACTTGTCAATATTCAAATACTGACAGAATGAAGTATAATAACATGTAATTGTTATGTACAACAGTTTATCACTTGTGTGATTTCAGATAATTATAAATAAGCCTCAGCATGATATAGTAACAGTATATGGATATAGAAAATATACTTTTGGTCATGTGACATTGATTTTACACATATTAAAATCACAGTATGATTTAAATTTGTTATTTTGAGTGTCTTACTCGTTAATTTCTCTCCTTGTCATCAGACAATCTTCGAGCCCATTCTTGGTCTTACGAATGCCACAGCACCACATGTCCAGGCTTTGATGTTCTTCAGGGGCTGCTTATCAGACACTGTCACCTGCCTCCGGTATATGAAGCCACGCTTGCTCTGCTACTGGGAATGAAGACCAGTCACACAGCAGGGGGAAAAGTGAGTGTTTTTTCATTTTATAAATCATCTGCTTCATCATCGTTGTCATAATTCTTATTATTTGGCATTTGCAGGAGCATTTGGATGATATCTTACAGTCACTGATTGACAGCCAAGCAAAATCTCCTGCTCAGCAGCTCTGTGTTGAAGCTGCTACAATACTGCTGGAATTAGTCAAAGTCATCATCACTCAGGTGAATGAAATGAAATCACCTGACATCTTCTCAGTATTGTTCACCACAAATATATAATGTGTAATCCATTTTTATTTTGTTTTAACAGCTTCTTGTGCCAGCAGCGTACATGTTAGGCACTGATGCATCATGGGAGTTGCAGATCCCAGCAAGTGTGATGCAGTTTTTTTGTCTTCTCCATAGCCTCCGGCCAAGAGACCCACTGTGGGTGTCACCGGAGTTCCTCCATGCACTTGCTGGAGTTGTGTTCCCCGTGGATAGTTCAAAGGTTTGTGTGTTACGCTGGACTAATGAAAACCAGAGCAGCTCTTGTTTCTCTGGTCTTAATCACTGGTTTGGTCACTTCATTTTAGGACGTTGGTGAGCCTTGTGTAATGAGCGACAGTGAGGACACATTCAGGAGTCAGCAACCTAGAAAGCCGGTGTGCGACTTTATCCGAATCTTGCTGATGGACAGTCTCCTTAATGTTTCTCCCAGCGCAAACCCACATCCTCTTGTTCTGCTGCTAGAGGTGAATATGGGCACAGATACATGAACTTGAGCATTTTACTGAACTTTGCTAATTCCAAGATAACAATATGTAATATACATTCACCACATACATATTGTGATCAAATACATTTGTTTTGGTAAAAGGGTTTTAATACTGCAAAGCTCTCATTTCTCCAGAAGGTGCCACTCTTCCCTCAGTTACTGAATAAAGCAGAGGTAGCGTTGATAAAATAATAGAGCGTGAGAATACCATGATCTACAAACTCTGAAAAGATCTGTCACATATCAGAATTTACATGTTTTATTTATTAGCTTCACAACAGTATATAACAGCTTTATAAAATAACAACTATTATGTTTGTTAACTAATAACAATTGTAATAATATAATATTATATTTATAATAATAACTATAAATATACAAAATACAGTTTTCCCCTCATGGTACATCGCTGGAAAAGAAGCAGAGTTTCCAGACTGAGCTGCTGGAGTTGGTCATGGACATCATCCACATTCTCAGTCAAGAGGAAGAAAACAGCACTCATTTCTACTCACCAGGTAGCAATACCATGAATGGTTTTCTCAAAGCCCAACTTGGCTTGATCTTGTCTATTCAAACAATTTTCTCATTACAATTTATGACTGTATTTCTCAGACTTAAAAAATCAGAGGCCTGAAGGCCAAATGGGCACATTGATGGAGAATGTGGTGCTCTTCTGTAAGAGTCTGCTGCAGAAACTTTACAGTGGAACATTTTTGGGAGACTCAGTGAGCTTGCTCAGCTTCCTCGCAGATCAGATTGTGGTGGTGAGATCAACACACAGACACATTCTTAAACCGGCAAACATCATTTAATCTGTAAATTACAGTTAAAAGTGATCTGTTAATGGTTAAGGTGGGGAGGCTTCATTTTAATTAGTGTCTATTAGCTTTATATATGAACTGATAACCGAGACACTGCTGTATATTTACAGGTTCTGGAGAAAGGCCAATCTCAGAAAGAGAAGACATTGTCAGCCCTCTACTCATGCACCAATAAAGTCATGCTTTACTTTTTGTCTCAACCGCGACATTCCCAAGAAGAAAAGGAAGGGGTCATGAGGGCGTTACAGTCCTTCATGGAACACTGGGATGTGTTCATGGCAACTTACAATTCAAATGTGAACTTCATTACATGCCTCCTTCATTGTCTGTTACTGATACGATCTGGCAGGTAATAGCAAAACCAAAGTCCACTTGCATATACAAAAACATGTAATTGAAAAAAAATGATTTAATGATAATTCACAGCATCATATTTTTTTTAGCTACACTGAAGGTTTTGGATGTGTGGCACAAAAAACGCACAAGAAGAAAGCTTCGTTCCATCTATTTTCTACCAAAACCAAACATGCTGCAGGCCTCAGCAATGGCTCAGACAGTTCTCTGGGTATGAAGACCAGTATATGAGGGGTTTATTTACATTCTTCACATTAGCCTGACATCTTTGTAAATGTTATACGTCTATTGAGGTTTTTTGGGTCACTAGACAGTCTGGAATAAATGTGTGTCTGTATGTGGATGTGTTTTGTTGTAGATGACAAAGAACTAGTGTCCTTAGCAGAAGCCTGCTGGTCAAAGGTCATGATGGAGAGGCAACACACGCTTGAGGAAACCCATAAGGTGGAGATCTCAGCGACCCACACAGCAGAGATGGGACCTGTCAGCATGAGTGACATCAGTCCTCTGTGGGAGGAGATGGCACACAAAGCCTGGATGCAACACACAGGTTAGCACTCGCTTTGTTATTAACTGCGGAAGTAGAAGACGCCTGCAGGTTGTGCTCAAATTCTTGACATTAAACTTTTGTTTGTCTTTAAAACATCTTGTTAGAGTCTCAGAGGAAGAAGGTGGCCAGCAGCTCTCAGAGGAAACTAGATATGATCAGCAGCGCTGTGCGAGCAGCTTTGGGCAGACTAGGCAAAGAGTCAGTCACAGTGGAGGTAAATACAAAATGAGGCTCATGTTCTCTCTTTGCTTCATTTGCACAGGACATGTCAGGGAGATGTGTGTACTGGTAACTGTTGGGCTATTACCTATTCTCAGGTACCGCTGCATCCCAGAGCACTGAGACCAAACACCCATCCCAAAGTCACTGCTGTTTTTGTGCTGTGGGCCGTCTAGCCCTGTGGGGGTGTTTGATTATTTCTTTAAATGGATTTGGATTATCACAGCTGATTGCCCCTGAGTGGGCATAGTAATTGATATCTGCCCTATCCATGGGAACACTCACTACAACACACTGTTTGCTGCTGAAGGTTAAAGACGCGTTTATTGTTGTTTTTCCCCCTGAAACACGTGGCCCACATCATTAGTTCCCCCACAACGCTTAAGACATCGAGCCATCTGGAGAAGAGAGAGGGGACATATTACTCAGGCACACAGGCATGAAATTACCGCGTCTGTGTGTCTGTCTAACCCCCACAAAGTGTGTGTGTTCTTGTTTGTGCGCGTCTCTTGCCCACAGAAATCAGGTTGGCAATTATAGTGGTACCAATCTGATGAAAACATTACTCATTTGATGTTATTCTTTATCATATCAGTCTTTGACAGGCTATCAGAGAGGGTGATGAATTGTTTTTCCATCTGAGAGGCAGGGAAAAAGAGGGAGGGACGTTAGCCTTCTCCCTCTCTGCAGTGTGTTGCACCACTTCTCTCTGGGTAGGCTGCAGCATGCAGCAAGTGTTTAAAAAATAATATTCAAATCATCAGTAATGGTCAGTCAGTCAGCTCAATTTTATATTCATCTTCATGAAGAAACAAGTGAGTCATTAATTAATTTCTGGATCATCAACTTATGACCTTTATTTTGCAAGTCATGAGCTAATAGGAAGCCTCTTTTGAGTCACTGGATCCATAGTAATGCATTTCTGCAGAGCCCTGAGCATAGTTTCTGAGTCTCCGATATCTACTTTTATTGAACAAAAAAATAATTTTAGAGCCGACTGTAGGTAATGAATGAGAATATAGAGCCTGATAGGCAGGCTGTGTCCTTAGTCAAGCTTCAGTGCAAGCCTTCTAGAGATTTATTTCATCAGCGAATGCAGTTCCATAATCATATCTGTGTCCTCATATTAGAAAGATAATTAACAGCACTAATGATCACGTTAAGTTCATTACACATTCACTGCCAGCCCAGAATGAAGTTGACATTATGTTGCCTTATCATCAAAGGTGGCGTATTGTTGGGAAGTCATTAAAATGGAAATGAGTGTGATGTTCTAATGTTAATTGCAGAGGGAAGAGATGAGTTATGTATTTAATGCAGCATTTAAAAAGCCAATGAGGTTTCTATCTGCTAAATAGGGTAATTAATGCTATATATTACTTATGTTTGTCCAAATGAAGGAATGAAATTAGGAGATGATGACGCTGAGTTGCTGTTTATCTGTCACAACATGACTCTAGTTTGCAAACTTCATTATTAGTCTCTTTTTCTGTCTGTAATATTTCTATAATCTCCCCTCAAATTACTCCTTTATTTCTTTCTTTGCACAACTTCTCATTTGGATAGACAGTCAGTCATTTACAGAAACAGTTTGCATTCTCCAGAGGGTTTGTCAAAGTTGAATTTTTTTTTTACACAAAAACTTTATGCATGGGTCTATTCTGAAATTAAGTTTTTGCATCTCTTGTGTAACAGAAGTAGTTGTTTTCTTTTGATTGTGCTTGAAATCAATTATTACATTCATGGGGTTATACTGCAAAACACAGAATTAGCATCTGTAAATAAAACTCAATATAAAGAGTTACTGCACGTTCGTTCACTCAATTCAATTGCTTTCCTGGGTCATCTGTGTGGATGGACACATGTTGTTTCACTGGTCTCTCAGCGAGTACTGCTGTGATGATGGGCTTAATGAAGCAGTTAACAGTCAGAATATGATCCCAGTGTATCTGCTGAACATGAGCATCCTGCAGTGTCAACACGGCTCTGTTTTGGGTTTTTTTCTGTTTAGTTTTTTTTTTCTTTTCTCTTTTAATCGACACACACACACTCACCCACCCACAGCAAAGGCGCTTAAACACTTACCTTGCCCTTGACTGTGGCGTGGCTCAGTGATATTAATGTTTATGTTAATTAGATCACACAAGCAAATGATTACATTTCCAGACAGGGTTATTGTAAGACTGTAGCCACTAGCTTATTTTGCCCAGTGAATGCAATTTACAATAGATATAATTGTATGAATGCATTGTAATTGCATGAGGAAACAACAATACCATTATGAATATACAATCTGTGAATATTTGATGTGTTGTGTGTGTACAATATGAGTTAGAGCAAGAGCGATTGTGCTGCCTGCTCTTTTCATTTGCACCCATCAGGTTACTCTCCTTTTTTTGTAGGAGTTTCTGTCCTACATGGAGTCACATCGACAAAGAGGCCACAGCATGTTTGAGAATATGAGGACAAACCACTTACAGGTTTGCAGAAATGTTGTCATGAGTGTACTGAAGTAAATGTTACTAAAAAACTAAAGTTTTTGTTCCGTGATAATGTTACCTCTGTGTCATTCATTTATTCTGTCTCTCCTCTGCCTGTTTTTGTGCCCTAGTTAAGAGCTAGTGAGTGGGACCGAGTAATTATGAAGTGGCTGCATGTGGAGTCCGAGTTGCTGAGGGAGAGAGCTGTGTTTGGCCCCGGCCCAGGTGTGCTGCTCAAACAAGACTGGGTGCAAGATGCTGCTGAAGGACCCAACCGGACCAGATCACGCATCCGCAGGAAGGCTCTGAGGCGGTCTAAATGGGTATAGCTCTTTGGTTTAGTTTAGTGTAGAATAGGTGGAACAGTGTCAAGTTTAGTGTAGTAACTAATGAATATGTTAACAGTGCCCCTTGTTACAACAGGTGCTGGGATTACTGGGTGCTGGGTTGTGTTTGGGTTCAAGGACTGACATGTCTGAGGAGAACAAAAGTAATATAGAAGGTGACACAGGTAAAAACAAGCCCCGCTGATTTTTGTTTTTTCCAGAATGTGTGTGTTTGCTGTTAGCTCAGTGGGAAAACGTGTTTCTTCTTCAACAGAGTCCACAATTCTGTGTGATGTTGGAGCAGAGGCTAAAGAGGATGAGGAAGAAGGAGGGCAAGATTGTGACCGGCTGACCTTCTTCCCTGTTCTGAATGAGACACCTGCTGTCGCTGAAGATCCACCAGACCCCTTAACCCCTGAACCGTGCTCCCACACACAATACTGCCCTGACATACGCGTCATCCTGAAAGAGCTGCACGTTGGGGAGGAGGTACTGTAGCACAGTGAGGCATGTTGATACACTGGGCTAAAAACAACATGCTTAAACACAAGCACAACTCCTTCCCACCCCACTAATATTCCTAATCATAATTATCTGATGTAGACTAAGGGATTCCAGCGCTGCTATCAGAATTTCATCTTTCCTCATTAGTGTAATGTTTTAATGTTGAGGCCCAGCTCAGCTCTTCTCATTCTTCCAGTGAGTCAGAAACCAAAGCACATGTTGACAGGGACTCTCATCGCTCCGGCAACCAGCCGCGGCATTTAATGTTTCTGACAGAAGTATTAATAAAAACAGTAGGAGGTGATGCAAGCTGTCTTACATCTGCTTAGTAAGTGTGTGAAGTGTGCAAGTGTGTCCTGTTGTCTTGCAGTGGTTCAGCGTGTGAGTCCTGCTGAGCTTCCTGTCAAATGAACACAGTCATTAGCTCTGAAAAATGCACACATGCAACCAGACTAACACACACACGCAAACAGAAACACACAAAGGGAGACCCACTCATAATTAGCTTGCCAGCGCCAATAGTGTGATTATGACAGTAATGTGTGTGGGGAGAAATCAATGGTCTGACATTAGGCTCTCAGTCAATAAAAGTCCTCCTTTTCTCTCCTTCTTCCCATCATCAGCTAAATCACCCTCAGACTGATTATGCATATCTGTCCAGAGCACAGTAAAGAGATAAGGAAACAAGTTTATTGTTATGTATTTAATCTTTGATAACAATAAATGTAACAATTTTTTTCTGAAATCTAGTTATTGTTAGGGACAGCCCTGATGCCAGTTTGTATTCACTGATGGAAACTGTCTTAAAATTAGATCATGATACTGTATAGTTAATTGTAAAATTTCTTTGCCATGTAGCTGAGACTCACTCACCTTGACTCCTCTTAAATGCTTTTACATGACAAGTGATATTATCCATCATAGCATGTCTTTATGTGTGTATTCAGACAAGAAGCTCTGATCACTTAGCAGGTTTCCTATTGTGTGTGTGGCAGTGATTAATTCTCCTAATAATGGCCAGGCTTCGCCTCCTCCTCCACCAAGTGTCTGACTCCGTGTCCGGGGGTAGAAGGTCTGATTTGATTAGTATAAATTGTGAGGGGCCTGCGGGTATGTTGGGGCCCCATATGGTTTTTGGGCGCTGTGTCCCAGAGGGGCCAACACGAGGAGACAGCCAGGTGTACACACTCACTGTGAAATGAGGGGAGACAATAGAATTAGCCACACATTATCACAATGCACTTAGCATTAGCTACAGCGAGCGCTGAAAGCAGCACGTGGGTCCACTTTGGCACTGAATGAAACACACAGTCACATTGCTAAAAAAGGAGTCAGGCCTTTTCCCCTCCATCAATCAGCTCTGATAATGAAGTGTTCAACTGTGTCTTTTTAATAATGATTAGAATATGTGATTAAAATGATCAATCAAGTAAAGCCTGGAGTTTCTGCACTGCTGCCATGTCATGTCCCGAGAGAGAAATGTGTAGAAGTGTATTGTGTATCATTCACACGGGGCTTCATGTGTCTCTCTTTTCTGGCTCTCTGTAGGTAAACGCTAAGATGTGTGTCGTGATGGTGAGTGGCCTCAGAGTGACAGAGGGGGTGCTGCTTTTTGGGAAGGACAGCCTGCTTTTGTGTGAGGGGTTCACTCTTAGTCCATCTGGAGATGTTTGTTGCAGGAAACACTACCCAAGCAGGTACAGCTGTGTGCAGTTAGGAATATATATTTGGCATAGCCACTCAGTTGTGTCAGTTTTTCATGCATAAGTCTCTGTGCTGCTTGCTTTCTCTACAAGTGTGAGAGACCCGTTTATTTCCTCCATGCTGAGCAAAGATCTGCCATCAGCTAGCTGCAGATGCTGGCTCTATGAGGATATCAAGGAGGCCCACTTTATGCGTTTCCTGTTAGAGGTCAGACACCCAAATGTTCCCAAAGATGAATTGAAATATCATGCACATTGTATATTCAGATTGTGTTTATCTCTAGGTGTTGCACATTTACAGTATTTGCTCTGTGCCTTTCTCTTACTATTAGGACAATGCTATTGAGGTCTTCATGAAAAACGGACATTCAGCCTTCTTGGTCTTCCTGAATAAAGATCACGTCTCTGCATATAAAAAGTACCAGATTTATATATTAATACAATATTTATTTGTAACATTATGTATCAAGATGCTTCATCACTTGTCTTTTTTTAAACATGCAGGTTGTGCACAACTGTGCCAACATTAAAAGGCAGAGGAGTTGCTGAGGTCATTATTAATGCTAGGTAAGTGTGATCAATTAATTACATCCAACAACAATATTTTGTTTTATCGCTCTTTTTATTTCATCACTTGAAGTGGAAAATACATAAAAAATAATTGTGTAACATTTAGCTAGATATTATGCACAATTAAAGAAAAATTTGTGTGGCTGTTAAAAATGACATTTGTCTGATTTCTTTTGTAGTTTGTTATGATAATATCAGCAGCTCTTTGGTCATTTGATTGGCACATATTCTACCTGTCTTATTCTCCACATATCCTGATTGCCTGTAGCCACTGAGTTTGGCACAATGAGTCCTGGATAATTTCTTATCCATTTCTCTTCAAAGACATCACCACCACCCCCTCTACTTCCTCCTCTTCCTACCCCTCTTTTAAGCCTTTCCCCCTGCTCTTTACATCTCTTAAGGCATGCCCTACACAGACTGCTTTCATGGACCAGGTACACATTTTCATCTGGCTCAGACCTTTCCTCCAACACCTCACCATCACCCTGAACATATGATAAAGGATTTTGTTTCATGTTAACTTTAGTGAGGTTAACCAAGACTTTGAGAAACTCTGGTAGGTTGATAAAGAGGTTATCAAACAGGCCTAACTCTTGGAGACTGTCTAGACCTGTCATGGTGGTAGGCAGGGTGTCCAGCTTGTTCATCCCCAGATTGAGATTTTTCAGGCTGGTGAGGAGACCCAGTGTGGAGGGTAAACCAGCAGAGGTCAGGCGATTATTAGAGAGGTTGAGGTGGGTCAGGCCCACCAGGTTTCCAATTGACTCTGGCAAAGACTCCAGCTTGTTGCTGTGTAGATCCAGCCATCTGAGTGACAAGAAGTTTCCGATGTTATCTGGGAGTTTCTGTATCAGGTTGCGGCTGAGGTCCAACTCGTCCACGTTAGTCAATTTGAGGATGCACTTTGGGAAGATTGTTATACCCATGTTGCTAAGGGTGAGCCTGCGCCGTCCATCTGGGGTCATCCTTACTGCCTTTTTGGCAATCTTGAGGGTCACCTTTGTCCCTTTGGCTGCGTTTCCTTTGGGCATGGTACTGCAACACACAGATATTTCCTGAAGAGTTCAGTTTAAAATTTCAGCTTAGCCCCAGTTTTTGTGATAGCTGCCCTCAAGAAGCTGGTTTACAATAATTTATCTAATCTACACCACTACACAGTACTGTAGGAAATAAATGTTTTGTGTGTATGTTTACGTGTAAGTATGTGTGTGTAAGGCTGATGTGATTTATTCAGATACAAGGGCTTATGTATGGCCTGGGGGAGTAGGGAAAGCGTGCTCTCTGAGGAATGAGAGTTTGAGTGGTGTGTGCGTGTGTGTGTGTGTGTGTGTGTGTGTGTGTGTACGTCTGTGTGAGAGTGTGTGCCATGGTGTTATATCTGCACTAGTGCGTGTTCACCCAGTGTTGCCCATGGGGGTATTTAAGAGCATGACTCTCTAATTAAGGCTAATGCTGGGGAACAATAGGAGAGAGGCGACACTTGGTAATACAGCAAAAACAAATGAGGGCTGATGCTCCCTCACCATTCAACTGATTGAGCTGTTTGGCTCGTTTCAGGCGAGGAGGGCGTGTGTGTGTATACGTCTTCCTATGTTTCTGTGGACAAATTTTAGTACAAAACAATTATTGCAAAGGTACTTTGGGTGCTCCTTATGACTACTGATTTTAGAGCTAAGGTTTAGATTAGGTGAAGCATTGGGGTTAGGAATTTAATTAATTGTTAAAAGTAAGGTAAGGAGCTAGGAAATACATTAGTTCAGTAAGTGTACTCATAAATATAGAAAGACCGGTGTGTGTCTATGTGTGTCTGTGGTTGGCAAAAACATGTATGTGTGTGTGTTGACAGACATGGATGTACTGTAGTTCAATACGCCTGCGCACACACAAAGAGTCAAATCAGGACTTTGATAAATGATAGTTAGGGAGTGTTGGGAGTGTGATGAAGGCTTCGCTCTTCTCCCTTCCTTGTCTAAAAGAGCAAGGTGTGTGTCTGTTTGTGTCTCTGTTACACCCCAAGGCCCTCTCTCGCCTCATTCATCATCCTCAGGATGAGAGAGGTTATCCACTGGTGCTTGTTCCCATTATAACCTCCTATAGAAAACTATTGCATGAAATTATTTCCTGCAATTAGATAACACACACTGGGCCAAATACAATGATTGATTTAGTGTAGTTTTACAAAATAATTTGGTCAGGTGTTATTGGATGAGGGCAGGAGTTATTGGTGTTAGAAACTGAATACACTTCAAGTAGCCTCTAGCTCTCAAACCTATTTATTGTATGCATCCCTATTAGATTGTCTCGTACTGCGAATTAAAACTTTTATCTGACACAAAATAAATCAATACATACTCACCATATTTTATCTTCTTTTTTTCTGAGTTGATGTTAATCAAATGATGAGTTTTTAAAACACACCAGATCCCGTGTACCAGCCATTCAGTCCAGGTCCTCTAACCCTTACACAAAAATACTACATTACTGTAGTCATAATGTTATAGCACAGCAACAAAACCAAAACATCTTAAAACTATATTTCAAATTTGATCAGCAAGTTGTACATCGTAATATTACCTGGTAATCATATCACACAAAAAGTGGCTGCAAAGTTGAGAGGAAAGATCAGGAATGCTGTGTTTGTGTATATCCGCATTTCCCTAGCGTCCCTACACCAAACAGGGAAAGTCAAGGTTTCTCTTGTTTAATAGCGTTACTTAGCAACTGGGGTGCTTGACGCCAGGACTTTATTACCATGTTACTGGCCCACAGAGGGAAAGGAGATTTCAGGAGCAACTGAATGCTTTCCTAATTTAGATTAATCCAGTTTAGATCGGTGTTGAATGAGTAAAATACATAATGAAACGTTCAGCAGCCCTGTCATTCAGTATAAATGTTTTGTTGAGCTGAACCCTTGTCGTGTTATTTAATCTCAACTTTTAGGTGTGTGCCTCTGCTAGTAAATGCCTGTTAAAATATCACTTTACGGTCTGTTTCGTCTTTTCAGTCAACACTGAACAGACAAAACAGCTGAAGAAGTTTGTGTTGTCTTAGCCATGAAGCAGGAAGTCTGTCATTTTTCTTGGAAGTCAGTGAACTGTACAAATCAAGGTTATAGTTCTATTTGACCGGCAATAATTAACCCACTGAAAACTTACTGTACAAGTAAAATATTATTCCCTGTTTATTCCTCTTCTTTAAATAGCTCAGATTGCTGATTGAGACTAGTCACACAATTCACAGCGTTACTTAAAGTATGTTTCCTCACAACCTACAGATGGCACCATGTGCCACATCATTTACATCTCTACACACTATTTATGCTACATCCTGTAGCTCACCTCAATCCCATAACTGCTCCTACAGCTGTGTACACACAATTTCTGTTTCCTGAATCGCTCACTCACCTCGTCTCTGCTGCTTCACAACTCTGCTGTGTTACATTTCAATACTGGTTGCTAGGCAACAGAGCAAGCAAAAAGTAGTAGCAGTGGGCACTGCCCAGTGTTCAACCTCTGATGCTAATTCTAAATATTTGTTTTTATTGTGCTTCAGGAAGACTCCTGTGGTCGAAAAGACGACCCTTGTTAAATGGCAGGTAATGGAATAAACACAGCTCTTCATCCATTTTGAATTCTCACGGTTGTCTGTGCTGGATCATTAACCCTTTGACATCAGTAATGAATGGGAGCACTAGCTGGAAATAGATTAAACATAAAGAGTAATCAAGCTGTGTTTTGTTTATAATTTTAGTCCTGTGTTATGAAGGGATTCATGCTTTTTATGTAATATTGTTCTCTAGAAAGGAGAGATAAGTAACTTTGAGTACTTGATGCACCTGAATACCATTGCTGGGAGGACATATAACAACCTGATGCAGTATCCAGTGTTTCCCTGGGTCTTGGCTGATTATGAGTCAGAAGTAGGTTCGCAACATCTGCCACAACATCTAGGTCTCATCTCAAAGGAGCTAAGCTTTTTATTGTTGTCCAGACACCATAGTAATTAAAGTTTCATTACACCAAACCATGTCCATAAATGTATATCAGTAGGTATCACACAACATGTGTATATCTCCTCTTTATTGTTGTGTTTTTGCCCTTTTGCCATCCCAATTTTCCTTTTAACTCTCAACAGACGCTTGATTTGTCGAATCCAGCACATTTCCGCGATCTATCTAAGCCAATGGGAGCTCAGACAGAGAAAAGGAAACAGATGTTTATTGAGAGATATGAAGAAGTGGAGAACAGTGAAGGTATGTGATTTACTTATTTCTTCATTTTTTAACTTTTGATGTTCACTGTACTTTTTATTTACCGATAAAATGCTTCTCTCTTCAGGAGATTTATCTGCACAATGCCACTACTGTACCCACTACTCCTCAGCCATCATTGTTTCCTCCTTCCTAGTGAGGATGGAGCCATTTTCACACACTTTCCAGGTGCTGCAGGTGAGGTCATGATGAAGTGTAGCTACAGTCCTGTCTACTGCATAAACTAACATTCTAGTGTAACCGTATTACAACAAACGTTTTAAACATCTTATAGAATTAAAAATGTAAAATGATAGGAATATATTAGAAAGTTTTCCTGAACGAGGATAGACAGGAGGGCACATTTCTGAACCTACAACACAAGATTTTCCCTCTCACTCTTACTGACTGAAGATCTGCTGAAGTGTTGACTCAACTCAAGTGAATACATGCATACGAGTCCATACATTATAGCAGATGATAAATGCAGACCTATAATATTTTATGTATAAATAAATAATGTAGATCATAATTTTAATTGAATCAGTGGGGAATATGTTTTAATTTCTTCTTAATTTCAGTCTGTTTTTTTTTTTTTCAAACATAAGTTGCTAATAATGCGACTTTGTATGAGCTATTTTTGGCACCCCAGATTCCATTGCAATGATATTTTTTTGTATGAAAGCAGATTATAGGGAGATTTCAATATATATGCAAATAATTACAGAAAGCATGAAAAATAATCTAATACAAATAGCCACAGATGTTACCAATTTACAATACAGCATCCAATTGATTATAATGAAAAGGCATGCATATTTGATAGTCAGAATAAAGCAATAAAGATGTTAGTCTGGTGAATTACAGTGCCTTTTTGTCTTCTGAAGCTCATAATGGTTGTGTCGTAATATCCATAACTGGATTTACATCTCTAACTGAGTTTACCAGTATATATGCTATTTTCATTTATTTAGGTAATTGTTTTACTCTAAATTACATTCTCTCTCATGAGATTTCCATCATAGATTATAGAATTTTACAAAAAAGATGAAAAGCTTCCTTCACATAGGAGCAAATATTTCTTGCTTACATAATACAATGAATATAAAATATGATTCACTACACTGACTCAGGCAGACTGCTTCATTAATATGCCTGTTGCAAAGTTTGATTCAGCAGTGTGCCTCATCTCCTCACAGGGAGGGTTTGATATCCCAGAGCGGATGTTTTACAGTGTAAAGAAGGAGTGGGAGTCTGCTTCCAGAGACAACATGGGAGACGTGAGAGAGCTGATTCCAGAGTTCTTCTACCTGCCAGACTTCCTGCTCAACTCCAACCACATCCAGCTCGGTCAGGCTCAAAACATCATCTTCTGTGTTACAAAATGAGTGAATTTCTTTAATGAATCACAACTAGATTAAGCTAGCTTTAATTTTGATTAAGTTACATGAAGAGACCAAAACCAATAATGTGTTAGTCCACCTGTGAGGACATTTTGTTACTAAGCCCCAAGCCCACTTGTTTCTAAGAGTAAAAATTTTCAAACCTCTTACATCATATTATAGGATAGTATATAGTACAAAGTAAAAAGAAAAAAAGTTATTTTTGAAACAACTGTGCACTGTACTGTACTTATTAGTACAGTTTTTCTATTTTGGTTTGGTCTTTCTATGAAATTGGCAACTAAAAACATACGATACCACCATTCTCATTCACATTTGTCATTATTGAGGTTCTAATGTACGTTCAGTACATGCGAATCCTTGAATCTGTGAATCATTCATCAAAGTTTTGCTTTATAGTGGCACCACAAAATGTCTTTAAACTCTTTTAAAGGAGGACAGTGATTGAATGTGACCAGGCAAGGTTTGAGTAATTCATATCCATATCTTCATAGGCTGTATGGAGGATGGTACACCTCTGGGAGATGTGGAGCTGCCTCCGTGGGCAAAGGGTGACCCCCAGGAGTTAATTAGAATCCATCGAGAGGTCAGTGAACCTCCTCACTTGTTACAATTGGCCAGTCTAATCTATTACACACAGTTTGTCCCAAAAGGCTTAATAATGTTTGTCAATGCTAGTGGTTGTATGTTCACAGAAGATGCACTGTATCTTA
Organism: Ctenopoma multispine; assembly: GCA_034779795.1. Taxonomy (NCBI): domain Eukaryota; kingdom Metazoa; phylum Chordata; class Actinopteri; order Anabantiformes; family Anabantidae; genus Ctenopoma; species Ctenopoma multispine. The sequence continues at coordinate 9,778,387 of JAUYWH010000007.1, read as the reverse complement.
ACAAGTATCTACTGTAATAGTTTTGGTTGCAGTCTGTCTTCATTCTTTCTACCACAGCGTAAGAGATGGATCTTATTCACAGCAGCCACCGTCTTATTTGTCATGTTCATCGTATCTCATTGAGTTTAGGTCAGTTAAACTGAGGGACAGCAGGGCCATTTAACAACTATTCAGAGCAGGCACAAGACTCTCTTTTTCATAATGCCATTATTTCTGCCAGCTGTGTCGTTGCTGAATATTCTCTCTCTTTTCTCAGCTCTGTCTTTCCTTGTGTGAGGTTATTGTATATCTCTGTTCTTTGTCTCTCTGTTGGTTGAATTGCTCCACACTGTTACCCTCCCTTTTTTCATTCCTGGGGCATCTGTGATGGTTATCAGTCTGTAATCTACTGAACTACTCATATTGCCCACCATTCTCATAAAATTAGTGACTTTGGAAGATTTTTTTTTTCTTCCATAGACAAATTAACTCAGGACAATATATCTTTGTAATGATTTTTTTCTTCAGTTTTCTGTTATTCTAGGATGGGTTCATTAAGATTGGGTACAAGGATACAGCTGGTCATGATGCCTACTTTTCCTTATTAACTCTTCAAAACCAATCTCTGGTTAATTCAGCCCAAATCATTCTTTAATTCTAACATAAAGATATGCTCATAACACAGCTGTGCAGCTTCCTGCTGTTCTCGACTTCTAATTGACTTTTGGAGGAAATCACACAGTACCTGAATAATTTGATTGGTTGTGCAATTGTTGGCTGTGCAGAAGTTTCTTGTTTTTCTAAACTCTCACATTAACAGTTTGACTGATGGTCTGAGTCCCCTTGTAATAACAACAATCACTGCATGTATAGTAGTTCTGTAAGATTGCTTAACTAGATTGTTGTGCGGCAATCTTTCTCCCTGCACTGTTTAGGCCTTGGAAAGTGACTATGTTAGTTCCCATCTCCACCTGTGGATCGACCTTATTTTCGGATATCGCCAACGAGGTCCAGCTGCTGTAGAAAGTGTCAACACGTTCCATCCGTACTTCTACGCTCAGAGAAGTCGAAAGGAAGCTAAAGATCCCATGATAAGGAGCACAATCTTCGGATACGTTAGCAACTTTGGCCAAGTTCCCAAACAGGTAAAAACAAGTGCTTCTATGTGAAAGAAGCAGGACATGTTCTGTACATTACTTCCTTTATGCAAGTATATATAAAATATGTTATTTCAACCATATTTGTGTATTATCTGCATCTTTCCCAAAGCTCTTTACCAAACCACATCCACCTCGCAGTGGCTCTAAGAAGGAAGGAACGTTGTCATCCTCTCATCCTACTCCATTTTTCTTCAAACTGGATAAACTGAAGACTCCTGCGCAGCCCTTCAGAGGTATATTATAGCCATCTCCATCTGTATTCCTCCTTTATTGTATTTCACACTGTTTGATGTCAATTATTATATACAAGATGTTCCCAGGTCTCAAGGGAATCTTTGAACCAGAGCAGGAATGTCCATAGATTAATTTACACTATGGAATGAAACAAAAAGCTATCTGTTACAGCTACAATATGGAGATGACTCTTCCACTGAGCCCTACTTAATAATCTGAATATCTCTATAGGCCCGCTGAGGGAGAGGAGATGAATCTGTGAATGCTCAGGGAGAGATTCCTGCATATTACATTTCATATTAAATCTTAGAGTGTCTGATCTGATCAATAAGCAGATAGAGATGAATAGGAGGAGGAATGCTAAGACTAATGCAGACACAGCTTCTTTCTGGGGATTTCAGAAGCATGAATAGGTCAATTACAGGCACAATTACAGCCTCGCTCTCACTGCCTTACACACACACACATACACGTACAACTTATACTGTCCAGGATGCAGTTGTCCCTCCAGGAGAGAGCCTCAACTTGTTGAAACTAGGGAATAGCTGTTTTAATTGCCCAGTTTTCTTTCATCAATTTAATGAAATTCTTCAAGTTTACTAAGCTACCAAACTCTTTAATGTGATCTTTTTGAAGAGCCATTACCTTTTTTCCAGACATGTTTATTCAGGTACACAAAAGGCAGAATCAGGTCATTTTTTCTATTTTTGTATTATATATTTTATTGCTACATATAGTTTAACTCCCACTTTTAAATCCCACTTTGTTCATGGTTTTTCATTGATGTCCCACTTTTAAAAACAATGTCAACCCCTCTGCAGAGCTGCTTGGAGGCATGGTAGGTCAAATAATATGTTTGGAGAAAGAGGTTGTGGTCCTGGAAAGAAACCAGCTTCTCTTGTCACCTGCATCGACCTCCTTCTTCAGCTGGGGCTTCCCTGACAACAGCTGTGCCTTTGGAAACTATGCCACAGAGAAGGTATGCAAATGTGGATCAGTTTTACACAGTCTTCCAACTCTACCAACTTTAGCTCATGATTCACACTGAAACGAAATAACTGCAAATCATATGCAGGACACAATGACCATAAAATATAAAATTATTTTTTAGTATGGGAACTAGATTATTTTTTGTCTTATACACACTCAAAGAAAGTGAATTTTCCTTGTTTAATCAAATACATCTGAAGAATCTCACTGGGATGTGGGTCAGGTCACACACACCGTTAGCTAATCAGTATAAGCTGACTCCTATGATCACTAGTCACGCTCAATCAAAACAATGAGGCAGTCTTTATGATCTGTCAAGCTTTCACTTATTTTATAGCCTGTGCACTGCTATATTAGCTACGCCAACTGGTTTCTCTTTAAATTGTTTTATTTTTTTAACCTGGGAATGGCCATCTCTTGCTTGTAAATCTAGTATTGCAGCTATACTTTGCTAAAATTTAAAAAAAGATAATTTAACACATTCAAAAAGTATTTAATTCTTTAAAACTACCATTGCTGATGATAAACTGATAAGATATAGTCATAAACTCATACATACTGCATATAATCACAGAGTCATGATGATCTCCTTATGTATGTCCATCTCTAGACCTTTGCCGTTTGCGAGAGTTTGTGTGACTGGGGCGAGACGTTGTGTGCTGCGTCTCCCAACCCGACGACAGTCATCACTGCAGGAACCAGCACTGTGGTGTGCGTGTGGGATGTAGCAGTCAACAAGGACAAGCTCACTCACATGAAACTCAGACAGGTGACTGTATCTGTTTGCAGTAGAGATTTGTGTGATTTGTGAGATAGGTGTGCATATCTGACGCTGATTTCATTTTTCTTTATAGCCTTTATATGGTCACACAGATTCAGTGACATGTCTGGCTGTTTCTGAGGTCCACAGCATGATAGTCAGTGGGTCCTGTGACCTCACCTGTATTGTGTGGGATATGGAGGAACTGAGCTACGTTACTCAGTTAGCAGGACACGCAACCAGCATCTCTGCACTGGCTATCAACGAACTCACCGTAAGTCCAATCAGCTCTGGAATTGTCTACCTACGCTTCCCTCAAAATGTCTTCCTCTCTTTCTTCTGTTTTTTTGGTCATTTTTTGGCTCGCTGTTCCCCTTCATAGTCACAGCATGAGGAAGGGAGGATTCTCATTGTTGACAGCATGCACATCCTCTTTGTGTGTGTTTTTATGCATCTGAGTGTGTTTCTGTGCTCATGTGGGCGTCAACTCCATATTACTCTGTTCAAGGGTGAGATTGCGTCATGTGCCGGGCCTCAGCTCCACCTGTGGACCATGAAGGGTCAGCTGTTGACCTGCACTGACACTTCCTGTGGGCCTCAGGCAGACATCCTGTGTGTAGGCTTCACACAGCGACATGAGTGGGACCCCAGGAATGTCATCGTCACTGGTTGTGCAGATGGCATATTACGGGTGGGTTTTTGTGTGATTGTAATGAGCTAAAGTCACTGTCTGGCAGCTCTTATAGAGCTAATAGATCAGCATCTGAATTGTATTTATATCGTATACTGTGCAGAACTCAACCGTGGCAGTCATTACACTGGTATTGGTCTTGCACATAACAGCTTGGTTGTCCATCAAAATAGATATATATATATATTTATGTGTGTGTGTGTGTGTGTGTGTGTGTGTGTGTGTGTGTGGTTTGTGACTTTTTTTTGCTTAGGATTAATATAAACATATGCTTCTTCTCTGCAATCAAAGCTGCAAACTCTAAATTGGGCCTCACTGTGAAGTGGGTGCTCATGTCACACGCACAACACACGCACAAATGCTGTTATTACTTTATTATTACCTTGAGTTATGGCGATGTGGACGTGTGCTGGTGTGTATGTGAGGGTGTTTTGTTATTATGTTGAATTATGTCTGATTTTGCTACTCGTTATGTGTCTCTCATACAGATATGGAAGACAGAGTACACCAGAACACAATTACCTGGCCCTCCAGAAGAGCTTGTGTCCCCAGGGCAAGACCGAACAGAGAGACATGGTAATGTTACTGGCAGTAGGATAGGATATGCATTTAGGTATTGTATTTATAATAACACAGATGATGGGAATGGCTGACAGTAGCACAACTGTGAAACAGACTAAGATGCAGCAGCACAAAGAGTGCTTCAGAAAGACACCCATTCCTATCTAATTAGATAAATCCTTAAGTGTGAGATGATTATTTTTAACCGCTCATCTCAGAGCTAGACAGCAGAGCTTGTAATGCTTACCCCATCCCTCACTAGCATTAGGGCTAGCAGGAATTATGTTGTTATAAAGTTATTAAACATAGAGGCAGTAAACACTGATGAGTAATTCTGCTGACGTGTGTGTGCGTGTATAATTTAGAAAGCAATAATACCCAGATCCAATTTGGCATACATTGGTTACAGCCTCGCGTCACCTCATAGGAGTATTAGGCTTGGCAAATTACATTGAGACAAGTCTTTACGTAACACAGAAGCATTTATATTCAAGGGATTTTTCTCCCTTTAACAACCTGCTGACCACAGATAAACACTGCGTTAATGCACATTTAAATTTTTGGTGAGGACAGGGTCAGGGTTACAGACAGGGTGGACACATGTCCTGTGATTCAGTAATAAATGGATGCTGATATATCCACAGTGAGCAGCTGGGAGAGACATCTGGTATTATGTGTAGAGCTGCACAGAAGTCAGGCTGTGTCGCAACGCCGCTACAAGAATAATCCAGCCGTCACAGCTCTGGCCATGTCCAGGTACAGTAAATATTATGCACCCACTCAGTAATGAAAGGTGGGATTTAGTTTGTGATTGAACACTTGAAACTACATTTAATTGTTCTTTTAAAGAAAAAAAAGTTGCTAAATATTTCAACACTGTTTTATTTAGAAACTAACTGAAGTTAAACTGAACTGGTCACCAGCTCTAACTTAAATGCACTGCATGTGTGTGTGTTTATTGTTGCGTGCTTTATAATGGAATACATTACTCTCTCTGTTGTAGGAGCCATGCGACTCTGTTGGCAGGTGATGCCTGGGGCAGAGTTTTTACCTGGACATGTGAGTGAGAGGTGACAGCACAGTTTGACAACAGACGTCACAGCCTCCACTATTTCTTCAACATTCTTTATCCTCAGAGAAAGTCTATCAGTGTCTCAGCCAGGTCTTACACACTGAGACTGAAATTGTATTTAAGCTGTCTTGTGTTACATTCAGGGTGAACACTTTTGCAAGATTTATTTACAAATTTTATTTTACTTTATACTTAAATATTTAATTCTGTATTTTTCTGTGTAAATACTGAATTTCAACAAATTTTAATAAAAGCACTAAGCATCATTTGCCTAAGTCTTTCTTAATGACTCAGTGATTTTGGTCATGACTGAAATCTGTATTTTATTTTATTTTATTTGCTTTATAATTAATTCATAAATCTGGGAGCAGTAGGTCACTGGCTCCACAACTGCTGAGTGAATTTCAATAACAGAAGATGTGCTGCCATTCTTTAAAAAAACTTAATTTAAAATCAACCCAGCAGAGCTAAGTAGGAGCTTCAGCAGTGACTAAACTCGGCAGCTTCAAGCCGAAAGTGAGAGGAGATGCGTGAATGATGATGGCATGCTCAGCCAGTGTTCCCTGAGAAATGCAGCTTTTTAATAGTGTTATAGAGCTGAAGCAGTTATCACAAATTGCACAAGCATCCAATACTCATTTCACATTTGTTTGCTGTGAGGGTTGTAGTATTTTGCTTTGGTAAATGTTTGTGGTATGAACAATTCAGGATGTTTAGTTAGTTGTGAACAGTTTACCGTGCTCCCTTTGTTGTTTTTCACATGTGTTTTAAATTTGCTGTGTGGCAGTTATGAGGATTTGACTGCTTTTTCATCTTCTTGTATCATTGTCCTCCTCAAGTTTACTGTGATGTCAAGTATGTGTGTTGTGGATGATGTGAAATGTGTGTGGGTCTTTCTGAGCAATCCTTTTTGCTTGTCACAGCTTTTTGTGTGTGTGTTTATGGTTAACCAAGGACAGATACTGTATGTGTGTGTTGCCACATCAGACTGCTCAGTCTAATCACTGTATCACCTCAAAAACACACTCCTGGGGAAATCTGACCCATCTGAAGAGACATTATGAAACTTAACCCTTTCTGAACATTGATCTGAGTGTAAAAGTGCAATACTGACACTCGTATAACACTGCACTGTATTGTTAGATTGTCCAGATTGTGGAAGATCGTTCTCTTTCTGTCTCTTGCTTGCTTTCATGCACATGCACCACTATCATAAAGGATGAGGTCTCTCTCTTTAACCTTTGTGTGTGTGGCTAATTGTGCTAAGTGGAGTAGCTTAATAGAGTGGAAAATAGTCCTTATAATTTTCCCAGAGAGCGAGCAATGACCTTCTCTAAAGACAACAGCCATCTCCATTCTCTCTACATCACTGGTTTTATGTTATGAAATGTCAAACCATTGAGTTCCTCAGAATAATTAAATCAAATAAATTATTGCACCTAGGCAGAACCATCTTGTAGCCTAACCCAATTATAATGCACTGTAAAGCTAATTATTAACCATGATTACAATTAGTCTAATTTGAATAAATGTAGTCATTAGCGGGTTCATCCTAGTCAGAGAGTCTGAACTGTGGGGGTTGATGGTCTCTCTCTCTCGTTCTCTCCCACTCACAGAGCGAGAGTGGTGTGGATATGCATCATTTTCTTTCTTCAAGCACTTCATCCCATTTTTCACACACTGACCTTCACAAAATGGCCACAACCTTCACCTTTCCTGGGTACTTGAACATAATGCCTGCTGCTTCCAGGATTATTATTTTTATTTTAGCACAATTACTGGAAACTTCTAACCTGTGTCTGTCTGAACGTAACAAAATCCACTTACCAACACCCTCTGCCTAAGACATAGCCCCCTGCAAAAATGCAGCTTTAAAATGAATTCAGTTACCATTTAACAGAGCCATTCTAGCTGTTCCCCTATGTTTCTTTATGCTGAGCTATGTTACTCATTTCTGGCTGTAGCCTTATCTTTATTAAATGTATGTCAGTGAATTTCCTAAAACATTGAATTATTCCCATAATAGGTCAAATATAACTCCTTCTTTTCCCAGTCTTAGTCAGCACTGCATATGCTCAGACGCTGAATGTACTGCAGCTGTTTGTAATATTGTGGTGTTTTTGTCTTTTGCATGTGACCCCAGTCAAATTATGGACTGAATCTGTCAAAGTGCAAACATAATTAAAAACAGCATCTGTGTGAATCAAAGACGGCTTTGAATGTCTGACCAAGGCATTTATTTGTTAATTTGGAGTATACTGTAACTATTAATGCATATAAAAAGCTGAGTGTTACAGTGCCTTATGACACTGCAGGAAGAAAGCCTGGACAACAGTTTCTTTCCACACAGTCTCCTGAGTTTACACAGAACAGTCAACAGTGAGCACATTCTTATAAACATCTGGCTCACAGGCCAGCGGTGCCAGCAAACAAACAACAGAAAACTGCTGTGCTGGAATGGAACCACGCAGAGGAAACACAAAACCCTCATTTACCAACAGTTGTCATGTACTTACAAAAAACAAATGCTAAATGCCATACTGATAGTTCATAAATATAGTCCTTTTGATGCCACTCAGTTCAATTTGGAGGGCTGAATCTCTGCCCTCACCATGAGGAGCTAAACTGCTGTGTTTATAGCTGTTTCTCTTGGAAGAGAATCTGAGCGTACACAGTGTCTGGGCTGGAGGGTGTGGGGTCAGGGCTGGAGGACGCTGGGGGCTCCGACCTTGGTCTGACCAGCTCCAGTTCTGCATATGTCAGACTATCCTCCAGTGACACACGAGGCTGGAGGAGGGAGAGAAAGGTTGAGTAGCGCTTGAAAGAAGGTAACTCAGGTATAAGGCAAAACAGAAAAAACATCGCAAATATATAGTGGAAATCTAAATTTCAAATTTTCCTGCACAAAAAGCGGTATTTGGTGGTATTGTTCTTTTTTCCATTGTAAAATGCCGTTAGTGCTTCTCAGCTGTAGCAAGTATTTGTTTACAGGGCTTGCAGGCCCTTTTGGAACATTCAGTTTACACGAAAAGCATTTGGTACAATAGGAGTGCAGTTCAACATGTTCAGATCCTCCAAGTTAGACTAATCTAATCAGTGTGTTCATGCAAATGAAATGTTCACGTCTCCAAAGCGTAATTTATCTACAAAATCACAAGAATGCCATCTGTAGAAATCCTGATGATCCTTAGTTTGAGCAGTTTTCTTCTGTATATACTTGTTTGACACTTTTATTGTAGGTATAAAACTAATGAAGCACTCTAAATAAATAATTGTGTTTGAGAAGCAATAAAGCTAAATATAATTATCAAGCTCATAACTGAATGAAGAGACAGCAATAAACTCCTGTAGACAATCATGCACTCGTGAGACAAATTCCCTCATGCATGTATCTCAGTAACAACTCTGCATGAAAACATCGTTTAAAAATGTTAATAAAAACATTTGAACAAATATATTAAGTGCATCTGTTTTATAAATGGCACTATGGAAGTAGTGGGTATACAGTAGGTAATAGAAAGCTGAGCTAGTTTGATGAGTAAGAACAAGAAGACCTACAGCAGCAGATCTCCTTGGCTGAGTCTTTAACCTTCTGGGCTTCTGAGGTCTTTTTGCAGCAACAGGCACTGAAAAGCAGAGACAACCTTAATCGACAGCCAGGAGGAGTGAACAAATACACCAATATGACTATGTGGTTGGAATCAAAACCATCACTCATAACCAAACTATATTAGTCAAGGTGTAGTTTTTTTCCGTTTGAATTTTCAGTTCAGTGTTGATTTTAACACAGACAATACACTCAGCAGGATTTTACCCAAATACAGTATAAAGTTTCATTCTTCAACTGTTTTCTGTTAGTCTCCCAGTCTCTCTGCTGGTTTTGTCATGGAAATTGAATAATCCTGAAGAGACTGTATCGTTTTCTGCTTTTATGTTGGTTACATTCTTTTACTGCTGTTTTCTTCACCCACTAATTTTTTTTGTTGGCATCACCGGAGGTTGGAGCCTTACTCAGGCCCAGGGACTTTAATGTTTTCTGTGTTCGGAATTTGAGAAGAAACTTGAACACTGAGAAAACATCTCATCTTGGATGTTCAAACTAAAATTCAGTCCATTTTAGTTTTCTGCCTTAGTCACATTTACAGACACATGTTATGGTTCCCAGCTTGGAAAGTCACTTTACCTTTGGCTGGTATGTGTGGTGGTGACTCTTCCGGTAGTTTAGGTGGTGTTAATGTTACTCTTCTGTCAGTTTTCTGTATGTTGTCTTTTCTATGTGCTCTTGGTGAGGAACTGGATGAACTGCTGGAGCTGGTTACAGTCTCACCTGAGCTGTATGGAGGAGAGAAGAAGTTTTAACAAAGGCTTCCACTAACAAAGAATTTTCATGCTCCATTTCTTTTCTTTTTTTTTTTGATAATTTTATCCATTCGAATTAAAACCTCAACCAAATCTTAAACCATTTCGATAATCACTTTTCTGTTGGCTGAGAGATTAATTATTGTCATTTTATAGTTAAATAACTTTATAAGCAACATGCATTTACCTGCTTTCTGGGCACTTGACTAGAAGGTAACTGGCTATGGATAAAACAGCAGAAATAAATCAAGTTTAGAGTAGGAAACATGAAAATATAAATGTGAAGTTACTAAAGGAGAATAAATAAGAATTTTACATTTAAGCCTGTGTCTTCTGTGAAAATACTGGCAAATAAGAACCAAAGTGAACAGGAAGATGGACAGCAGACCCAGTGAGCAGATCAGTACAGCACATAGATACACATCTGTGAAACAGACACAGATAATAGGCATCAGAACAGTGACATTTTCAAACGTGTGTATCATAGAGGGGGAAAGAATTGAAGGGGGCCAGAAATTAAAACAATACCTGCAAATAGACGCCACAGTCCTTTACTGCTACCATCCTCCTGAGTAAAGTGCACTGGAGAAACAATTGTTAAAAAAGTCATATTGATGTTAGAAAACTTTGCCCAGACATAAAATCATGGTAAACTGCTGTTGTCTGAGGGCACTGACCCAATACAGCTGACAGCTTCATGGTTTCCAGAAATATTAAAACTGCTGTCATGAAGGTAAAATCAAGAGATAGAGCCAAACCCACATATACACACACAACTCTGACAGCATTTTTGTTTGGGGAGGTGTTCCCTATTGCTCTGCATTATCTGTGCACTAAATGTGTGAAGGTGGTAAATATAGATAAGCAGTAATTAGAAATTAATCGTTTACATGCATTATTTCTGTCTGGTCCTCATAATGAGATTTGAATATGTATTTTAAACACGGGTCAATAAACCAAGGTTATAACAATGCCTTTTTTATAAAGCTTAAATGTACACATTTTGTACAGTAGCATTTTGTTAAATTTGTATTAATTCATTTGCTCAATCAATGATTAAAGTAAAAGACTTGTAGAGTCTTACTCGGTAACAGGCATGTTTTGACTGGGAAAGCAGTTAATGGAAGTTACCCTTCACACTGTGGTTAACCACATTGTTAGGAAGCTAGTATTGTATACACTTCATACAGATGTGTCTACAGAAACTGCTTCTTAACAAAAAAAGCCAAGTTCATGCAAAGAAAAGATAAAAAGGAAAACACAACAAAGTGCACATCATGAAGAGCCCAAACTCCTCATTTACAGATTTAGGCTTATCTGTTTTCTCTGAGTTCAGCTGTGAAGACAGGATGCAGAAAACCATCTGCTAAAAGTGGTGGGGTTAGAAATCTGAAGCCCGAGAGCAGTCCAATAAAATAGAATTTAACAGTGGTGTTTGTCTGCTTATGTTACCAGTTTGTCTGTTGGACAGGAGTATAGGAGAAACCATCACCCGCTGTCTTTAAATAAGTCTCATGATCTCAGTGGGGTGTAGCCTTTACCCTGCGGACTGAGGGGTTCCCTGGATTATAACTGCAGTACAATTTAGTTTTCTCTTTGTTTATCCTTATAATATCAGCTCTTGTGTTTCTCGTCCTGTGGTCAATGCATGTCGGAGATGCCTGAGGTTGTGTGGCTTCCTTAGTGGGGCATTTTCCTGAATATAGGGCAGGGCGTTGTCATATGGCTCTGTCTGAGTCAAACCTCTGTTTTTGGCGTAACTGTGCAACTGTGTCAGGTGTAGCTGCATCTAAAGTGTTCCCTAAATTTTTATTGAATCTAGAACATCCCACAATGATTCCCTCCAATCAATACAGTCAAAGTGAATATAAAATCATACTGTATAAAACAATTTAAGTTAGCTCTTAACCAGATTAGTTTAGATTGTTTATTGTAAACTACATGAACTTTGGCACACACCATGTAAGTTCCACTGAAACTTAATTCTCTTGTAAATTTTCTCCTAAGACCTGCATAAAAGTAAACCCAGAATGCTGACATCATGGATTTCAGAGTTTTTGAACATACAGTAGCCAGCTAAGCAACACTCTTTTACCCTCATACACAGAGAGTGATATTGTTGAGTGTGGTTTGGCTGTGTGAGCTCATTGTTTTGAAATGGAAATGCCAGAGGATTGGGGTCACACTAAAACACACATAGGAACGACGTGCAGCAAATAACACAGCTTTAGTCAGAGAATACATGCTACACATTTCTAGTTTCCTCTTAATAAAAACAGTTGCTCTTTGTTTATTTGGTTATTTCCATTTGACAGAAGACATGTACAGTAGCAAACCCCAGCTGTGTGCAGCTGTATGGGAATTCCTTACTGGAGGAGTATTCCATGGAAATAATTTTCAGACTTGAGAAAGCTTTTTTTTTCCACAACAAGTGAACCTGGGTTAAATCTATGCTAATAACTACCTTTGTTTTTATCTAATAAGGCTAAAATATTAAAGCAATCAGTTCTTTCTTTCTTTATTTTTTGTTTCACCGCTGTATTCACTTTCGAAATTGTCCACCACAAAACACTGCTATATAGTTTTGAGGGCACATAATACATGATAAGGAGGGCTCAAATCGTAATTATTACCTAATTTAAAGCAAAAGAAAAATAGTAGCTGACAAATATCTCAAGTCCTTCATCTCTCATTTTCTCCCCATTATCAGCCAAAAAGAGTCTTACTGCAGCAAGTGTGATATGCAGAGCAGAGTCTGTTACACCTTTAGTTACCTGTGAGTTTTGTGGTGCTGGTACCATTGGATGATGCTTTCCATATGTTTCTGTGTTGGCGGATCTCCTGAACTCTACAAGTGTAGAAACCCTGGTCCATCCCCGTGACATTGATAATCCGCAACCTGTATACCTCTCCCTCGGTTTCCTCATGCAGACGAAACTTTGGCTGGGGGAACCGACGGGTATAATTTCCGTACAGCTTCATTTTCTTTATACCCATCTTCACTACCAGAAACTGCGAGGGCTCGTGTGCAGGTGGAGGGAGGGTTATCGAGGAGGGAAGAGGCATGAGAGTTAGAGCAGGTAGAGGAGAGAAGAACCAGCGAAGAATGAGAGTGCTGCTGCTCCTCTTCCTCTGAGATACCAGGCAGGACAATGTCAAGTTGTCTTTCTCTGTTACCACAACAACCGGCCCAGGGGTCACTGTCACATTTAGTGTGTGACATACCTCTGTTGACAAAGCACACAAATAGTACAGCGGTCACTTATTTTTCACAACACATTAACTAAACTTTTTTATTATTTGTTACATTTTTAGATTAAGTGTTAATAGTTTTGTTATGCATGTGCTGTTTTATGACAGAATAACATGAAACTAAATCAAAACTACAGTGCTTAGAATAAATGAGTACACCCCCTTTAAAAGGTAAGGGGTTTCTTTGTTACGCAATGCCCTGTTATAGTCAAAATGCCTATTTAATTGTTATTGTTAATTTTAATTTGATGGTCTAAAATTTTGCTTTGTTCCTAAGGCTTTTAATGGGGCGTATTCATTTTTGCAACATGGTCCTAATGAGTTTGTTAGGATATTTACATTTTTTTCGTGAGAAAATGAACACATTTTGCTTGCAATAACTGGCCCACATTTGTGTGAGTATTTTGTTGTATAGTATCCTATTGAAAATACTGATTCTGAAAAGAAACTTAAAGGTTTTCTGACAAATCTGTTGGTGTGTTCTCAATTATACTGAGCACTGTATATTCCTTCCCCTTGTAACTTGTGTGACTCTCTAATTTTTATATTAGTAAGTAACTGGAGTTTGTAATGTGCCTCACATGTAAAAAGTCAGTGCTTTTAAGATGATTAAGATTTCCTTCCAATTAAACATAATTACTGCATTTAGACAAAGTAAGTTTATGTGCACACCCACAGTGGCTGCTTGGATTTATGGTGTTAGAGTTCACATTATCACTGGTTCTTCATATATATGTCACTCCGTATATTGGAGTTCAGTCTGTAATTGCTGGAAAGTGTGAAAAGACTAAGAAGAAACGAAAGCACAGTTTGTGTGCCACTATTTAACTTTCCTCGAGGTACTTGTGTTTTATTCTGCTGCCTGCTGGGTTTAGTCTGTCTAGAAGAGACATGAAGTCTGGACACAATATGTGTGATGAGACAGGCGAAGATAATCTACAGGTGGGAAAAGTTAATCTTCAGTACCATAGTACACCCAATACAGGCTGAGTGAAACACGGCAAGATAACAGGGACCATCTGGGTTGCCTTGCTGTTTTTGTGTTGCTGTGTGAGTTGGGGAATCTCCCTCAGTGTCTGTCCTGCATTATTTAAAGTGACAACAAAAACAGCAACGGAGACGCAAACCAACATCGTACAAACCTGAACACAACCAGACAATTATGTTGTAAGTCCACTTTATAATAATAATATTTACAAACTTTATTGATCTACTTGTTGGAGTAAAGGACACCTCGACATGTAAATCATTTACCCTGGGTTTCATAGGCAAATGTTCTACCCACTGAGCAACTTGCAGCCCCAAGCAGTGAGTTTATAGAATGCAAATTATATGTATATATATAAATATAAGGTTTTCTCTGATAACATGATAACAGCCATGTTTGACAAGTTTGTAAATGACCATTTGCTACATCACTATTAACTATAATGTAATAATGATGCATTAGCAACTTTCAGTTGTTGTTGAGCTGTGTTTTTTATGGTTTACAATCTCATGCCAAAGTTCCACAATAAATTCACAATGTAGGTTTTCACTGTGTTCAATCATAGATCAAGTTATTTGTAACTTGTACTTGTTTTTTCTTTCTTCTTGCATTTGTACCAGTTTATATTTTTGTAAACAAAGTAAACTTACCTGTGACCAGAGCCTTAGTCAGGACAAGGAGCACTACAGAGAAGTACATTTTCCACAGTCAACGAATCCATAAACCCAGACAACTGTACAACACTTGAACAGGCAGCTACATACGAAACAAAACCTGGCTGCACGACCCACAAGAGCCCTTGCCCACCATTAACTCTTCTCTCCTTTCTCCTCTTTTCTGTGTAATATGAAACAGCAAATGTTCTGTTCCCACTTAGAAACTCCCACTCACTCTCCCAGCACTCTCTCTCACTCTGTCTTTCTCCCCCTGTCTCTCTCTCTTTCTCTGTGTGTCCTGCAAAATGTAGGAAATGTCATTTCCTGTGTTCTTGTGAGGAGCCTTGGACTGTGGCCCAAAACCCCAGAACTTTTAAGTGATGGACAAGTCTCGTGGTTTGCGTGTGTGTGTGTGCATGCGCCTGTCACATTGTGTCATTTTGAGAACCGTATACAGTAAAGCGCTGAACATGCATTTCCACCGCCTAATTTTCTACCAAACTCTTCTTGCATCTTCCAATAAAGTTTACAAAGAAGAAAATTTGATGTCCATGTTTGTGAGCACTTTGTGTGTATCTGTTCATATAGGCATGCGTTCATATGGTGTTTTGCATGTATGTGTTGAGACCTCTCCCTGTCTGGCTGCTGGACAGAGTGGCATGGGCTTGTCTCTGGCTGTGGTTGTCAGACTGTCCCAGTGGTATGAAGCTTGCTGCTTTATTGGGCAAGCTAAACTGCTGAGGCAGGGCTTCTACTGGCGCTTTGAGCTCTGCCAAAACCAAATAGAATTACACAACAGATTTAACCCTTCAGGTCATATGTAGGATTCCCTTGAAAAGAACGGATTTGGAAAATGTATCAGTTGAGTTGATGAGCTGGTTTACTTTTGCGAGCACAGAATAAAAAAAATAATTGTTTTAAAAAAAATTTAATAATCGCATAATATATACAGCTAACTTTTAAGCTGTAGTTCATGTTTAGCAATTGGGAGTTGGGTGTAAAGAGGTCATGAGTCAGAGTGGGTATCCCTCAAGTTTCCCTTTGGATTACTTTAAATTCAAGCATTTGGTTCAGTGCATGAATCACTCTCCTCTGCCCTACAGTGGTCAAGGAGGGTAACTGCTTTACAGTGGGGACAAAATTACTTGAGATTATGAAACTGTGGTGTACTATATAGGCAGGTATTCCTACTAGAACAGTGTATATAGTCTGAGCTTATGAATCAAGAGAAATCATTAAGAAAAAATATGTTCATACTGTACTATTTCTGTCATTGAATCTCATAGGTTTGGTAGGAAGAATATAAGCATTTGGATTGACTCATAAAGCAATAAAAGAGGACAAATATACACAAATGTCCTCTTTTTGTTTTTATGTCTCTGACATAATATTGCGCTTTCTCAATAATACTGTGTGATATTCTTATGATAACTTGATGTCGCTGACAATAATTTAATATTGTTCATAGTATTGTCTTAATAATAAGTAATAAGATTAAATTAACCTGTAGCAACAATCTTTTATATTTTCTTTTTGTTTAATTATAACTTTTACAATGAGGGTTTGAAACACATTGTGTTGACATTGTGGTGATAAATTATTTAGCTGAATGAACAGTGCCTTTATTGACTGAATAACTGCATGTCACAATACTCTGTTTCACACCAACACAGAAACAAACTTTAAAAATTGAGTACTGTGTGAAATTAAACTTTAAGAACTTCGAGAATCACATCAACATACATGTATTTTCATGTTGATACAGTGGTTGAATACACAAACTATGCTTTATACCATCTGCATATCTGTGATTGAAGCATTGGGTTAAACAATATTTCATGCATGCCAAAGTATCATAACTAGGAAGAAAAAAAAATCATGTGTTCAAAGAGAAAAAACAATATTTCTCCAAGCTGCTAAACACTGTAGGCATACTGCTGCTGCATAATATACTTCTAGGATTAGGAGTCAATGGCATACTGTTTATACTGTATACAGAAGAAACATAGCTTAGCTTGTCACATTCAAAAGTCAAATGGAATGGTAAACTGTAACACAATAAATATTTCAACAGTGAATCTCCAAAATCAACAGCAGCATTTAACAGCATGTCACAAGGACTACAAACCAAAAACATTCTGCAACTATTTTCACTTGAAAAAGTAATTTACAGACACTTAAAATACTACAGATAATGATCCTTTCATACTGTGCTTTTGGGTATTTTTATTTTATCAAATATGTTTTTTAGCTACTTATCTGCTTTACATCATTATTGCTTCTGAATAAAAGCTACTAGCTACTTTTTGCTCAACAGTCAGACACCTCCATAAAGTCATCCAGTTCACTCATAGTTATTATATCACAGGGCTGATATCGTGAGTGGGCTGAGTTATCATTTTCACCTACTAAGCTTCCTGCAAGCTGGCTGTTTGTGTCACACCCCGGGAACAACTCATATGAGCCATGTGTGTTGTAAACTCTGTTGTATGTTTTTTCTGTATTATTATCATTAACTGTGTCCATGTATGGTGTCTTCTCTGGGCTATAGCAATGCCCTTCAGAGCTTTGTCCCATTTCAGGGGCTGTATATCCATAGCTGTGGTTCTCCCTGACAGGCTGTTGGTCCTGATGGTGAGTCACAGATGACCTATTGGGGGGTACAGAGCTGATAGGTTGGTAACCTTGGGGAAAACCATGATAGCCTTGACATAATACCAAAGGCTTGCCAGCTGGAGAGGCTTGGGAGAAGGGCTGTTGTTGCATCTTCACTTGCATTTGGGGTTGGACTTGAGACTGTGGGTATGTTTGCTGGGATTGGGGTTGAGAAGTGCTCTGGCCAGACTCACGTACATTCAGCTGAACATACTTTCCTGTTTCTGGGTCAAAGAAAGTCTTTGTTTTCACTTGAACAGGCACATCCACTACGTAATACTGACCTGAGCCGAGGTCTTGAAGCACTTTACGCCTGGTCAGTGGGTAGGACTGCGGATAACTTGACTCTACGTGGTACTGTGTCACTGGAGCTGGAGGATTGGCATGATGGAGAGTGGGAGAAGAGGGAACATGAGCAACTGTTTTAGGAGTTGCAGTGTAGGAAGCAGAGGCAGTAGCATGAGGCGAGGGAACAGGAAAGGAAACAGGGGCACTAGCATGTGGCAAGGCAGCTGGGAGGGAGATAGGACCAGTGGCATGAGGGGAAGCATGGACAGTGTGGTGAGAAGATTGGTACTCTGTGTGGGAAGAAAGCAAGCTAGACCCCAGTGCTGGAGCATGAGCAAGGGAGACAGGTGGGGAAAAATGAGGCGAAGCCACAGCATGATGCTTGGAGGAGTGTACCTCAGTAGCGAAGGATGGAGGAATATTGGATACTTCTTGAGGAGGTTTCTCAACTCCACTAGGACGGTCTGCTGCAGCTTTGGACAACTCCTTCTTTATCCTGCGAGAAGTCAACCTTTTCGCCCTCTGCAAAGCTTTCTCACTCTTTGGGGGAACAACTGGAGGCTTACCCAAAGAACGGGACACATCACTACTGAAGCTACAAGCTGATTCTGGTCTCTCATAGTCATACAGGCCTCGTACATCTGCCAAATCGGTTGCAGAGGTGGCAAAACTCTCCACATCCTCTGACATGTTGCTGATGACAGACCGGGACTCGTCTTCATCCAGAGCAAAGCTCCTTCTGGAGTATGGCCTATGTTGTGGGAGAGGAACTGAGTAATCTTGTGATGAAGATGACGACTGAAATGCTGAGGATTCTTTGATTGTAGCAAGTCTATTTAACCCTGTGTCTAGATTCACAGGGGTTACACTACTGCGTCTCATTAACTCCTGCTCCTCCTCTCCTTTCTCTAACCCTCTCTCCATGGGCGAACCCACACGGAAATCTTCTCCAAATTTTTTATGAAAGCGTGGTTTAACTGACTTGGTGAAAGAGGAACCTCTCATAGTGTTATCCTTCACCCTGAACATTGAGGGCTTGGCTCCTAGAGCAGGAGAGGAGGTGTTGGAACGAGGTAGAGATGGAGCTGGTGATGCAGGGGCATGTGGCCTATAAGGCTTAGTGTGGGATTGTGAGTCCTCAGTTAAGTCAAGCCCTGACAGATTGTTTCTTTGATGTCTTTCTCTGGGTTTCCTCTCTGATTCTATTGAGGTGATTGCATAGTACTGGAGAGCGTCCATCCTCTGTGCTACCCTTTTCTGTTCCTCTGTCTCAGGGCTTGTGTCCATTTCTCTGTGAGCTTCTAACTTTTCGTCGTCTTCTCTATTTTTAGCTCCGACCTCATCCTCTCTTTGGGTTACAATCTGTGCTTTTGTTACTGTCTTTTCTTCCTCTTTCAGTGCTGCATAGTTCTCCTCTACTAGGCTGGTTCTTTTCCCTTTGGCTTGTTCTTGTTCTCTTTGCAATATGGTTGTTTTCTCTTTTTCAGATTTCCTCTCCTCCCCCTCTTTCTGACTTCTCATCCATTCTTCTTTTTTCTCCACCTCTCTCTTATCCTCTGCAATTTGCTGCTTTGCTGTTTTCTGCACCTGGATTTGTTCCACCCTTTCCTCTTCTGAAATTTGTGCAGCTTGCACCTCTCTTTGTTTTCTTTTCATTTTCTCCTCAATATTCGCACATATCTTCTCCTCAATCTGCGTAGCTTGCTTTTGCTCCTCAATCAGAGCAGTTCTCCTTTGATCCTCATCTTGAGCAGCTCTCTTTTGCTGCTCCTCTTGTGCAGATCTCCTCTGCTCCTTCTCTTGGGAAATTCTCCTTTGCTTTACATCCAGTGGATCTCTCCTCTGCTGTTCCTCTTGTGTGGTTCTCATTTGCTGCTCTTCTAGTGCAACTCTCCTCTGCTGCTTGTCTTGTGTGGCTCTACTGTGATGTTCCTCTTGAGCAACTCTCCTTCGCTGCTTCTCTAATGCATCTATCCTATCTTGCTTCTCTTGTGCAGCTCTCCTTAGATGTTCCTTTTGAGCAGCTCTCTCCTCCTCTTGCTGTTTCAACCTCTTCATCTCATCCTTCTCTTTTATCTGCTCCTTCTGTTCTTTAAGTTTTGCCCTTCTTTCTTCTAAAATTTTTACTCTCTTCTTTTCTTCACCGTCTTTCATTCTCTGTTCTTCTCTTTGGCTTTGTCTCAACTCCTCTTCTTTTTGAGCAGCTCTCTCTTCCTCTGTCTGTTTTTTCATAACTATGGTCTCGCTCTCTCTAGCTTTCCTGTTCTCTTTCTGAGTAAACTTTCTCTCCTCCTGAGCCACAGAAGATCTACATATTTTTTCTGTTTTTTTGTGTTCCTCTATTCTATAATCTATTTTTTCTTGCAATTGCTTTGCTGTACTCTGCTGTTTTGCCAGAATTTCATCTTGTGGAGTTACAAAGTTGACAGTCAGCTTTTCAGTTCTCTCATTTTTTCTTACAGTCATCATGCTCTCATTCATGTCGAGCATTTGCCCTAAAGTTGATTGTGGATGAGAATTATTATGTAAATATGTAAATCCTTCTGCTCTGTTGACTGCAGAAGATGAAGTTGTTTGCAAGGTATCACTGTTTGACTGATGAATACTTTGGTCTATTTGACTTTCTGACTCTGACTGAGTGTCAGCTCCAGCCACTTGTTTTGTCTGAACTGATGGTGACCTGTTTTTTTCTGTGAGATGTTGTACATATTTTTCATTGGATTTTACATCTAAGAACAGTTTGTCTTGTCTTTCTTTTTCTCCTAGTTTAAACATCCCTGTTCTTTGGTGTTCTTTCTCTGTTATGGGGAATACTAATGCTTTGGGTTCTTTGTTAATTTTGGCACTCACCTCTGTTTTATTTAGAAAACTTTTCTCTTTAACAGAGAGATCTTTCTGGTCAGCAGTGGACACAGGTCGTCTACTATGACGAGTCTGGATTAGAGGAAAGAATCCTTCCTTTTTGTTGGGTGCAAATTCCTGAAGTGCATTTGCCCGGTCTTCTGAAACAATTACTTTTAATCTAGCATAGTCTGCAATTGCTGATATCTCAGGTATTGTGGATATCCTTTCTTTTGGTTTACCTTCAGGCTTTTCCTTAACAGCATTATCCTTTGTTGGATGTGAAGGGCTTGATCTCTGATGTCTTTCTCTTATTGCTATAATGGATTGGTTCTCAGGTTGATGTCTTCTGGTGTGATTAGCTTGACCTGCCTCCAACCTTTCACAATTACTTTGTGTGGGGCCATCACTCTTTTTTGAATCCCACTCGTATTCTATTTCCAGGTTTTTCCTTTTCATGTTCTCAGTTTCAGCACTTACTGATCTTGATGCTGTTGTTTTATTTTGATCCAGTGCTTCATTTCTTTCTGCTTTGTATGACTCGCTGCTGACAGCTTCCTTGTTTGGTAGTAAACCCCGGCAGTCCCTTGATTTTGAGGCACCATCTGATATATTGCCAGCATTTATGTTATAATTTGTTTCTTTTAACCCTTGCACTTGAAAGTAGTCTCCCTTAAATTCATCCACTGATTCCTGAATGTTCTTCTCTTTTTCAGCCTTTTCACCTGCAGTTTGAGTGATCACACTAGGTGCATTTATACTATTCTGTTGATTGTTGGTTTTCAATGAACCTGACAGTTTTCTTACACTGGACAACACATATTGTATTCCTAATTTGTCTTCCAAACTGTCTTCCATGTGCATTTTAGTGTCTGCTGGAGTGAGATTTTCAGTTCGGCCTTCATCATTTGAAGGGTTCACTTGTTCTTTGTACCTACATGTAGCAACTTCTTTACATTCATTAGATGTAACTACATCAGAAGCAAAAGTTGTGATAATATTTTTTCCTTCAATTTTCTGGTTGTCCTTCCCAGTTACTGCTGGCACAACTCTGATGGCAATGCTGTCTATATGCACATTTTCATCAACTTGATTATTTTCTTCAATTTTTGGAGATATGTTATCCTTCTGAGTTAAATGATTAGATAGGCTTGTTTCATTGAATAGCTTTACTGCTGGTGAGTTATGCATCTTTTCCTTCAGTATTGGCGGACTCTTGCCATCTATGTTCTTGCTTCTAGATGGATTTATGGCAGAAGTCATATCGTCTTTCACTGATAACTGGACATCATGTTTTATCACAGTTTTAACATCAGCTGTGCAAAAATCATTCTTGCAGTTGACTGTCGCCTTCACTTCTTGGGCCATGAAGTTTTCATAGGTATCTGTGGTTTTCTTTTTTTGTGGACTTTTCTCTTCAGTTTTTGTCTTTATTTCATCGTTCTTTGTGTTCTTAACTGAGTTCTGTTGGGTCATTACAGTTTCTCTTGCTATTTCGTCCTCTTTGTAGAAAAGGAGTTGAGTTTCAGCCAACCGTTTCTCAGCAAGTACTTTAACTGGGGGGCAGAGACCTTTTTCAGCAAGTGGTTCTTGGAGTTGTGTTTGCCTTTGGAGTCTCGGATTTAAAGAGGAACTCTCCAGCTGAATATAAGTCCCTTTCTCAGTGATATTCTCTGAATCAATATTCTTTCTTATCTTTGAAGTTGAGGTTTCTTGCACATTTTCGGGACGGTTATTCATATCAATATTAGTTGGATCTTTCTTCACTGTTGCATGGGTTTCCTGCACAACTGTGTCTTTTGTCTTTGCTATGCTAACTTCCACTGAAGATGTTTTATCTTTGCACAGTTCAGAAGTTGAACTGGGATGACTATCTTGATCTGAATTACTGCACACTTTCCCTTTTACATTAATTTGTTCTAGTGTGTTATTATCCCCATGAATATTGTTTAGAGAAGGTTTTCTTTCTCGCACTGTAACCATGATTCCCTTGATCTGTAAGCTGTTGTCAGTCCCAGGGTTTTCGTTCTGGCCACACATCAGATTCAGTGAAGGTTCTGAGTCCCCAAGAGCTCCTTGATGTTTAGTCTTTTTCTTTTCTGTTGTCATATGGTTGTAGCTTTCAGCAGCTAGAGTTGTAGCTTGAAGTGGATCCTCTTTCTTCTTGTTGACATAGTTAGTGTTTACAACATGATTGTCTTTGAGACTCTCTTTTTGTTTTCCATAATTTTCTTCATGATATGTATTTTGTTTTCTTCTCTTTTGTTTTTCCAGCAAACTCTCATCTATGCCCAATGCACAACTTCCCATCTGCTTCGCTTCTATCTGTGGTTCTAAGACACTGTCATTGCTCTTTTCTGGTTCTTTGGGAACTTGTTTCTGTGAATGGTCTACCAACTGACTGGTATTTGAGGCTGATGTAACTTGTGTTATAGCAGAGCTGAGAGGTGAAACAGGTTTACCTTGTACCATCTGTGTTCCTGAAGGTTCCATCTGGGGCTTTGGTGTAACATTGCTTGAAGTTGTGCTTGCTTGCTTTTTAGACAATTCTTGTGACGCTGGCCTTTGTCGTATACTTGGACTACCTACTAATTGCTTAGTAGAATTTTTGGATATAAACCCATCTCGCATCGCAAAACCCTTTTCTTTAATTGCTGAAATCTCTTTTTCAGCATGAGCTTTTATCTTGGAGGTCAGAATCTCCTGCTTGGCCTGCACTCTCTCTTTATGCAATAATGCTCTCGGAGGGGTAAAATGTGAATCTTTAGCTGGACCTATACTGTGCTCTGCTGACTTAGGTTTTCTTTCAAAGGAGGATGGTTTAGTCAAATCAGAATCTCTATGCTGTGAAAAATCTGTTGTGACAGTGTCACATTTATCTAACTTTTCAGCACTGTGTTCCTTCATTTTATCAATAACTGTGTCAGTATTTGCTCTATTATCTGTAGTAGCCGATAAATAGTTTGCACTGGTTAATTTGAATTCTTTGGATGACTCACTGTACACATAGGCACTTTCTGTCATCCCCTTGTTTTCTATGTTTGCTGTTGTGAATGCACTTGCACTATGTTCATGTTTTGTTTCCTCAATATTTATTGTCTCAACTTTATCAAGAGACAAAGCAGCTGTTTCTTTGGCACTATGTGAAAAAAGATTTTCTACACTTGACACTTTGTTTTTGTTTGTTGATGCATTCGTAAATCCATATTTCTCTCGCAGACGGTCATAATCATCAACACCTCTGTCAGCTTGATCTCTACTATATCTGTTGACAATGGATTCTTCCCTTTGTTGATGCACTTTTAGTATGTAATCATCTTTACTGTAATTTTTATTTTTATTCCCATTTAACCCTAAAGTAATATCTCTGTTGGAAATATTATCCTCTTTTATAGTGACAACATTCCTGGCTCTCTCTTTTTGCTCTCTTTTCATTTTCTCCTTTATTTTGGCCAATTCAGCTTTTGCTTTAGCTAACTCTGTTTTAACCTGCTCAACTTTATCTGGCTCAATTTTTACATGGTGTGTCATTATTAGTTTTGCTGTAGGTTTGGTTGTTTTTTCCTGGATGTTATTTGCTTTAGTTGGTTCTGCATTAACTAGCTCCACTTTGGTTTGTTCAAACTTTGCCCGTTCTTCTTTCCTCTTTTCAACTTTTGCCTCTTTGGGTTTATTTTTCTGTGTTGTACATTGCTTTGCATTTACCTGATCTGTATCAGTTGAATCTACCTCATTTTTCTCTTGTCGAACATCCTCAGCTTTACTGTGGTTTGTTTTGACCTTATCCACTTCAACTACATTTATTTTCTCTTGTTCTGCTCTAACTTGTTGCTTAATTATCTCCTCTTGGTTTTCTTGTTCTGTTTTTTTAACCTTTTCTGATTTGATTTGTTTTGCTTCTCTCAAGTCTCTTTCAACCTCCTCTTTTCTTGTCCATTCTTCCTCAACTTGCTTTGCTTTGATCCTTTCTTTTAAGGTTTGTTCAGCTTGTTGTGCTCTTGCTTGCCCAGTCTTCTCTCTTTTTACCAGTTCAGTTTTCATTTGTTGTTTTGGGCTTTCTACTTCCACTTCTTCTACTTTTACCTCTTCACCCTCCTCATCTTTTATGTGCATGGCACCAGTTTTCTCTGCAATAGTTGTTGGCTCCTCTGTTAATCTGGCTTGCTCTGGTTGTTTTTCTCTGAGTTTTTCTGTCTGTTTTCCTGTTCTCTTATCTTCTTTAATAGGTTCTGTTTTAGCCTGTTCTACTTGTTTATGCTCTGTTAGTTCTGCTTTGGCTTCTTGTGCTTTGACTTTCTGTGAACTAGTATGCCCTGCTAAAATTAACCTTGCAGACTCCACTTTGGGCTGCTCCACTTGAGCCCGGGGCTGAGCTTTTGCCAGCGCTGCTTGGGCGTGTTGTGCTTTTATATGCTCTTCGTTGGCCTGTTTAGCCTTGACCTCAACAAACTGTCTGTCCTTCACCTGGTTTGCTATTGTGGGGGTAGATGGATTGTCAGTGAGAGATAATGAATTTTTCTGCATATTATGTTGAAACTGTGGTTTAGGTTCTATCGACTGGACACCTTGCACTTCATGTCCCTGTGGAATTTGCATGTATAGTTTTCTCTGATCTGTTTCTTGCATTACTTTAGTTTTGTTTTTATGAGGATAAAGATTGTGTTGGTTTGCATATTCTTGCTCTGTGGATCTGTTATAACTGTGCGTAAAATATCTTTCTTTCATTTCATTTTCCTCCCTGTGTCCATAATATGTTTGAAGTAAATATCCAGGTTGCTGTTGTTCATAATTTGCTTGATTTTCTACTACAGTGTCATTACTAAATGGAGCATATTGTGGCAGTTGGTTGGAAATGTTAGGATGGACCAACTCAGTCATTTTATTACAAGATGGAACACCGAAACCTTCCCTCAACTCTGTTTTCTTGAGTTCTTTATTTATACTTTGCAGATTTTCTCCTAGGTATTCATCTCCTGATAAATTTAGTTCCTTCTTTATCACAGCTGTGCTCTGTGAAGTCTGTGGATATTGGTCTTTTTCTATTAAAGTGGTTATCTCTTGTTTCCATGGAGAGATAACTGCTTTCAGACTGTTTGACTTTTCTGTTTCTGGGCTGTTTGTCTGTTTCCACCTATCCTGTGAGGACACATTACTGTAATTGTGTTTGTTGTCTTTAAGTTGCTGATATCTATCCACCTTTGTGAATTCCCTTCCCACTGTTTCATTAAAATGTTGTTCAGTATTTGCCTCACTTATTAAACATTCTCTGATTTGATTGTTGTCAGCATTTAGCCTCTGCATATCTGTAACTATATAAGATGGTTTTAGCCTGTGCACATCTCCTCCAATAGATTCTACATGGTCTACCATGCCTTGCTTATAGGGAGCAAATGACAATAAGTCTTCATGGAGATTTTGTCCATTAACCAGCTGATTGCTGGTGTAATTTTCAGGTATGAGGCCAGTGAACCCAGAGTGATGAACCATCTCACCTTGCATCTGAGCTGTTTGGTAATTGCTTAAAGCGTGTTCTGAAGTCTGGCCTGTATGTGCTGTTGCAGGTTGACAATCTGGTGTTGTAAGAGATAATCCTGTGTTATGATGCTGGTTTACATATTGATATGAGGCAGCATTTGTCCTGCTTGATTCCTCTACATCGGAACATTTAACGTCTGAATCTGGAAAATCAGGGATGTCTATCACAGTGTCTCTTGGCTCCTGGACAGAGGGTTGTTTGTCTTTCTCCAGGGCATCTGAACCTTTAAATTTAGTAGGACTATAGGTGCTTTTTACCCTTTTCCTGTTGTCTTTGAGATTGAAGAGCAGGCTTGTGGCTCTAGCTTTGTAGCTGGACATCCTAACGTCATAGGTGGCTCCCCTGCTTTCAGCTCGCACTGGAGGATGTTCTACAGGTTGAGGAGAAACTACATACTCTGATGTCTCTGCTTCTTGATGTGTGTGGACTACTGGTGTTAGTATCTGGCTGACATTAAAGGAAGTTGTGCTTGATTTACTGTTGACAAAATTTGGTGCCACTGCTACAGGTGTGATGCCAAAGGGAATTAAATTATCATTGCTACGAATCACTCCTTGCTGATTTGCTGTCACCCCTGATGCTATATTTTGCTCGGTCATCATTCTGATTTTTTGCCTGAGGGCGTCTGCTGAGCTGATGGTGTCCCGGACACGCTGAGACATCTCAGTTGTTGGTGATGCAGTTGATGGGCGCTGGGATGGGAGTCTGTTAGTTCCCAGGCTCTGTGTCCGCTTCCTGTGGGGGTAATGACTTGCAAACTCTGACTCACAGCGTTTCTCCACTGCTGAAGTTTTCTGCATCATTTTGGATGTTGATGTGGAGCGAGGAGGACTGGGATGAACCGCAGGTGCCAAGTTATTCCTTGAATGTCTGATACTCCTCTCATCAAACCTATAAGGTCCCTGTGTATGGGTCTCATATGAAGGTTCCTTATACATTGGTGTCTCATACCATTTAGGGAACTCTGAACAGTGCATAAATCCTGAGACTTCTCCTTGCCCAAAGGGAAACCTGTTATGGTCCCTCCAAACTTTAAAAGGACTGAGCTCACTGTGTATAAAAAAGTTAGAGTTACAGTTGACCTGCGCAGACATGCTGTGTTTACTATGTGAAGCTCTCATAAAAGAAGATTGAGAATTGATATTCGTCACTGCTGCTACTTCAGAGGAGTAGAAGTTGGTGTCTCGGGGTGAGAATGGAGCAACTGAAGGGAAATAGCCATTATTAAAATTTTGATTATATGAGAATTCAGAAAGTTCCCTTTGAATACTCATTAAAGCTGATTTATCCCAGGTTGTCTCATCATTCCACTCTCCGAGTTTATCATCCATTCCTGATCCGTCTCTGTGTCCCTCAGAGTTAAAAGCTCTGATAAGAGAGGAAACTCTGGAGTGGCTTCTGCGTTGCTGCAAACTCAGCTCAGTGGCTCCATTGCTGAGGAAAGACAGGTGTTCCTCCTTCAGAGATTTCTCCTGTTGAGAGGTTTCCACAAAGGAGTGCTGGAATGTGGCAGAAACCCTCCCCTGTGTCCTTTGCCCTGAAACCTCCCACTGTGGATCTTTGTGGATCTCAGCCCCATACATTCCTCCATGGATCCAGTCCTGTCCATACTGCTGCACCCTGAGGCTGAAGCTCTCATGCGCAGCTCTCTTAAGTTCCTCTCTGTTTTCTCCATGTCTGCCCAGGCCACTCTCACTAAAGGCCAGCTGTCTGTCTCTCTGGGTGCAGGGTGAAGACAAACAGTCTGAGTCATTGTAAACTGCCTCATCTCCAATGCAGAGACTTCTGAATGCTCGATCTGTCAGATTGCTAACTTCACGGTCAGTCTCATCCAGAAATGACCCTCCACTGGAAGTGTCACTGTAGCCACCATCGCCGTGTTTTCGGTGCACACCACTTTTTCGGCTTGAGCGGCGCTTCTCAACTGATGTCATGATGCGGGCTCGCTAAGAAAGAGCTCTGTCTTTAGTTGTTCATTCATTCATGCATACACAGACCTCAAAATTATACACTGTGCCTGCTTCTGGAGCTGCAGGATCCAGAGTTTAGGGCCCCTGGTCAGGATGCTGCACAGCCAGCAGCTCCTAAGGCATTGTGCCTTTTAGATGGTGTCTGTCCAAAAAGTCCAGAAATATGTTGTTCTCCTACAGAAGAAAAAGAAAGGAGTAAGACCGAACTGCGTGCTCACATGAACATTCATTTAAAATAAAAAAAACTGTAATACATAAAGGTTTTTGTGCTGAATTTCACACCTTGATCCAAAGTCTTTCATATATACATTTTATTTTCTGATCATTTTAAAAAGTATAATACATTTACCGTGGTGCCTAATTTATGATAGCTGGCCTTGATAAGAAGCTTTTCTTGCATTGCACAAAGCAGCAATGTACTGTATGTGCTTCTGAAAACAGCCCTGTAAATCCCTTCATTCCATCACTGTGACCTTCAGAGACATGTTGTGAATAAAACTACACTGTTGCTAGGCACAGTAACGACAGCCTCACGTGAGTTATTTTGGGGGCGCAGAACACATCTTGAAATGACCACACACACTCACACATTTCTTGTATTAGGTGGTTTGTCCTTGCATTAAAAGAGGAGAGGGAAGCTCGTAATGCATAATATCAGATTAATAATCTGTTATTGACAATAAGAGATCTGATAAGTTAAATCAGCCCGTTCGATCAAACTATGTTCGAGCAAAAGAGTTAAAAAGTGTGGTTATAATGGACTGAAAACTAAGTTGTAGAAAAAAACCCTAGGTTTTACTACAGTATAAAGCAGGTGGAAGGCTATTTAAATATGCTCACACTGAAGTGCTACTAAAGTGAGATTTCAGTGGTAAAATTAGAATGTTTATTGCTGGTTTCAGTGCATAATGTCAACATTAACATTAAAAAATAAAAATTATATTATGGCTACTGGACATTTCTGTGCAAATTTGGTTTTATAAATAAAATCTTTGTTTTCAGTTTTTCATGTTGTGACATACAGTTAACTGTAATAACTTTTCTTACTCTCGATCACCAGTAACCTGGGTATTCTGCATTAATTGTGGAGTCCCTCAAAAACTGTACAAAAATAAAATATATATTTTAACTGTTATTCAATGTATATACTTCATAACTTTAAAACTGAACATATTTATTTAAAAAATAAAGTTCAACAACTTGCAATTGCATGCTCCCTCTCTTGTAATTTTAAAATAAAATGTTGGTACATTTAGAGGCAGCTGGAACGTCATGGGTATATTCTGGTTAAATTTACTGCAGCTGCCAGGCAGCCGTCACCTTGCTCAGAATACCCAGTGGTTCATTACTATCTTCTGACCTGGAGGCCATCTCATGTGCTTCTATGGAAAAGACGTCACAGTGCTGTACTGCTTGGCAAAGTCAGTATTAAAAAGTAGTTTTCTCCTTAACCAGAAAATCACAGTCAGGTGAGGGTCTATATTATTAAGTCGCTCTCAGTTTAAGCATTTTCTTTCAAGTCATTCAGCATTGGAAGATTGAAAACATTGGCTTTAAATTTACACGTCACTCTCTGACTTCCCAAACAACAGATTCTGTTCAGTAGAGAAAAAGATTTACATAAATAGAAAGAAGCTTACATTTTGTCCTGAATCTGAGCCTCTTTTGTAACAATAATCACAACCGTCAAACTGCCAGGATGATTTCTGTTCATTATTGCATGTGACAAGTTTATTTTTGTCCAGTGATGAGACTCAGACTCTAAAACCTGACACCAATGAGGCCTTGTTTTCAGAGGATCTCAGTTCCAAATGAAGACTGAGCGGCTGCAAATCTGTCAGTTCTGGGATCTAAAAGGATTTGCTAAATGTTTATAGATGTGAGCAACTATTAATAGAATTACATCAGATTATATTATATATATATATATATATATATTGTATATTTTGTGTTTTTTTGGCATTCTTTAAATTGATTTATCTGCATGAAAACCTCACTGTTAGAATTTAATCTAACTGAAAATGTGTGCATATACGATAGGTCAAGTATAGTTTAAACCTTGGGATTTTAATAGTATGGTAGAGTATTAGTAATAATAATACTACTATTAATAATAATATTAATAGTAGTATATTAAGTGTCCCTATCTCAAAATGAACAAGAATGCAGAGTGAGATCATATCTTACCTCTCAGTTTTAAAATCCATAGTTTTGGCCATAAACTCCTAGGCTCAAAAAGGGCCTTGCTGATCCGATCCTGCCCTTTCACCTCAACAAGCCCTTTCTGATACCTCTGGCTATTTCTACTAACAAACATCCAAAGTTAAAAAAACTCTGTATAGTCCACTGTCACGTCTTTAAGCATCTGGCCAGAGCCAGGTAGTGGAACTTGGGACTGAAGACCAGTAAAAAAATAGTGGAGCCGTCCCAGAGAGAGTGACCACCAGAGGGGACTGATTGAGTGCTTCAGCTAGCATGCGGCTCTGTGAGATCCTTTGGTGTCGAGTGTCAGATGGATGAAACAAACAGCCTCTCAACTATTTATATATCTGGACAGCTAAATGTTCATCATTAGGAGCTACAGCTAACTATCTGTAAGTGGGAAAATGTTACTACTTGCTGAGGAGGTTGTGGGTCTAACGGGCGAGAAAAATGTATTCCAATGATGTGTTGTTATTGTGAGTGTTGGGTGGGTGAGTGGGTGGGGGTGCCGGGGGCAGTACTGTATGGGTCCCCCCCTGGGAGACATAAATAACTCAATTGCCTCACACTAGAGAGTTACCCTCTTCATTGAACAGAACTGATAAGAACTATACGGAGAGTCAACAAGTGGCTCTTGGTTAAAATTCACCTGCTATCACCACAGACTTGAATCAAGCTTTTTATCAACCAGATGCCCATAATACAGAAATGTTTTAGTAGATTTGTCACATTTTATCATTCACTTCATGTGTCTGACAGAATCATGTCGATATGAGTCTTCAACTCATCTATTACAGTATTTAAACTATGGTAGTCTAATCTCCCTGGCTACAGCCTCACTCACCCCAGCAGAAAAGGCCATAAGGCAGAGGCAGGGGAGGGCATACACTTTCATACTTCACTCGTCCCACTCCTACCACTCCCCCCTCCTGCAGCCCACTGCTATAATAGGAGATTGCTGTAGCAGATAGTTTCCTGGGATTCTTGGCGGGTGCAGGGCCAGCCTGGCAGGATGATGGACACACACACATGGGCCTTAATGGAGACGCACTCCTCCACATATGCCCACGCAAGCACACACATACACACAGATGGTTTTCCATATAGCTCACTAAACTTCAGGAAAGGCTGAGGTAATCCCTTTTTAACTAATCTCTTTCCTCCCTTTTATGCACCCTCCATCTCCACCCATATGCGATTCTCTTCCACCATATTTCTCTCTACACTTGTCACTTGATAACATTCATCCCCAAATTTCTTCTATGAGACCATCAGCTTTGCAGAAACATAATCATCCACCTTGTTTTGATGCTTACTTTTGGGCCCTGAATACACAGCACTTGTTAAAAATGGTTTTGATTAATAAAATTTAATTTACAAAAACTTCCCTCAGCAAAAATTACTCAGTGTGCGTTTATCCACAAAGCTCAATTTTGCCACTGAGGTTTGAAATGAAGCTTGTTGTGGGGAGTCTGCTCAAGTTTCTTGCTCACTCAGTCCCTCTAGTGGACAAACTAAGAATGAATGGCCAAATCCTCTTGGTGCAAACTGACTGAATACTTCTTACTTTTTTAATACATTTGTGTTAAGTTTTGCAGAGTTCAACCTTTTGTTTCAATGTGGTGTTTTTTAAGCTACTGAGGACTGTATGCATTGATCACAAATGCTGAGGATGCGCTTCCCTGTGCTGAGTAAGGAGGACAGGAGTTGCGGTTGTGGCAGACAGGCACATTACTTGCTGCATTAAGATATGCTTTGTTTGTATTATCTCCATTTGGAGATGAGCTTAATTGATTCTAATTGATTGGGTTATTGATTTGCTCTGTTGCATGAATTAAAAGCACAGATACAGTAGTAGGTATTTTGGTTCTTCGGTGTACTGGGCCTTAATGCACTCGAAGCTGGGTCCTTAAATAGTAAAATGTAGGTGTTGCACCAAGCAAGTAAAAGATTTATATGTATGTTCCAGTCTTTCTTTATGAAACTGTCTATTTCTGTGTAACTTACATTGTCTGTGTGTGTGGCTGGGTGCATGGGCAAAACATCTCCCTGTTTCAGGACATATTTCCCCACATCCCTGCAAAATATTTCATTACTGCAACAAAAGAAGCCCATTAACTGCAATGTAAGAACAGAGTTCAACTGCTGTCCCCCATATTCACCATGTTTGTCTGCTTTTCTGGCTGCTCTCCAGCTAATTTGATATAACAATGCTCAACAAAACCGCCTCAGGACTTTTTTTAGGTGACAGAAAATTATCAATGATGCCACATGCACAGCTGAATGTCAACACCAACTTGACTTGTTTATGAAATATTAAAGCAGTGAATTATGGGCACCATGCAAAACTTAATGATGATCGGAGTCATTATAACTTCAGCATCCTTTGTTTTTGGCTAATGATTAAATTCCACAACTACTGTATTCAATTTTGGAAAGATTGAATGTGGTTTTCACGCCTTTTGTATGAGTTGGCTAGATTCTCTTGTCCATATTGGTACATTTTCTGGAAAAGAAGTTGATTTGTATAAGGATATTGTGTTATCATTAGCTGCCATGTCACAGTGCTTAACATCTTTGCTCTGGAGCTCCCTCGTGCACTTAAAGCAAAATCATCATATTAGGACATGATGTTTTTGGTAATATCATTTTAGGCATGAATAGATACAGCTAATTACCTGCTGTATAACATGCCTATAATATAAAGTTACCAAATATATAAAATTGGAGCCAATGAAATAAAAAACCTACATTAATGTCACAAGAGACATAGTGACAAGTGACTCATAGTTTGTGAAAAGTGTCACTTTATTGTAATATTTGTAGGATATTTACAACATACACACATAATGGTATGAAAAAGAGGATATGAGTGCTCTGTACTCTATGCACAACCTGGCGCGACTTCTGACATTATCTCCCTCTTCTATGTCACCAGGGTGTCGCCTCATCAATTATTGAACCAGTACTTCATGGTAATACATAATTTGTAATCAATTATTCATGATAATGTGTGAGTAGTTTACTTAATTGTGTTATTGACTATCAAAAGTAATTTCCTGAAAATCCTCAAGGACGCAAATTGAATCAGCCGAACTACTGGTTGTGTGCGCTGCGGTTAAGTATTCTCAGACTGATCAGCTGATCCTTTATTCAAGAGTCACTCTAGTGAAGAGAGATATTTAGAAATAATGAATCAACAAATGTACAAATGTGATAAACTACGGTGTCAAAAGATGAATAAATAAAATGTAAATTCAACATTAATAAATAGCATATATCATGTTTAATATGGTTTATTAAAAATGCTCAGAGAGGAGGAGAGAGGCCAGGCGTTTCTAAAAGTAAATAAATAATAACAGTCACGATTGCTCTCCTCTCCCGGCTTTAAGGGAAGCTGATAAATAATGTATCAGAACAGATGGCTGGAGAGAGAGGCAACAGGAGAGGAACATGAGCGACTACATCTTTAATTGTTTTAAAGAACATGTCACAACAGCACTGGTGTGTTTCCTGTCTGCTGGCGCTACAGATGTGCTAACAGAGTGAAAGGGACAACCACCACTCTGTCACTGAGTCTGTTTCAGCCCCCATGGGGCTCACACGTGAACATATTGTATTCTGGCACATGAACACATTTAAACTGAAAAAGCCTGATTAAAATTAAAGTGCGCTTTCACTTTAAAATCAAAAGAATGAGAGGCCATTGTATGAGCCCATTGCAGATCTGATGGCATCAACATCATATTGCCAAAATACAAAACCCTCACTGTCCTGCCATCAGTTCTATACTTACAGTTTACATGCATTAACATTCACAATGTAAGCATCTGTCCTCTTTATGAAAAAGAGAGGAACTGAATTAAATTCACATTATCAAACAGGTCTTTGATGCACATATGTTGTATCTATGTTGTCCATCCAATAGAGTCCAAGAGTGCATGAAGACAGATATTAATCCAAAACCACACTTGTGCTTTTAAGGGGATAACAAGGCCCCCGGATATTCAGTAGTTCTCATAAACAATAATAATTTACTGTCAAATAAATATTTTAATGTTTGCATCCACACATTGTAATATCAGAAAGGTCTTTTCCAGGCTGTTTCTGGAGTTAGTCAGTTGTGCTTAGTTGCTCATAGGACCACAGTAGAGTAGTAATAACAGGCACGATCACACAGATTTAGAGTATCAGTACATCCACATTCATGTCCAGCGCCTCACTTTTTCTCCAGTGGTTCCTTGGAGCAGTGAGGGTGCTTGTCAGGACTGCCGCCCAGCACTGGGACCTTGGTGGCTGGGCTGGGACTGGAACACTCTCCCCCTCTTGCCACAGTGCTGGGCACCTCGACAGCAGGACCCACTGAGGGTCTTGCAACCCCGGCTGCGCTCACACCGACTCCAGACAGGACTCCCACGCCGGCGCCGGGTCCAGTTGCCGCACTGAGCAGGTTGGCAGACTGTAGCACAGCCTCTGAATGCTCACGGGCCTTCATGCGCAGGGCGGCTACGCTGGCTGTGCGGTTTCCCTGACAACCATAGGGCGGCAGGAAGGACAGACCCATGGGGTCAGAAACACAGCAGGAGCACAAACCATTACCTGAAAAATAACAAAAGAGGGACGTGTGGTGACACAACTGAATCATCATCCGATCACTATTGATATTCACCCGATAATAAATATCCAACTTACCTTTCAGTGTGGCGACCTGTGAAAGAGCCTGTGCATAGGTGGCAGAATTAAGGAGTGTGCCTGGTATACAGGACGGGAAGAACGGACCACCAGGACCCACTGTTCTGTTGATACTGGAGAGAGCACATATAATGTATTTAATTATCAAGTAAAAGGTTTAAGCTGCCAAATTATTCTAATAATACATTTACGTTTCTAAAAATACCTACAACTATTTTCTGACTTTTCTATCTTGCTGCAGCACTGCAGAGCTGGGTTTCTCTGTAGCTTTGAATGTTTAATCATCAATTAAATTGGTTAAAAATATTAAAGAGTTTTGTTCTGGCACTTATTGACAGAAAGAACATTGCTTCTTATTAATTATGTTCATCATCCAGATTCACCAGTCTGGACACGCAAACTTTCTGTCACAAATTTCTCCCACAAAGTGTTTAACAACAGCATCTGCTACAGCAATAGTCTGTCAGTCTTTTCTCACCTCTGCTGCATCTCCAGTGGTTCTTTCTGTTTTCTGCTTTGGTCCACTGGGGACTGAGAGTTGATGCTGCGAGATGGAGGAGTGCCCTCGCTCATCTGCTCTTTGCCTCCTTCAGGATCTGTGCTCCCTCGCTCCGTCTTTCTCCACTTCGCCCTGCGATTTTGAAACCAAACCTGTATTTAAAAAAGCAAAGGGACGACAAAAACAAAACAATTAATTTACTAAAGAAAGGGGAATATTGCTGCATTTCATTACACATTAGTCATTTATAAATTAAATGTAGCTTTATATCCATGTCACTCTCTTGCTTTTGGAATATCACGGAGAAACTTTAAAACGCATATCCACATTCTGTACATTTCTTCTATTTTGTTATAAGTTCTTGCAAAGTTTAACCAATAGCTTGTTGTCTTACGTATGAAGAAGCACTTGAATGTGTCACACCAATGCTCTATATTCCCACAATCCACAACTTATCCCAAAAACTTCCCAATCCACACAGCTGAGAACATATAGCCAAGTTCTGGTATCTTAATCGAATGAAGGTCACTGCCTATAACAACATTTAATTGAGCAATTTTTCATTATCATATTTTAATGACTTCCCACTGACAGTTGTGCTGCCCGAGAGAGAGGCAGCTATGATGAAGTCGTTTATTTCCCTATTTAGTGATTGTTTGACAACATCAGATTCGATTAGGACTTGGTTCTAGCAGGCATTAATCATGATGTGTGAATGGAGGTTAGAGTCGGTGTGCATGTGCTCAGCATCCCTTCTATTGTATGGGAGGTATAAACGATGTCAACAGCCAAACAAAACACATGCATTCATTCGGCATAAAGAAAGGACAACATTTTGGTGGCAGGACAACAATACAACCAACGGACTTATCTCACCCTTGCACCTTCCAGCTAGAAGTCGCGCCCCCCCACACACACCCATCTCTGAATGGGCTATAATTGCTCCATTAATCTCAATTTGCGGTTGCTCTTAATGCGGGGGAGGCCCATTGACACTTTACAAAAAAGGGGGGCAACAACACTACAACAGAAAGGAAATTTATTTTCTAATAATAATGTAAGTTTAATATCCCTGCATACTGCGGTGGATTCATGTTCAGATTTAATAATAGGAATGTGGTAATCGGATTAGGAGGGGAATAATTTGTTTACAATCCCTAATTTACAGCGCTGGATTCCATTATCAACCCCGCCATTGGGTTTAAGCGATAGTAAGATGACCCTGGGGAACAAAAGGCAAACTATTATATTTCCCACAATTAGATCTGCGCGCACAACAAAACCCAAAAGCAAATCTGGAATGCAGGAAATTACATACAGGACACATAACTTAATTACATCTGGCCAAGTTTATAACCGCGCATATGTGCAGGGCAGGAGCAGAATATAAATTGCCAAATTTAAGGTGCGTGTGTGTTTTTTGTTTTGTTTTTTTTAAGTGTGAGTGTGTGACAGAGAAGAGAAAGAGAGTTTTAGAGGTTGCAGGCTTCGGCCTCTTTTTAAAGCACATATCGCTTCCTGTCTGCGTTACGGGAATGGGATCAGCATGAATGATGTATTCCTACCTTTGAGACGCGGACAAATTAGTGAGGAACATTATCGCTGGTTAATTATGAATGACCGATTAATCAAGCTAATCTAATATTCACCATTATGTTGATGTTATTAAAGCACATCGCAGGAATGACAGAGTGGCTTAATTTACCCTCTCTCGTATGGTCAAACGTGCCCAGGACACATTACGCTGCTGCAGCTTACCTGCACCCTGGCCTCAGTCAGGTTGATCTTCATGGCCAGCTCCTCCCGAGTGAACACGTCCGGGTAGTGAGTCTGGGCAAAGACAGCCTCCAAAGCCTCCAACTGCATGGTCACAAAACACCAGTTATATTTTAAACAAGCTTAGTGTACTTTTCTTTCTTTCTTTCTTTCTTTCTTTCTTTCTTTCTTTCTTTCTTTCTTTCTTTCTTTCTTTCTTTCTTTCTTTCTTATACCTTAATGTTAACCCTCATCACTTTATGCTGCTTAAAAATGTGAAACCAATAAAGTCACTTTTACATTAGACACGGATAACATACTATTAGATGGAGAAGTAAAGAAGTCTAAAATAGGTTTAATTGGCATCAAATTTCCCGCATGCGTGAAGTGGGCAATTTACAGTTAAGCCCACGCAAGATCTTTGAAAGGTCGAATATTCATTTCTAGAGGTTTCCTAATCTTGTATTTTTATTTTCATATGTGTGAAACGATGGTGTTACTTTCTTTTAGGTTGTCATCGTATCAAACCAATTATGAAGGCCTTCATTTTGTCATGATGGTTATCTGGAAAGCGTTAAAGTCTTTCATTTTAAAGACTTTGCCAACTGTTTTATTCTTTTACTTTTAATGCAGTGACACGTGTTTCTTTTTCTCTTTAAGTGAAGTTTCAGATATTTCTTGTTCTTCATAAATCAGTCCTGGAAAATAATTACCTGTTGCAAAGTAAATGTTGTTCTGTTTCTGCGCTGTTTTCTGCGTAGAAATCCATCATCAAAATCAGCCGGGGCGTGGTTGCCGAAACCGCTGGAATTTACTGAAAAAAGGAAAAACTAAGTTTATTAGACAGAATTTACTCACCTGATAAAATAATGAAAAAAAGTTTAATTCAGTTAGTATGTAAATTCATTCAGGAAATATGTTAAAAAGAAAAAGTGGATTCCATGTCTAAAAAGAATAGATAGAATAGATATTGGCCAAAGCAGGCGCTGGGAAATTTATTCTCTGGCACATTTTGTATTTCCATTAGTTGCATGAAACATTGATGTTGGGTGTCTCAGAGAGACCATGGAGGACTAAGAGCCATGACATCCAACATCTGTGCCCGGGACAAAACGCCCCCTCTGCCCCGGGGCCAAACCACCAGCGCTTTTCACCAAAATAAAAGCCAGCAGATTGAGACTGCAGAGAGAAGACAGGGTTTAACCCTTTGTACTCACTTTGATTTGTGGGAAAGAAAATATGATAGAAATGTTTATGGAGACGCATTAAGCATGCAGCTCATTTATGTTTAATTTAAAAAATGCAATATAAAGTATTTACAGTGTTATGATGATAACTGAAGATTAAAATATGAAAGCCTTTGAATTTATCATGTGCATAAAAATAACGTTTCTGTTTACAGGCCCGCGTCATTTTAATCAGATAATCATTTAAAATGAAACAGAAAACATCTGCTCAGGCCTGTTCTCAGGTCCCCAACAGCCCACACACACTTTGTGTGCGCAAGCACGCAGGTTAAGCATCACAAAACTTTACAGACTCCGGCTTTAAGTGAGCCATTAGGAATGACTCGCAGCTGTGTGAAACGAGAGAAAACTTACGAGTATTGGAGCGGCAGCACTCTCCGTCCAGCTGAGGAGGACAGTGGAAGTAGAACATCCTGGCGCGTCTCTGAGATGCGAAAGTGAACCTGGAAC
Organism: Ctenopoma multispine; assembly: GCA_034779795.1. NCBI lineage: Eukaryota > Metazoa > Chordata > Actinopteri > Anabantiformes > Anabantidae > Ctenopoma > Ctenopoma multispine. The sequence continues at coordinate 9,739,550 of JAUYWH010000007.1, read as the reverse complement.
AGAGACAAAAGTTTTAACCCCAAGCCTCAGATCGGCTACAGTGCTGCGCAGATCTACGGTGTCAAAACACATGAACACGTCCGCAGAAGAGGCGGCATCATGCGGGACATCGGGAAATGTAAAGTTGATGTGAGAGAAAGCATCCTACCTGCAGTGAGGATGCTGATGTGAGTGAGTTTCCGCTCTGGAGAGAAGTGGCTGCTGCTCTTCCACTGATTCTGACTCTTTCTGGGAGTGTCCAGATCGCTCTCCATCCCTCCCTCTTTCTTTCTCTCTCTCTTTCTCTCTCTCTCTCACATACACACGTACACACACACACACGCCACACTTTTATGTATCTCTGTGTGCTCTGTGTGCATGTGCGTCTCTCTGGCAGTGTCCAGATGTCTCTATAACTGTATAACTGTCTACTGAGTGTTAAGGCTTTCAGCTAGTGTCGCAGAATCTCACGCCTAATTGGTCCTAATCGGATTATCATGGCTTTGTCTGTCTCACCCTCAACCCCTGGTGTGCGTGTGTGTGTGTGTCAGAGAAAGAAAGAGAGAGGGGGAAGCGATATACCCAAGGTAGCAAACGGCAGCTCTGCTCTGGTGCCAAAAATTCATCACAAGTGATTGTTATTCCAGAGTCAAGCATATTCCCTAACCATAAACATGCACACATACCCGCTGCACTTTTTATTTGGTTCTTTCATATATTAAAAAAAGGAGGATGACTGCTTTTGGGTTTTAGATTGACTGTCGAGTGGGTTAATTGCTCGTCAGGGTGTGTTAGGGGGTCCACTTTACAAGGGGTTGCGCATGGAGAACACTCACAAGGCCAAATTTTTGATTTTGTTCACAGCAAGGGGTCCTGCGATTTATTTCGCTTCCTCAGATAAATGATCTGCTGCGGGACCCTTTCAATTAGTTTTAAAGCGCATCTGGGACGGCAGAGCGCAGACGCCATGCGTCTCTGAGGTGGAAGCAAAATGAGGCTTCGAGAAGCAGCTGAAATTTAGAAGAGGAGTGCGGGATTGGACTAAACCACATAAAGTGCAGAAAATCCCTTCTAATGGCGCGTAATTGGTTCTGTAATATCATTACAGGCGGATAATGGCCAGTTACAGGGCCCCGCGCTATTAAGGGTTTCCCTGGCGTGCAGCGTTTATGTTATTAAAGGGGGAATATAATGATATTTTAGTTATTAAATGCGCGTAATTAATTTATGCACCACTGAAAATAAAGTTGTTATTATGACCTCGGCGAGGTGCGTGGAGAAAATTGAAATCAAATAACGGTTGATAACTTTATCCCAATATTTGGTCTAGACAACTCTGACATGAGTGCAGGCCTTCTGCTTCCTGTCAGCGCCTTTCCTCCCCATCCTCTGATGACTGCTTCACTGACTAAATGAAATCGCACTCTGATCTCCGTGTGTTACTAACAGTTACACAAGCAAACGTTAAGCAGGTTTGGCACATTTTGGTTATCATTCTTCTGGTTAGTTATTCACCAGCTATCTAACAGTTAAAATAAGAAGCCTGTTCAGTTTGGTCTTCTGCACTCAAGCAACACTCCTGACTAATATCACATTTTTTTATGTATAACATTATGCTGTCACTGTTCATGCTTATTTGTATTAAAGTGAAACAATTTCCTGACAATGTTTAGGACTAATTCAGCAGAGTTTTCTTTGCTTTCTGTGTCCATTTAAAATAACCAAGCAAAAAATACAGTGAAAGGTTTATTGCATATACTACATGCAAAACATTACAGGCTTGGAATATTTTTATTTTTTGGAAAATGAGGCAGATGATGAACTCTGCTTTTTATTGGAGGTAGATGATTTGATTTTTTATTTTGAGGCCCTCATAGTCCCCCACCCACACTATTTGTACACAGTTTACGAAAAGTCTGTCATTGAAAAAATCTTATAAAACCTATCCTGACTGGTCATATTAACATAATTATACACCACTTCTCATATTATAAAGCGCATTACAAAATCTGACAAGGGAGGCTGTTGAGGTACAAATATTTAAAGTAAACGACAGATAACTGAGTAAATCATTACTCAGGATAATACAGTTGTAACTTTGAGGCAAATATAAAAACTGAATTCAAGTATAACCAGATACAAACAATAAACAAAGAAAATCAAGCTCAAAACTCACACCAACTGACATTTAAGATGAAATAAGTTAGACACTGCCACTGTTATTTTTTCCTTTATAACCAAGTTAACTAATAATTCACCAACAATTAGTTGATTATTATAGTTTATCAGCAAACCAACAGTCCATTGTACTTTAAAATGGCTTTCCAGCATTATGGTCCTTCATAGCAAACTATAAAAATGTGAAAGCACCAATTTCAATTTGAGGTCAATGTATTTTTGTAAGACATTTCAATTTGACAAGTTGACAAAAAAGGTAAATGTACTTTAGGCCTGAACTACTACTGCTACTGGCTCATTTCTGGCAAGTACTCAAATGTGAATCACAGTTCAGTCTTTTGTCCGCCTTTCATCATTCAGCGGAAGTGCTGCTTCAGTCTCCAGATCCCCTCCTGACCAGACGTCCTATGGAAGTCACAGATGCTCCTCAGCAGCTCTCTGAAGACAGGTGCCTGTTCCTGGGACAGTCTTGGTTTGAAATACTCCAGCACTTCCTGGGTGGTGGCCTGTCCGTCCACAGTCGCCTGGAAGGCTACAAAGTTGCGCAAATCAACCAAAAGCTCGTCGTGCTCGGTGGATGGAGCTGGGGGGGAGCTTGTTCCTGCAGCTCCAGGGCCGTCCTCTTCTTCCTCTGCTTCATCTCTTTGGCTGGAGGGTAGGCTGAGGTGATTACGGGCTCTCATCTTGGCCAGGAGGGAGGAGGAGGAGATTGGGGCGGAGTTTGAGTCACTTTCTGCCCCCTCCCCACTGAAATGAGCTGCTGCGCCAGGCTTCTTTGACACAGACCTCTTTACAATAGCAGCATCCTAAAGAGAGAAACAGATACATTTACTCAACATGGCTACACAGATGCAAAAACACTGCCTTAACTAGACTTTATATTATCTTATAATAAAATTGCTGTACTTTGCATTTGTTTGAAGTAGGGACAGACTGAACAGGAGGTGCAACCAGGAGAGAATTCTTCTTTTGTCCAAACCGTTTCCTGAGAGATCAAACAAGAGAAAAACAGAGATAACTCAGACGTTTGGTTTAAATAATATTACTGAAGCTGCAAACAATGCCACTACGCCAGAGACTGCGTACCTTGCAGGTGGGGGAGGGGGTCTATTAAAGGCCTGTCTGCACTGTTGACGAGAAACCTTAAGAGCTTTCAGGGCGTCTTTGGCCACCCTGTCAGCTTCTGCCTCCACAAGAACGTAGTCTGGGTTGGAGGACTCCATGATAGCGTCATGCTGCATCACACTGTGGATACCTGTAGAAAACCAAGGAACACAGTTAACAAAATAATTGAAGAAAAACAACTGTCAACACGCAAGATTACTGTGAATAGCATTAAGTGATGTCAGATTTCAAATATTTAAAAACATACCAGACTTTTTGAAAAGCTTTGCCAAGACATAATCATCTGATTTCTTCTTGTCGTTCGTCTCATTGTCTTCACTCTCGGCTTTCTTGTAGGTTCTTTTCTTCACCAAGTGGGAGATACGGTGGCCTTCAAACCGAGCATCTCGGGAGTGTTTGTGTTTCTTACGCTTGTGTTTATCGGAATCAACTGAGTCACAGTGTTTCCTCTTTTCCCTGTGTTTCTGGGGGCTAGTGATGGTAGAGTCTTTGTCTCTTTGCTGCTGAGAACTGATTGAGTCTGAGTTCTTGACTGCTGGCTTGGCTTCATCCCCGTTATTCCGTACTGCATTTTGTGTATTTACTGTTAAATTTGGCTCAACATGAATGCCATTTTGGTTGGAGTGTTGACTATCCATAGGGACATTTGTTTTAACTTGAGAGCTCTTACTGTTTGGAGAAGTGTTTCTATCTCTTAATGCATGAATACCTGCTGAGGAATGTGTACTGTGTGAACCAGTTGCATTCTGGTTTGCTGAGGAGTGTTTCTGCGCAAGGCTGACATGATTTACGTTGTCTGACGACCTTAGCTTCCCAGGTTTCTTGGGTGCCTTAACATCAGAGCCTGTGCCTGAAGAAAAAAAAAAAACTGAATAAGGTGAATTCCTTAGAGCTTATGAAGTAACAGATAATTAACCACCTGGTCAATCTAAACATTTCTGTGTTAAAAACAAAAAGGGCAAAGAAAAAGAACCTGCAAATATAGCACTGGTCTCTGTTCCCTGAGCTCCATCAGGGTCAGACAGGGTGAAGAGTTCATAGATGTCATTAGACTTGAAGAAGCGTCTTTGTTTGGGGTCCTTCAGAACACGATTGGTCAGAAACTGTTTGAAGATCTGCCTGAATGAAAACATAAAATACAGAATTAGATACTTGTGTGTAATTTGCTGTTTAACCTCAGCAGGTAACTCCAATTCTCTGTCACCACAGGGTAATTTGGCTGATGGATGAGAAAATTAGTTAACCGCACTACTGTTGGTATCAAAATAGAATCCCTGCAGTTCTTCCAACTTGCTTTGTCTAAAAGCACTTTACGGGCACAAAGCAAACAGAGCAACGGTTTAGAAGTCCTATATTGGCCATTTAATAATGCAGGAAAGCATTTCAATTACTGAGAACTGGGAGAGTGCGAGTAGTAATACAGCAGTGATGTGAGCAATTAGTCATGTCATTACCAATATTCGTGACTGTGTGAAGTCAAAGGAAAAGACAACTAAAATGGAAGATGGGCTCAGAGAAAGCACAAAAACCAACACAGGATGGTTTAAAATCCTGTTTTATTAGATCTGTGATTAAATATAATCTGTACAAAAATGTTTACAGGCAAACATGGAAACAAACATTGCTGTCTGACCTGTGGTAGATTTTCTCCTCGATGGTCCCTGCAGTCAGCAGTCTATAGATTGTTACTTGCAGTTTCTGACCAATCCTCCAAGCACGTTCTCGTGCCTATGAACAACAAAAATATTTCAACACATAATTAAGTTACAGTCACAGTAAAAAAAAAGGGGGGGGGGGAATGCTGCTTTGGTATTTTAACATAAAGAGCAGCAGTTAAACAAAGTGAAATTATAGTAAAAAGCAAGAAAAGTTAAAAAGTTATTTGTCCTATAATAATGCTGCTCCCTATGTGATATATAAAAAATACAGGATTCTATTAGAATTACTGTATGTCTAACCTGTGTGTCAGTACTGGGGTTCCAGTCTGGGTCATATATTATGACTCTGTTGGCTCCAGTCAGATTGACTCCCAGACCTCCGACTTTAGTGGTCAACAAGAAGATAAAAATGGATTTGTCCTGTAAGGAAGAAAGCTGAGGGTGATTAGCGAACATCACAATAATAATATACTTAATCGCTTTACTAATTTCATTAGTAAATTATTCACCTTCAAAGTAATATTACAGGAAGCCAGAAATATCCTGTCATCTAGTGAAACAGCTAAGAGTAAACTTGGCTTTTTGTTAGAAAATCATTTTATTACACTGCCATAAAAATTATTGTGATCTGACTTTAAATTTGATAACATACAATTTTCTAATTGTAAAATGCTGATAAATGCACATGAACAGAATTATTATCAGTAATTTTAGAATTATAGATACAAAGATATACATACATTAATATTCTAGCATTTTTCCCACATTTCTATAGATATTTCCATACACAGACAATGGCATATGTCCGCTTTGAACAACAGATTGCCAACAATTAGTGTGTCCACCTTGGTGCGAGTAGGGTTCCACTAAAGCATTTTATCCCCCAGGACAGGATTTTCTTGAGAAACACTCACAGCCATTAGGGATGGCTGATTCTTACCTCATTGTAGCGAGTGATGAGTGGCTGTCGGGAACCTATTGTGGTAGTGCCATCCATTTTCAGGTAAGAGTAGTTGTTCTGCGTGACAAACACCTCCAAGATGTCCAACATCTGGAAAGGAGGAAGATGATAAAGACAGCGGTAAGCGAGTGAGTGATGGAAGGTGGAGAGAGAAACAGAGAGAAGGAAAGAAGGGACGATGCTTGGATTATCTCTAAAAGGATTAGAGCAGATTAATATTACATGGACAGAGATACTGACAGGGAGGGTCTCAGGTTCCCTCTGAGGTATAATCTTATTGGTATTGACTGCAACAGCTGGGGCCTCTCTCTTACACACACGCACGCACGCACAGACGGTTTGTAGGCAGCCAGCAGCAAATACAAAGATAACATTAACAAATAAGTGTCATGTCACTTTAAGCTATTAATTTGCATAGGAAGGAATAATTATTTCTTTCAGCTTTCCTAGTGGAAGCTATTTATACCGGATTGCATTCTGAAATCCACTAATTATGCATCTATGAATGTTAACCAATGAAAGTCAGACATTGCTTTTCAACCATGCTTTAACGGAATTATAAATAAAAAATAAACTCATGGAACAGGCCTGGACAAAAATGATGGTACCTCTAGAAAAGAAAAGAAAAGAAAAAATTGTGACCAAAACTGATGACAAATCAAAGAGACTGGAATATGCCAAACTTGATGACAAGCCACAAAGCTTCTGGGAGAATGTCCTATGGACAGATGAGACAAAGATGGAACTTTTTGCCAAGGCACATCAGCTCTATGTTCACAGACAGAAAAATTAAGCATATCAAGAAAAGAACACTGTACTGTAGAACATGGAGGAGGCTATGTTATGTTCTGGGGCTGCTTTGCTGCATCTGGCACAGGGTGTCTTGAATCTGTGCAGGGTACAATGAAATCCCAACACTATCAAGGGATTCTAGAGAAAAATGTGCTGGCCAGTGTCAGAAAGCTTGGTCTCAGTCGCAGGTCATGGGTCTTGCAACAGGACAATGACCCAAAACACACAGCTAAAAACACCCAAGAATGGCTAAGAGGAAAACATTGGACTATTCTAAAGTGGCTTTCTATGAACCTTGACCTCCTATTGAGCATCTTCGGAAGGAGCTGAAACATGCGGTCTGGAAAAGGCTCCTTCAAACCGGAAACAACTGCAGCAGTTTGCTCATGAGGAGTGGGCCAAAATACCTGCTGAGAGGTGCAGAAGTCTCATTGACAGTTACAGGGATCGTTTGATTGCAGTGATTGCCTCAAAAGGTTGTGCAACAAAATATTAAGTTAGGGCTACCATCATTTTTCTCCAAGCCTGCTCCATGAGTTTTTATTTATTTTTTTATTCCGTTGAAGCATTGTTGAAAAGCAATGTCTGACTTTCATTTGTTAACATTCATAGAATTTTTATTTATTATTACTTCTGTCAGATTAAAGTCATTTCTGTGACCATTGTGAGTTTTTCTTTCATTGACCAAAGGGTACCAACAATTTTGTCCACATCTGTATTATCAATGCAGTGAATCAGAGTGATGTTTCTAACCTGTCTTGACTGAGTGAAGAGCAAGACTCTGTGGCCCTGTTTAAACCAGAGACGCAGCAGTGACTCCACCACCATCAGCTTGCCTGAGCGTTTCCAAAAACCAAAGTGTTCCTCCTCAGTTAGCTGATCCTCTGGGATTCCCCTCAGCATCCGGGGGCCGCCAGAGAAAAGGTCTGGGTGGTTACAGATCTTACGAAGTGCTATCAAACCTGAGAATACCTAAACAGAGTGAAGAAAGAAAAAAAAAAACAGTTTCTTAAATAGACCATATCCTTCATTAACACAACATTAAGGACAGGTGACAAAGCTGATATGAAGGCGATTTACTGCACTGCACCTTTAAACAAATAAACACGTTTACTCTACTTTACAAGAATGAATTAAATAATTTATTTACGGGCAATAAAGGCCTTTTTTCTTGATGAAGGCCCAACACTCACTGCATTAGTAATGGTGGTTAATGGACTGAGTGACCACTGAATAAGTCTATAAGAATGTGAGTGTGTGTCTGTTTGGACAATCTGCTGTTGTCACCCCTGATTCTCCAACCACGTCCATTTGGTCAGTGGTGAGAGTCTATCTCTCAGGGGTCTGGTTAATGTGAGAATACCAACTGAGAAAAGCTCCTTAAAGAGAGGCACTGAAAGAATACTACAGTCAAGCTATAAGGGGTTTAACAAAGTTTACATGGTGGGAAATAATTGAATTCAACTGATGCCATTTCAAAATGTTCTTTAAGCATATAACAATACAAAATGTATTATTGTGAGAGAAACAAGTGAAATTAAATACATCAGTTAAGTATGAATAAGCTGTGTCCTGTTGCTGAAAGTCTTCTCGACTGAAAACACTCAGTCGTCCTTGTTCTACTGTAGTGTGGATCAACACAAAGAGCCCAAATGGAAGAACCACAAACATAAACACAAACACTCAAAACCCACTTTAACTAGGAAAGCGAGTCTTACCTGCATATCCCCGTTTAGTATCTGGTAGACCTCTTTGGAATCTAAGAAGCTCTGATACACCTGCCGCTGTTCTTCTGTTAATCTGCAAAACAGAACCTACACATACACACGCACCCAGACATACAAACACACACAAACACACGCACGCACACAGAAGTGTAAAAGCGCGTAATGAGCAGTGAACATCCTTTTTAAAGCCCCTTGATGAAGTGCAGCGTTTAAGAAGAGAAATTAGAGGGGAGCAACGTGTTTTTGGAGCCATTGCTGTCCTGAGGGACTGACTTAATGAGCTGATGTAGACTGAGGAGTCAACCAGCGTCAGCCGCAAGGACAGACCAGAGACTGGCCACCTTAATGAATACCTTCTCCTTTTACTTTACTAGGACTTTATTAGCTGGCTTCACCTGACAAGGGCCATGCACATTCATCAAATACTCCTTAGATGTGGCACATACAGTCACATCCAATCAGATAAACACCTCCCCAGTTAAGAGATCCAACTGTGAGAGGCCATTCAATACTTAAAACAGGGTCAAATGTCCGTGTATGTACCTATCCATCTATATATGTCCAAATATGAAGAATACCTGTTCATTTTTGTCAGGTAAGGAGAGATTGGCCTTGACGTCTGCCTTCATTCTTCTGAGCAGGTAAGGATTTACAGTGTCCCTCAGCACGCATGCGCACTTAAAAGCTGTCTGGACCTGGAAATCAATAACAGTTAAGCCTTTTAGCACAAACAAACAGCTTTCAAACAAACGTGGCAACTCTTCAGTTCAGTGTGTGCAACCAATTAAACGAGTAATCATCAACACTCACACCTGTCAGTGTGCATATATCCTGAGGCATGATTGTTGTTTACCCCGCCTCCCCTTCCCTCTTATATTGCTGTCCCTCTCAGCAGCACAAGCCATTAAACATTGATCAGAGAGCTGCTGGTCTCAAGGGACAGAACCCTCCTCTTTCATCAGTAGTACTGGCCAGCTCCACTGGAAACAGAGCTTTAGTCCCAACTCACACTAGGAACTGTGCAGGAAAAGGCCCAGCACTCCTTATCTAGAGTCAGTACTTCAGGCCAGTTAGCCTTATAAACATTAACTCACTGGGGGTTCAGAGAGAGATCAAATACACCATTGACAAAGCTGGAAGAGACATCAACAGGGTGGGAATTTGGCCTCAAAGGAGTTTAGAGTTTAAAAAAAAGGGGAGGCAGCAGATGATTCAGTGATCTTTGTACAAGCTGCTGAGTGGATTCACATGGGGGTGCAAACACATGCTTGAGTAATGGATCCCACATTCACACATCCTCATCCAGCCCCACCCCAAAACACAGATGTTTTTACTGTTTAATTGTACATACACAAGAACATCAGCCAAGGGCCAGTTTTCTGCTCTGAAAATTTTGAGAAGAGGATAAGGCAGTAGAGCTTAGCCCTCTCTGACCATTTAATAACATTAATAATTAGTAAAGGTTTTTATTATCGACAGCGGAAGAAGCATCAATAGCTGGCTTAAATAATTAAATCCATACAGTCAGTGGGTTATTAACGACTGAACACTAATGACAAAGGGCTACAATTTAGCTCACTGGATCTCCACTTTAGCCTCTCCCTCTTTCTCTCACACACTAGGGATGTACTGAAGTTCCACTGCATGGTCCAACATTATCCTGCACAGCACTTAACGGCTCTGATGTTCCTATGTCTCTCCTTCTGACCTGCTTCCATCTAGTGCTTTTTGGATTGGACACTTGGACACACTTATGGTCAGTCTTTACACCTAGTTTCTGCTTCACTGTGCTCCAAGTCTCAAATGTGGTGATATTTCTTAATGTGCCTCTTTGAATTACGGAAATGGATTAAGGAACATAATTTAAACAAATCCTAATTGTGCGTTAGTGTTCTAGTACCTGTACGGGTGAGGCATTACTGTATCCCCCCATGGTGATTGGCACAGAGAACTGCTCCATGAAGACGGGCAACGTCCCCAGTTTGCCAGGGAAAACAAAGTCAAAGAGAGACCACAGCTCCTTCAAATTGTTCTGCATGGGAGAGCCTGACAGTATGAACCTGTGGGGAGTACGAAACTATAGAGAGGAAAGAGAAGACGTAGCTTATATGTTATAATAAAATATATGATGACTACACTGACACAACCATTCAAGTTCAGTGGTTAAAATGAACATCTTCAGGGATGTGAACAACTTGTGATGAATACCTGTTTGCAAGCAATGGTAACTCCAGCATTTGGATTTCTGATCTTATGGCCCTCATCCAGTATAATATAGTGCCAGTCGTATCGCTGCAAGGCGTCTTGCATATTCCTCACAGCTGAATATGAGGTTATCAGGATACCGTGACACGATGCTATCTCTGGAATGAGCTTTTCCTGCAACAGAAAAGATAAGACACACAAACCTGTCAGTACACGCCGTCATCAGTATAAATACTAACGACCTCTAATATGCTGTACTTTAAAGTGGATGTTACCACTCTCTTGATGTGGTTTGGGACAAGAGGGGAAAAGGGGAGAAGGTTAGGAGGCAATCCTGCATAAATAGATCTCTAGTGCCCCCAAGAGGAAAAACAGGTCCAGTAAAAATACATCTAGTTAAATTTTGAATATGAAAATTCAACACACACACACACACTCACACACACACACCTACCTTGTTGCTAGTGAAGGAGCCAGTTTCATGTAGAACAGCTACTCTAAATGGGGGCCACCAGGTGTGAAACTCCTTCACCCATTGATGCATGACTGTAGCTGGACACACAATGACTGTAGGACCCAGGCCAACATATCTACACAAACATACACAATAATGAGTTGTTTAATTTCAAACTTTCATTTAAGAAGTGAAGTGCAGGGTCATTTGACTTTTGAGAGTAATTTTTATTAACGATTTAAAGCCATCATTGAAACTGAACATTTTAGGTAAATAAGAACATGCTTGGCTTGCATATACAACATGTGATGCATTCAGACATATAGCAGAAGCAGTATAATACAATTCAGAATGATCCAACAACAGTCTAGTATAAGTCTAATTCAGTTGCTCCGCTCACTCTCTATACTTCACAAATGAATTAAAAAAGGTGCACGACCACATGCTGCTCCGTGAAAGATTTACAAGAGCTTTGTCAAACACACACACACATACAAAGAGACACTAATGGGCTGGTATGAACCTCTGCCTAGTGGAAGTTATTGATACTGGGCCATAATTGAGTTTGCAAGCAATCAATTTGTGGGCTTCTATAGTAGACAGAGTATTGACCATCAGGGAGGCTCCACATCCTAAATGTACAAGTGTTGTTTGTGCAGTAAAAACAGATTATCACCACCACTGCCATGTTCTCTACGGCATTGATTTGTTGTCCTATGTCTGCTCCACCCCCACACTATCAGTCAAAAATAAATTTTTACTGTTCATGAAATGACACACCTTACCCTAAAACACTCCTTCAAATGCACACACAAGAGTGTCAGTGTTTTGTCTGATGTCTAAAGTAAGAAAGTGAGGAGTCTGATAATTGAAACATGTTTAATAATTCAGATGAACACTCTCAAGCAGAAATCCCCCTAATCAAATATTCATACCATACAGACACACAGTCTCTGGCCACAGTCCACAGTTTGATTGTTTGTGCATGTGTGTGTGTGTGTACCTGTAGTTGGATCCTCTGGTCCTCAGTTTGCTGTAGCTTAGTCCAGCCAGAAAGCTGATGATCTGGATGGTTTTACCCAAACCCATCTCGTCACCCAGGATGCCACCTGCCTGCTGACAGTGGAGTTCCCACATCCACCGCACACCTGTCTGCTGGTATCTGACAGTGTGATACACAGATATGCAAAACCCTTAAAACACGTGCAGCAATTATGGATGCGTGGTATAGAGTCCTGTAATCTCAGCTGAAATGTGGTTCGAGTCTCTTGGTCATTATGGATCAAATATCAAAGTGAACTACATAATCCCTGACAAACACAGCAATGATCATGCTGATCTTGTACTTGCAAGGTAAAATATGATTTATTACAAGTATAAATAATGTTAAGGGGAAATATTAGCGACATACCAAAGTTTGGGAACATCCTTAAAAGTTTTGATAAGAACTACCAATTTTCTCCCTCTTTGCAAACCACTTTTTACAGTTATCCTTACACATTTAAAACAAAAGAAAGACAAAAAACAACTAATTTACCAGTGGCTACCAATGCTGAATTATAGTAGCTGTAAACATATATGGTTTATGGGTCTTGAATCAAAAGTTTTAACTAATCAGTGTCACTTCAGCATAAATGTTCATATGAGCAACGGGTTGTGATGTAGAGCAATATACCAGAGAAAGTGCACAAAGTACACAGATAAATGTTTTACAGCTACTGGACACTTCCAACGACTTGTTCAGCTGGCAACGACGAAGTAAGAACATTTTTGTCTGACTGAATATTTCAGATAACTCTCACTGTTTTACATCAAACTTACTTGTAAAGTTTTTTCCATAGGAAACCAGGCACTTTGAAGCCTTCATCAAACTCTGCATCACTGTCATCTGTGAGCTCCTCACCTCTTTCCCTCTTCTCCTCCCTTTCTTGAAGTCGCTGTCGCTTCCATCTCCTAGTAAGACAATAATTAATGACTGATGAAGTTTTAGCTGGGCAGATTGTAAAATGAATTTTTCTACTTCTTATGTGAGGATCTTAAGAGGTTTTCATCAATATTAGGAACTACGGGTAACTTTCAGAGCCTAAAGAACAATAATCTACTTAAACTTAAAGACAGATATTTCAAGATTAGATTTTGGTCTATAGGTCTATAGGTGTCAAATACTAGAACTGGTCCAGTTCCATGAACCACTAAACAGTATAGGCAAGTAGTCAGATTTAAAGAATGGTGGACGTTCCATTTGCACCTACTGCACTCTGATTTATTTTAAGAGTTGCCTGCACAGGTGTATAGGTAGCAAATGTTTTGAGTCATGGGAATTTCCCTAGAGCAGAGGAATATCTACAGCAGAAAGGGAAATGCAAAGGAGAACAGTTTTAATAGTGCAGGAGAGAGGGCAGTTAGAGGCACAGTCGTCACGCAGCAAATGAAGATTGATACAGACAATTAGTAGTGCGAGTTCCCCAGAAAGGTGTGAGGTGCAGAGGATAAGAATCCATCTTCATTTGGGCCTGGTCCTGTCACCCTGCCACAAAACTGGTCCTTTAGCTGGGCCTGGGAGACCACACTATCTAATTAAGTCAAGACTACGCATTGGTTCAGTTAATTACACTTTTCTGCCCCCACTCCACCCCCACTAACTACAAATACCACCCACTCTAATAATATCATTCCTCATATAAGCTAACCTCACCATCCATGCCGTGTCTCTGCCGTTGAATTGACATTCAATCACTGTAGTGTAGAAAAAGGACACATGCCAACACAATTTATTTGGCAGCTATAAATATAAAATCTCATTAGGGCTCCTCTTCCATTAATTTGAGCATTAGAGTGAGTGAGTGTATAAAACCATGTGCAGGAGGATAATTAGGCCACTGTGAGAGCAGAGAGAGAAGAAGAGCAGGGAGTGAATTTGCTTAGTCAAGAAACAGCTGCCAATCTCATCTGGGATTAACGCTCCTTCTGCACTATGGAGCCAGCAGAAAACAACTGATTTTCTCCTTCACTAAAGGGAATAACAATAGCACATTTGCACCACTGCCATTACAAATGTGACGCAAAGTTTAAGGCTAAACCTTATATTTGTTTTTTACAGGTCTGCCTGCTCTTGGGAAAGAATTTGCAGATGATAACTGTTAGCACCTTTGTATTGAACTATAACTAACTACAAATATGACTTTTATAAACTGTAAACAAATATCAAATGTATGTATATATGTAAGGATTGTTAATATGCATTACACAGTGAAGACCAAATAGCTAATTATGCAAGTTTAAAGCAGCAAGTATAATGATCATACCTTATTCGCTGTCTGTAATATTCCACATCACCATCATCTTTGCATCCTTTTGCTTTGCCCTTCTCATCCTCCTCTTCATCTGAACTTTCAGGGCAGTACTCGTCCTCGCTCTCCTCCTTTTTCTTTGCTTTTTTCCTCCCTTTCCCTTCAGTTTTTCTCTTGTATAGTTTGAGCTCATATTCTTCATCATTTCCCCCCCCAAAGCCCTCCTCCATGGCTTCTCTTTGCTCTTGGTCAGGGTCTATGCCTTCATCACTGGGAAGATACTCCGATCCCTCACTATTTGTCTCCTCTTCCTCATTGTGATGTCTCCTTCTTGGTACAGGAAGCTGTGGCTCAGCCTTAGGTCGAGCCTTAGGGTGAGCCTTCAGAGAAGTTATCTGGAGCTTTCGCATGCGCTTCCTCAGTTTTTTATCCTTGGAAGAAACATTTCTGTTGGCTTTTCCCCTGGTCTGGCCATCAGGGCTGAGTCCTGAGATCCTCTTCTTTAGAAGAGGGACTTTCTTCCTCTCAGTGGCCATTTTAGCCTGGTCAGCCAAGTACTGGTCAAAAGCTGAATTCTCAGCAAGCATCACTTTTCGAGGCTCCTTCTTAACCTCTTTCTGAGGGATACGGGTTCCGAAAGGAGTCATGTGACCTTTCCGAATAAGTTCCTCCCATTCAGTCTCCTGAGCTGGCATGAGCATGCTGCCTAGTGTGGATGGCCCAGCTTCTGCTATAACACACACAAATTGTGGATTAGATACAGAACTGTACACTGAACACCTCTGTTATGCTTATAAGCTATGCAAAATGCAAAAAACTTTGGTGACAAAACTTTATTTACAGGATGTACAGGAAACTGTACAAGTTTGTATGCTCTTGTCAGCTCAGGAATGTTAAACAGTTCGTCTGTAAACGTTATAAGGTTCCTGTAAGTGTGCAGGTACATTTACAGTTATTCAAGCTGAAATAAACAGTGGTTTTTAGGAAGTTTTGATTTATGTGCACAGCAAGACATGCAAGACAGTTTCAATGCTGCACTCCAGTTGCAACCTTGTTTTCCCTAATCGTAATATAAGTCAGTGAATACACTAAAATATAGCACAAGTCAATGATTAAACCACTCCACCTTCCTCTCCATCATCCTCTGCCAAAAGCTCAAAATCCAGGCTTTGAATGTTCTCTCCTCCCAGAATGCTGTCAAGTCGCTTCTGTTTGGCTCTGAGTTTCTTTAGCTGCTTCTCCTGAATAAGAATGCATTAATGGTTGTCAGCAACATCTGCACAGTGACTATCAACACTATATTAGTATAACATCAACATGTAAAGTTGATTTAAAGGTATAGCACACGTTCAGTTGCTTCAGAGAGTAATAAGACCTTCATTATTTGCATTCTCATCTGTCAGACCCTTGATTTGTGATTTTGAAGCTGTATGAGACTTAAACATTCTAGACACATTGTAAAAAAGTAAAGCAAAGAAATCTGCTAACAATTTAGAGTGCCAGTGCAACTTAATTTAATAGTTCTGATCTGAATAGGTTTGCAGTTGAGATTTCCCAGTAATTCAATCTAATGTGTGTCCAAGTGTACACAAAATGTAGAAGTCTGAATACTTTCTGAACGCACTGCAGTTTTCTCACCTTATTTTCTTTCTGTCGTTTGACAGATTCGATCTTCCTACTAATATCTTTGCTTGAGGCAGCGTAGGGAGAAAGCTGCTCGATGATCTTGTTGACATGTTTCAGAGAAGCAGAAACAGACCTGAAACATACCATCAAACCAAACAAAGTAAGATTCACCATCTATTTGTTTTGTTTCTATTTTATAATCAAAACATGCTTTTTGTGAGGATACTGGAGAAAGTAACTACAGATACTGCATTATTAAGTACCTGGAATTCAAAATAAAGTGAAAGGTTATATATATTTAAAATTATGATCCTGGTCCTCGAAAAAAATTAATAACTCTTCATCCCATCCCAACTTCATCCTCCCAGAACAAGATTTCATCAAACACACATCGGAAATAATTACATATTACATATACGACAACAGTTCAAACTTTGACACGAACACTCCAACAGAACACAAATACACAGTCATGGGGAACTCAGAAAATCTCAGACCTTGATATTACTGCAGTTTTACCTGACATCATCAAGTACAGAGTGGTACTCCTTCTCTGCCTCAGCTTTAGCAGCAGCCTGACTGGCCTCCTGTATTGCCTCATCCACTTGCCGCAGTACACCTTGCTCAAGGACATCCTGGTCATATACAGCCACACCAAGGCCCTGTAGCTCATCACCACCAGAACTGGCTGATGCGGCCTGGATACGCTGTCGATTGATGTGCAGCAAAGCTCCAGACTTCTTGCCAGCTAAATGTACAATACAATGTACAAAACAATATGTGTTTATGTATATAATACACAAATAAGTGATATTAAAAGCTGAAATAATTATTTAATTTTACATAAATTACTTATTCATCAGGACACATCCACTGATAAATCAGTTTTCATTATGTATCCTCTCTCTAGTATGTGTTTCACAGCTCACCGTTGTCCCCCTCGCCTGGTCCATCGGTGACAGGATAGGCTGCAGCCGCCTCAGAGCCCTGGCCTTTTGCAGAGAAGGAACAGACTAAAGAACCCCCAGTAGCTCCCTCCTCCTCTGTTCCTCCCGGTGTGAGGGCAGCACTGGCCGGGCTGGAGAAAGAGGAGGGCACCTGGTCCTCTGAACCGTCTACAGGCATGGTGATGTAGCTATAAGAAGAGTCAAACAGTGGGTCAGTCACGTCAAACAGACCATGTATGTCTCATGTATGTACGGCAGCAGCGCTTTAATAATGGTAACTAAATATACTGTGGACTATATTAATTATGAAGTTAACTGACTGTTAAGATATAACTAGTTATTTACATATGTGTTAGCTTGTAACGTTAGCTTACTAATCAACAACAAACACTTACCTGTTGACAATTACCTTAAAATAAGTTAATTGTCTTTTGAGTTAGTAAACGAAAAAGAAAACAAATATTTCAGATGTCTGATCTATTCAATGTATTTTAGTGGGTCGTTAGATACATAATTATAACCTTCAATGTTCAGCCTGAAAGAGGAGTCCATTGTTTACGTGGCTAGATTAGCCGGTAAAGCTAACACATAGCCGAACATCATCAGCTGCTCATCTTCAGCCACCAGCCGCTTCAGTTAGACTAACAATACATACAGACCCCTTCGTACGACAGGCACTCGTAATGTAATCATTACTTACAAAACGTGCAGTTACACAACATCACTGGCTCCGTTTAAGTCATCTTGCCCGTCAAGCTTCCTGGTTTCCGGTGCCAGACGCTTCGTGTGTCCTCTGTTCAGTAAGACACTTGTGCGACAGCGCCCCCTGCTGGTTCTCGGTAGAGGGGAGCCTGTGCCCTCTAGATGGAGCCACGAAACCGCTTAAATGCAGAGGAACTCAGTGAACCAGCCACGGTGCAATGAAAAAAGTTCTGGACCGCATTTTGACATGTTACCCATTGTTATTGTGCTTTTCATGATCAGCTTGGAAACCACTTAGATGTATGAGTGTTTTTGTGTTGCAATCAGGGTGCAGTCTAGCCAGACCAAGCAGAATAACACAGTCCAACAAACCACTCCAAATCTCAAAATATATACAGTAGGCTTTATTCATCAGTAAAGCATCAGTCCACTTTTAAATGTATTGCTGTTGAAAAGTTTGAAAAACCTGTGCTTCCTGGATGTTACAAGAATGAGCAGTGCATCTCAGAGGAAGTTTGTTTCCAGTATCTTGCAACAATAAATTAAGGGTTTAATTAAATATCCTCCCTGCCTTGCAGTGCACTGCCTGAGCAAAGGCCAGCAATCTTTCCAAACAGTGTTATTTGTACAAACAGATATCTATATAAGGATAGATATTGCTGTCAATCTTGGCTCAGAAAGTGCAGAAAGATTGAGACACTGGTCTACTTTATTTGCTTAACTAGTAAATACTGAACTGCAACTGTTGGAAAGTGTCACAGTATGAAATAGACCTCGTTGTAATTTATTTAGTAGACGACCTGCAGTGTACAGACTTTGTGACCAGGTAGCCAACAGACACTATATTTTCTTTGTTGGTTTTTGTCTGGGTAGTTGATATAACGTCCCACAGATAGGAGTCAGAATAAGTCAAATAAACTATCAAGCTGCTGATGAATCACCTATGGTGGGAAATTAACTGATACATTCACACAATGTTGTGACTGTGAGGTTGAGCTACAGAGAGGAATGTAAACCTCTTGTCTGTCTTTGCCCTACATTTTTCTGTGTATTTAGGCAATACCTCACAACGTTTATCACAGAGAAGGAGGAGATAATATTTATGTATAGGACTATGTTTTCTGCACATCATAATTTAGGGATAATTTGTTGATAGACCACACCAAACTCACCCCATTTAGTGGGTGGCAAAACTGTTCATTTCACCCTTGTGACAAATCCTGCTGTTTTATATGTAAGGATTTTGTAGATTTATAGGGTGTAGGAGGGTTAAAGCGCAAATCCCAGAGGGTACAATGGTGTGATGCTAACACTGCCACTCTTTGTTGCTTTACATCCCGACAGTAGAATAACAAGTGGAACAATATTTAAAGAGAGAACATTATGGTTTTATGGTCACATGTGAAAAGGTTGGTGTGTTTGCTTTTCAGGTGATTATTCTGTAGAGGTAGAGTTTCACAACAGCCTGGGTGATGATGTGCATAAAGGGTTAAGGGATGTAACACCCTTCTGCAGGTGATACATGCTACAGTATGAGCTCTATCATCTGTCGCGTATGAAGCTGTCTTTCGCCAGTTATCTCCAGCACACTGTCCTTCTTGCTACTCTGAAGAGTGTTTTCGTCTGTATGGCCTTCAGCTGCTCAGAACTTGATGAATATATGAAGAATTAAATCATTTTACTACAGAAATTGTGAGAGAGGAGCTTTCGTTCTGAAAGTCTACTACAGGGGTGTATTTTCATCAGGTGAACTAGTTACTCATTAGGTGTAGGAGCTTACAGAAAACATGATTTATCTTGTTACTCCTTTGGATTATGGCAAACCATTTTTAGGTGGGTTAGGTTGCAGCATTTTTAAAATGCTAATAGAACCATTCTACACTGAAATTGTCTTTTCTTGTGTGCTGTGTCGGTAGCTTCCATGTTCTCCCTCAAAATTCAGATGTATAATTTAATTCTTTGCAGAGCACTGGATTTGTTTTTTGTTTAGACAAAAACTCCATTGCTAAAGGGTGTTTTGTTTCTATTACATTTCATTTTTTAGGTGAATTTAGGAGAGTTGTTACTGAGCCTGGGTTTTCTCTCCAAATGAAGCATTACACAAGCAAAGATTTGATGGGAAATTGATTATAGTCAAATAATTACTTAAATGCAAATACAGAAAAGTAACCAGAAATTATTTTTCATTATTCATTCACTAGTCTTTCAGATAAATTATTTGCTGGTTTCATTAATTGCAAAATTATCACTACTTTGTCTGTTATAAATTAAATGTAACTGTACGATTTGTGACTGCAATTTAAAACCTATCATCACCTATGGTTCTGGAAAAGACTGTTGACATTATCATGAATTTCACAGGCTTTTTTTATTTATCCAAAATATTACTGGCAGGTAAATTATAATGAAAACAATTGTAAGCTGCATTAAAAAACAATAAATGTTGTCTTTAATTAATGCATTACATGTAATTTCTTTATTTTAACTGAAATTTTATATACAAACAGAACCAGAAGTGAGATGCCGCATATTTTTCTTCCATACTGTGAGTTACAGTACACTTACTGCTAAATAACAACATATTTGAAAGATCTGCAATATTGTACAACTGACCCATTGTGAGTGTAGCACTTTTTTTGGGTGGGGGGGCTGAGTGAATGCCTCAGGGCCTAACTGGGAGTCATGGTGTTACTCTTGAGCCGCACGCTGGTTAAATCAACATGAGTAAAGCATCACCATGTCTATATTAATGTATATTTAATCTACACTATGTTGCACTTTATGTGTGTGTGGCCATATTGTCTATGCTAATGTCTCCCACGTGTTTCCCTTTCCCAGTTAGTACATGTCTGTGTGTGTGTGTCTGATAGCAATTATAGAGGTGGGCTGAGTTCTCATCCGGGTCCACCATACCACTGCCATGTTACAGTAGATGCTTAATGCATCTGCTTGTGATTTCACTCACCAGCAGGTGTGTGTTTATATACGGCTGTGCGCACATAACCACACAGCAACTGTTCGCTACTGTGTTCTTACAAGCATCTTAAAGAAAATTAGTTTCGGAGGTGAAGTGTCCAAAGTGTTTAGCTCAAGTAGTCTTTGTCTACCTATAAAATGTTTTAAAAGTGATCTCTGGAGTGTACAGGAAACCACCTGCATGCCAACTAGTTCTTACCAGGATTGAACCCATTTTCATGTATGTCTGTTCCTTCCAGGTTGAGTTGTGTTGACACATTACTCAGAGTTCACAGAGAACTGTGTATTTAGCAGACCTCAAACACAGCTGGAACAAACCACACCAGAAAGAAACAAGATGAGGCCTGTGCGGTACTGGGACACATCCCATGAAACCACCATAACCACAATGTGCGCTCCGTTTACTGTATGTGCACATGAATGTTTGTGTGTGCGTGTGTGTGTCAGAGTAAAAGAACTAGCTGGGTTTGCATGACTCTCTAGTGATAAATATAGTATTTTCTTGTGGTTTGGAGGACTGATAGCTGGTGACCACAACAATAAGGCCTGGCTTTCATGATCTACAGTGGCAGTAGTTCCCTGCACAGAGCATGGCATCAAACACAAGCTGACGCAACCAGAGAGAACTCAGTCCAACGCATACAGAATTTGTCACATTGGTGACTTTAAATCTCCACTTTTCATTCCTGTTTACCAGTGTGACCCATTAGTTGCTGAAATGTACAGTACCCAGTTGCCAAGATGACGAGGAAAACAATTTGTTTCATAAAGTTTGCTTCTTGTTTCTGTTTTAATGTGAGTTACAACTCCTCTTTCTCCAGGCACCTCACAGGCAGGAGAGAAAAATATATTTTTTTTCAACAACCTACAGTCAACTTCTGTCTCTTAGAAATGATGTTTACTTACAAGTAAAATCACAAAAGAATTATACTTTTAATAAAATGTAATTGTGACAGATATTCTTTGTTAACATCCATCCATCCATCCATTATCTACCGCTTAATCCATTTCGGGTCGCGGGGGGTGCTGGAGCCTATCCCAGCTG